>JAWNPL010000235.1:1410000-1895000 GCA_035047545.1 Drosophila paranaensis | reverse complement strand
GTTTGTTTGCTCCGCTCCTGCAGCGCGGGGTGGGGGGGAGATGCTCCAGCTAGGGCTCAAGGGGACGGAGCTGGGCGCTTAGAATCGACGACAGCTCTTTGACTAGGCTGACTTTGCTGGCAGGTAAGGTTGGCCAACTCTCCCTGCTACACTACAGCTCCAACTACCTCCCTCCCTCCCTCACTCCCCCACTCTCCCCCTCCCCCTCCCTCTCCCTCTCTCTCTCTCTCTCTCTCCATTTCAGTTTGTTACTTTTTTTTTGGTTTTTTTCTTCGCCCATTCCAATGTTTTTCTTTTCGCTAACCTTCCTACTTTGGGGGCGGCAGCAGGCGAATGTTTAACTTACGTTAAGTAAATAATGGGGCGTTCATATGACACTGCCGGGCGGAGCGGGCGGGGCACTAAGCAAGGGCGTAGACCAGGGGAGCTCTCATATGCCCTCCCCAGCCCAGAGCTCTATAGAAGCGAGTATATTTCGATGGCTCTCACTGCATATATATATATATATATATATGTGTGTGTGTGTGTGTGTGTGTGTGTGTGTGTGTGAGTGTGAGTGTGTTTGCAGTCACTGTTTACTTCCACAATTTCCTTTTTGCTTAATAAAATAAAATATGAACGAACCAAAAAAAAAATCACAAACACAAAATCTTCTGCAGTCAAAAGCCACAGGCGCAGGGCTTCCAGCTCGAGTTGGCAATAGGACTTAAGACTTTAACTAGTTAAATTTAACTACAAATTTTTGTATTCAATTTGCCTAATGTGTAATAATATTTTATATATATTTTTATATATTTTTTGATATAACTCAATTAAAATTTATTAATTTAAGACTCGAGTTTAGTCAAAATCCCAATTCAATTTCTATTCCAACTCTGATAAAGCTGTAGAAGAGCAACCTGAACTTCATCACATTTTCTTTAAAATATTTAGCTAAGAAATGATGATATAGACACTTTTTAATCACTAAAACTAGCTTAACATATGCTAAAAATTAGGTTTTGAAATTTTTCTGCGCTTTGGGATTTGTGATTTCAGCTTAAGCCTATTGCTGCTTGACTGTATTTAATGTTTTCATTAGTTTATTTATTATAATATTTTTTTCTTTTTTAATAACATTTTTAATTTGAATTTTTTGTTTAATTTTTCTTTGAGCTGAATCTCAGTTTACTCTGCTTTAGAAATGGAATCATTAAGTAAATTCTAGGATTATTTTTATTACTACAACCAAACCCCGCACTTTAATATTTATTTTAATTATTAATTATTGTATTTTACTTAATTTTAATTAAACTATTTTTTAATATTATTTTTTACGACCCTTAAATACTGGGTAAATTTTGTGTTCCCACTATATTTTCCCTCCGCTGCCATGCAAATAAGTTCAGCTCTTGCTTATCTCCGGCTTTTTGAACTACGTGAACTAAGCCACTGTGATTTGCTGCTAGGCAAACATGTTGGGGGCCACTGTGCAATCGAAATGAAAAATTCCAAATTTACAAAAGAAAACACAAATGCAAACAGCCGAAGCACAAAGCCAAATGCTTTAATGTTGGCTTCCACTAGAGAGAGAGAGAGAGAGGGAGAGCGGGCGAGGGGAACTCCTTTGAACACGTAGCAGCTGGCTAAAAAAGTGCCAAAGGAACAAAAATGGGGTACGCGAACAAACTGGATGCGAGATCTATATGTGTGTGTGTGTTTGTATGAATATGCTGCTATACAAACAATATCCCGCAGCGAACTTTATTAAATTACACGATTTTGACAGTTAAGCAGCAGCAGGAGCAGGAGCAGCGGAGAGCAGCGCTCTACGCCTCCTGTTGTTGTCTTCTACCGTATACGTCTCTGTATCTGTGTGCATCTGTATCTGTATCTGTATCTGTATCTGTATCTGTATCTGTCTGTGTATGTTGCCAAGTGAAAATCATAATTTTTTCTTATATTTTATGTAATACTCTGGAAGCTGCTGAAGAGCAGCAGCTGCCCTTCCCCTCGCTCAGCCTCCCGCCCCCCTCCCCCTTTCCACGGACTCCTCGCTCTGACAGACATTTGCGTTGTCTGGCAACGCTGACGGTATTCCTTTTTGAGTATTCCTCGGGGGCCGGTTTAGGCAAATAGAAATGTTCTTCATTCCTCTGCCACCCCCCCCCCCCTCTCCCCCTTCACTCTCTCTAAGGTAACGTCGAAATCTTGGCAATTGCGCGATTCACTTATGGCCGGGAGCGGTTACCAACTTTTATCATTCCGCAATTAGCTGGGCCATGTCTGCAGCAGCGCTTATCGCCAAGCAGTCGCGGAGCCGTACTCCCAGTCGGCAGTCGGTAGTCGGCTGCGGGTCAAAAACTTGCCAGATACTCCTCTAACAAGCCGCTGCCGCTGCCAAACGGTAAATATTTGTACACCGTTTCACTCGATACCTTGAAAAACGGGACAACAACTGGGCCGATAACGTCTACACGCTTACCCTCTACACCCATGTCTCTCCATACCTCTGCATGTAGCTCTATATATGTATCTATAAATAGTCAACGTGTGCCTTCTTGTGCTCTTCTATAATGGGTAATTTGATGGGGTATGCCCGACTAGAGGACATACTGCCCAGACTTGAATATATCTATACATTGTATCTATAAGTTTTTACTCCAGTAAAAGTCACTAATTTAGTTAGACTATCTCGAGAATAGATATAATATTTGTATAATATATCATTTTAATTTAATTTAAGAGTTTAAGAATAAATAGATGTCTAGATATATTATAGATATACTTTACCAGCTACCAATCATAGCCCATTCGCAACCCATAAAAATAGAGGGAGGGAGAGAGGAGGAGGTGCAGAGAGCTTGCTTAAGAACCCAGTTAAACAGTCTGTGTAGAGTCTTGTTTTTGGGCCTGGGGCATGTTCGATTCGGTTATCTATGATAGTCGCACTTAGACGGCGCGCTACAAGATTCGCCCATTGAGACGAGACATACGCCCATAGGAGAACACACATCAATGTTTGTGCCATAAATGTTTTCGATAAGAAAACGAGAGAGATGATGTGCAGCCTGCACCGCTGGGGTACATAGAGTAAGGCTGGTATGACAACAGCAACTGGGGAAGTTACGGGGTAACAGAGCTCCGCCGCCTAGTGTTAAATGAGGCCTATTAACATAGACATCTATGTGGGCACTGCGAACTCCTTTCGAGCAGCCGCGCAACCCTCGCTGGCTTTCGGCTGACTTTCGACTCCCTCCCACTCGCTGGCACTCGTCGAGGCTTTTTATCCTTTATGCATTCTCAGCCATTTATGCCTTTTATGCTATCTGTGATTATTTTCCACATCGCTTTGTCCATTGTTCGGGTTTATCTAAACAGGTGGTCCCAGCATGTGGCCGGCCGAGTCGCTGCATTCGCAAATCTTTTTGTTCGATCCACCCTGCGACTGCCTTTCAGCTGCTCCTTTGTTGTAGTTGTTTTTGTAGTGTTTACCTTTCAATCAACAATGATATTATATATACATATATATTCAAATAAGCATATATATATATGTATATATGCATGCCTAGTGAGTTTTGATTCAAGTCAACCGCAAATTAATTTTTGGTAATAATATTTGAGCAGGTGCGCTAATTGAGACATCCGTCGCCAGGTACTCTCTCTCTCTCTCTCTCTCTCTCTCTCTCTCTCTCTCTCTCTCTCTCTCTCTCTACTCTCTTGGCTTTGGCTTTTTTCAAATTCATATTTCGCGTTTTGTCATTATAAAACAATCGAATTTTCGTTATGTCAATAGCTAACAATAATCGGCGTGATTACTTAACTTATCTAGCACCCGTAGCTGGAGTGATTCGACTTTATGTCTTCACTTCACTTCACTTCACTTCAGCAGAGCCCCATCGAGTGGCATTTCAAGCAGCAAAATACTACAGAGACTTTTATTTATTGTTTCTCGATCTCATGGCTCAGGCCATGGAGTGCTCCTCCAAACGGCAAAAGCAGTGTGGAAATCTGCCTGATTACGAGACCATAAGTCAGCTAGTGTGAGTGGGTATGTGGGTAAACCCAACTTTCGTATACCCATACTTTGGCTCCAGTTTGTTATCGATCAAGGAAATGATTAAATGTGATCGATAATACATATTACCACATAATTTACAGAGCAATACTTGGCTTACTTTTGCTATATACACACATTTCTTCAGATTTATAATACATAGAAAGTGAAAAGCTTATCGATAATATTTTACATATATTTAAAATATTTACATTTGATTAATCCAAAGCCCTTTTATTATAAGACATAAGACATTCGATAATTGATTTGATTATTCCATCCAGGTAGTTGTACATTTTAATCGTTTATCGATATATGTATCGATAACTGCTATATTGCATATACAACTATCAGCCTAGGTAGGAAACTTCCCAATGACTCATCCCAAGAACTGAAACCTTAAATACCCCATAAAAAGGCGCCCTGGTCTATAAATACTTATGCGCAAAATCTATACATAGTCTGCTTACGGTATGGCCATAGGTGGCAGATTTGCTTCATTGTATTGATATGATGGGCAGCAGTTGGGGCACTTCGATCGGCTTATCGGGCTATCGGGGCGATAAGTTAAGGTCCCTGTATATTTCAAATAGATAAGTGTCACTCTTCGAAAACACACAAACACCTAAACAAACTACGCACACAGAGCACAGATCTGCGATTCGGAACGCCCAGCTAGACAGTTTCGATTGTTGAGCAAAGAACCCGTCGAAAGTTCTAAGAGTTGCCGCTTAGCTTATGCTCTGGCCTATGCTATTTGCTTTAGATGTTGAACTACTTTCGCTCCACTGCGACCACTTGAAAACGTCCAACACGAGCACGATCCACGTAGGCAGGGGAGGGTGCCCGAAGGGCCACTGAAGTGCCATATAAATGTGGCACTGATTGCGCCTGGAGTAGCTGTAAGGCCTGCTACTTGGATTTAAGTCAAATATAATCGTTTATTAAATCCAAAGTAAAGTTATTTAAGCACTTTGATCACACCGACCCTCGAAGCTCTCGCTCTCCCTCTCTCTCTCTCTCTCTCTCTGTCTCACACACAGCTGACCTAGTATGAGAAGTAGGGGAAGGGCACGGCTAGATAAAGAGTAGCAGCACGATAAGACGGCAAACAGAAGCCTTTGACCACATGCCAGAAAATCTTATTTGGCTTATTGCAAAACTGTGTGTTGGCTGATCTTACTGGCATTACACATAATACAGGTAGTACAGGTATTATACATTGGTGTTTGCCTTGGGAAACTTGGAAATATCTGTTTGCGGAAGAGATACTAATGTTAAAGAAGCTACGTATGTTTCTTAGAGTTCACAGACAATTGAAGACTTGGCTCTATAATCTTAGCACTCATATGTGGCCTATAGAAATATATATGTTGCCTTTACCAGCTCTGTAGCAAGTTAAGAAGCAGCGAGAGGAGCTTCAATAGATATGAGATTGTAAAGGATGTCCCAAAACTCACGCAAGAAGTAATTTTGGTAGAAAATACAGATTAATAAAAAAAAACTTTAATTTTTTTATTAATTTATATAGTATACAGTATAGGGTTATATATAGAATAGCATATTGGGTAAATGTCTCAACTAACTGAATTCAGAACCTAAAATTAACAAAGCCATCAAGATGAAAATGAGCCTAATCAACATCCAAACTTTCATTATTTACAAAATATTGCTCAAGATTAAAAAAATGTTGTTCTTTTGTATATCGCTCCATTTTTAATAAACCTGAACTGTCAGCTGTCACGCCGTGTTTTCCTTTTTTTGGCTCACAATACTTTATCGCACAAATGGCGTAAAATTCAAATCTTGCGTGACTTTTGGGACAACCTTTGTACAGTTTTTACTGATTTCTTTGTATTAACTTTCTTTCATTCATTGGTCTTTAATTTTTAGCAGCTTATGCCTTATGTGTTTAAAGTCAATATTCCATATATAATGTGGTATATGACCTTTCCTTAGGGCATGGATATTTGCCTAGATAAATGTATCACATGTAGTAAATAAGTAGTAAAGATATGTATGGAGCCAGAACAACCTTATCATGAGGTCTTCTAGATGTTAACAGAGAAAGCCCAAACTTAACAAACTAAGAGAGTGACTGATCTATTGCCTATAGCTTAGAGCAGATTTGACAGATACTTCGACTATTCAATGCTTTCGCTAAGCCATGCCGAATCTAGCTCTTGAATCCGCTTGATATACATATATTATTATCTGCATGTAGTATATATTATGTATTGATTTTACCAGCTGCATTTCCTAAAGACATTTCCATTGTTAACATAATTTATCGATGGCATAAAAGGAGAGTCAAGCAAAAGGCGCGAAGCTTCTTAAGCTGTTGCAATGGAACTCTATAAATTCTGAGCAAAAATCAAAAGCTGTTAAACAGATAAATGGTTTTATTTACAAAATGCATGACACCACGTCCACAGCAGAGGCTGAGGCTGAAGCTGAGGCAGAGGCCGAGTCCAAGGAGTAGTTCGGGCCTGGACTGGTTGACTTGAGCGTATGTCGCAAATTATGCGATGCTCGGTGAAAGCGTTCAATGAGCAACATGATTTTATTGCATGCGGCCAGCTAAGCCCGAAAAACCACTCGAAGCCATTTGGCCATATGTTGCCATTTGCGTCTCTGACTGCAGCGGGAACGAAACGGAACGGAATGGAATGCTAGAGTGGGTAGTTAGCAGGCAGAGAGAGAGAGAGAGAGAGAGGGAGAGAGAGAGAGAGCGTGAGCTGATGCCGTTGTCGTTTGTTGTCGTTAATGCCCAATGGGTGGCAAATTGTTTTTTATTATCGGCCGAGGGCCGAGGCAGATGCGACCCCTTGGGTTGGTGTGACAACGGCAGCGCGGGGCAAAGGAGTAAGCGTAAGCTCGTCCTCTGGCTATTGTCGATTGCGTGAATAAAACTTTAATGGAACGACACAAATCCCATCGGTTTACCCCGATGCCCGATGCCCGATGCCCGATGCTGTTGTTGTTAGCGTTTCTAATGCCAACTAATTGAGTGCGAAAATGCCGTCAGTTTTGCTAGAGAAGTTTTCCTCAGCTTTTGTTTTTATGATATTTTATGTGAGCATATTTGAAGCAGACTCTAAACACACACACACACACCTACATACGTAAAAAGTGACTCACAAAGTGCACTCAAACTGCCAGCCAGAGGGAATGGCGTGGAGCTGCAGCGAGACGGAGCGAGACGGAGCGAGTGTTTTTGTCCACATTTGGGAATTGCGCTTAAAAAATGCCTGCAAATGGCTTTTAGCAGAGCGTGTGCATATATGCATATATGTGTGTGTGTGTGTGTGTGTAAGTGTGTGTGTGTGCATCTGGACTAGACTGCGACTGTCACGTAAATTGTTGATGGCTACTGGCCATTGCACGTCTCCTATTCCTGTTGAATCTCGACTGAAAACTTGCAGCTAAGTAAAATTTATAGCCCGCTTCCAGGCGCCGGGCACGTGACCATGCAGCAATGATTATTAAACTGCGCTTCCCCCATAACATCCATATATATCTCTGAGATTGAAGTGCATAATAGATACACAGAGAGAGAGAGAGAGAGAGAGAGAGAGAGAGAGAGGGGAGAAGGAGTAAGAGAGGAATAACAACTAAATTGAAATTTATCAAACTTTATTATTTTTATTTTCACATATTTTATACAGTATTCAAAAGTTCTTCTCCCTAACTGTTTGATTACTGCCAATTAGTGATAAGTACTAGAAAAGACGTATGCGGCTATTTCAAAGATCTAGACAGACAGATGAACAATAATAGCATATTCCTGGCTAAAGTGTCTAGACCTAAAAAGAGATAAGAAATTTGGAGATAAAGAGGAAAAATTGCATAAATTTATTGGGTTTTCTTTGTTATATCGGGTACTTATGGGACAGCCCTCATATCATTGTTCACAGTGATATAAAGGTATATTGTGTTTCTGCAATGTACTTCTGGCTGTTCGTCCGTCCATCGGCCCCTCCGTCCGCCTTCTGTTGCTTGACTAAGTGACTAAGTCGGCTGCAAGCTGGTTTAGTCATTTTAGAGTAAATTAATAAGAATTTTTTAAAGTTTTACTAATATAAGAAAGGCTTAAATTATTTTTATAAAACTGCTTTATCAGCTATAGGAAAAGCCAGTTGACTATAAAATTATGCTTCTCATTTATTTATTGCAATTATTGTTGTCATAGAGTTTCTTGCTGCACAAAGCGCATAGTTTCGATGTAAAAATGCCGTCTAAACAAATTGGCAACTAAGGACAGCCTCCTCGTTCCCCCCAATCAAAGGGCAGCCAACCCCAAGTGCAACCCTTAGGCAAGTCTCGTTCGCCCGCTCACAGCTCCCCTTGGCTGGCCGGCAATCTTTCACCCTCTATAAATATGGCGACGTCCATTTTTGTGGCTGATATTTCAACAGGAGCAGGTCCCAGGTCTCTGGCTTTGGGCTCCCCATTAACTCAACCGTTCGGCGCCATCTTGGCTTCATCAAACGCACACAAAAGCCCATAAGGGCAAAGCCAAGATAATGGTAGCCAGGCAGCAAAGCAGCAGCAGCAGCAGCTCAGCTTGATTCAGGCAAATAAAATGGGCACGGAACGAAGTCGTTAGACCAACCGCCTACCCTAACCACCCCCAGTCACTTAGCCACATCCACGCCCCACGCATCCTCCGCCCCCGACCACCTGCACCTAGATAGAACGTTCTCTGTTCGTGGGTGTGGGTGTGTGTGTGAGAGCGCGCTTCAAAAGAAAATCACCCCAAGTGTGTATTTTTATAGAGACCGCAATAAACCTTTTTCTTTGCCGAGTCGTGAAGCGCTTCGATGAATGTGAAAAGGTTGCTCCCTGAATCCGTATTCCGTATACGTTGCCTCTGTCTCTGCCACTGACTCGGCATCTGCCTCTGCTCGTTTGATGAAGTTCCAGTTCGAGACACAATACACTTGGCAAAAGCGAAAAAAAAACAGCATTAAAGAAAGCTTTGAGCGGCAATGAATGACTGATAGATACCGCGTACTCGCAACTGGTAGGTTGCTTTAGAGGTGAATCTGTAGAGGTATCGAACAATCTATATATTTAGGATCTGCCTATTGACTTAAGGAATTTGGCTAATTTAGCTCTGCTACTTCTCGAGCTATGCGAGCTAGATAGATGTTGACATATGTATCTATGAGCGTTATGAGCTGAGGAAGTAAACTGATAGTTATTACTTCTTAGGCTTAAGAAGAATATATACTTAAAGTTTCAAGTCTGTCGCTTCTGTAATTACCGAGATCCATGAGTTTATACGGATAGATGGGCAGATGGATGGGCCGAGGCACATTAGTTATATAAAGTCAACTCATATACTCATATAATATACATTTTATATATTATAATAAGTTTGCAACCTTTGGCTTCTGTAATTACCGAGATCCATGAGATATTTAGACAGATATATAGATGGCTGGACTTACATTAGTTATACAAAGTCAACTCATTGGCTTTAGATTCCTTTGATCCTCTTAGAGGCAATATACCCTGCTCAACCACTTCCAATGGGTATGCGAAAAAAGGGAATATTCGCTGCAGCCGTTGCCCATTTTTCTTGGCCTGGCATAACCATAAAGGAGGCCCGATTGATGGTCGCAACATTCAGAATTGGAGGCGGGCAACCATGTGCTCCATGTGCCAGAGGGGAGCAGAGAGAGCGAGAGAGAGAGAGAGAGAGGAGAGGACTATGCCATGTCATCGTCGACGTCGACGTCGTTGTCGTTGTTGTTTTTGCTCTGCTTTATAGCGCCCGGTCAAGGGTGCCCTGGTCAGCTAGCTTGACGCTTGAATGGCTGCCAACGAGTGCGCGCCTTTTGTTTGGCCAGCAGCAGAGTAAAAAAGCTTACAAAAAACACAAATAGGAAACAAAAGCAAAGAATTACAACAACAACAAAAACAACAAGAGCAAAAATATAAAAGAGCGAACAAAATGCTTTTTGCAAAGTAACCAAAAGCGAGCGTAAAAATAGAAAATTGAAAATAGAGAATGTGTGCGGCGGTGGCCATTGTTTAATGGACGTCAGCTGGAATGTGCGCCAGAAATTGAAAAGTTATTGTGCTGCACGTCCACTAACCAGCCACAGCCGCGGGGCGTGGCACTGTGTAGGCGTAGCGGCAGGGGCAGCGCATTGTCGTGACAAGCTGCTACTTATATACACAGAGATGTGCCACAAGTACGGGTTTTTGTGCCAAGCGCGCAAATTGTTGAACTAAAATATTTGACAGTTAATTTTTGGTTTGGCCGCTGCCTTTTTATGCACAAAACTTTTGCACAATAGCCAACAAAAAACAAAAAAAAAAGGAGAAGGAATTTTATTTAGCTCAGCCATAGCAGTCAGCTTATGCTAGCCACGCTGCTAACGCTGTGTCTTGCAAAAGCTGATTGAATTCAACTAATAGTCGCACAGTCCCTCTCTCGCTCTCTCTCTCTCTCTCTCTCTCTCTCTCTCTCTCTCTCTCTCTCTATTTGCTTTGCATGCAATTCCTTTGCAGCACGCTCGACCGCAATTAAGAAATTACAATGAAAAGAGAGAAAAGCGCAGTTATGTATTCACAAAAGCTCAGCCAGGCAAACTGGCAACACCAGCAACAACAACGGAGAGCAAGAATCACATGCATAAAGTAAATTATAATAGGCATAATAAAAACGAGGCAAAGACCAAGCGACAAGTAACGGCGTTTTGTGTTGCTGCCATTTACTTTACCATGCATGTGTATGTGTCTCTGTGTGTGTGTGTGTTGGTGTAACTGTGTGGTAAGGCCGTAAGTGCTTCGTGCGGAATTAAAAGCAAACGCATTAAAAGGTGTCCAAAAAGAATTTCACCTTGGCACAGGCACAAACGACAAAGCACGGCACACCACAGCAACAAAATGGCGCAGCTGCAGATGGCGACACACACACACACACACCCACACACACCTGCACAGGTGTAACTGTTACGAGTAACGGCAACGGCAACGAGCAACATTTTTAATTATGAAACACTAAAAGTGGCAAAGCCAAAGTGCAACGCGTACAAGAAGAGGGCGGCGGGCATGGAGCATGGGGCGTGGGACGTCGGACGTGGGGCGTTGTGCTTGGGGTCGCTTTGGCCAAGCTATTAACTTAAACGCCTTTTGCCGGTTAATGGAAATGAACCTCGTCGTGGCAATGGGCAGTTATCTGGTTAAGACAACGATGGGTAGCTGCTGTCTGCCGACACGCGCAGGTGTTTAGTCCGACCCTCTTAACCGTTAACGGTTAACGGTTATGAGCAGCGTGCAGAGTTCGTGTTAACATGGCCTAATTGTGGCATGGCAAGGCCCACATGCTGTACTTAGACTCCATATTCCTCTGTACGCACAGCTTAAAAGGGGCTCCTTGGAGTGGAATGGTGGGGATGGGGATGGAGTGTGGCAGTCTATGGCCATATTGAGTTACTGCAGTTGCGTTAATTGCAGGCACGTGTGCCGCACAAGTGAAACGTTTTGACACGACCCGCCAAGTCGGGTGCGAGACTCGCGCCTCTTGTAGGGCCTCCCCGAAGAGTTGCACCCCGGCACTTGCATGGAAACTTAAGAAGCGTCTAAGCCGATCGTCGGCCGTGCACGGCGCCACCACTCCGTGCCAATGGGCGCGGCGAGTTTCCACGCGGCTACAATTTCGCTGCGTGCAACGGGACCAATAATTGATATCCATCCGCACACAGTGCGCAGCACGCAGCACGCAGCGGTGTGCGTGCAGCCGTCCAGTCGCGTGCGACGAGGATGAGCACTTACGTCCCAGTTGGCCGACCGATAGGCAAACAAGTTACGTTGTTTGCTATCTTTAAGCACAAGTTCATTTGAACAAAATGAACGAGAGCAGGCTAATGAAATGTCAACAATAATCATGCTAAAATCAACATTTTATATCTGATTGACAACTCGTTAACTATTTTTACTTAAAGTCAAAAAGAAATGCCAACGAAAATAAAATTGCAATTCGTTTGCATTGCACACACACACACACACACACACACACACACACATACAAACACATTTAAGAGAGCAATTGAGAGTGAGCAAAAAGAAAACTATGATTTATTATAAGTGAGAGCGAACATAAAATGGCGACAGGCGTCTGTGATCGCACTCTGCGCTTTGCTCGTAGCAAGCAATAAGAGAAAGAGAGCGAAGCTGTGTTGAAGCGAGCTGCTCCCCACAGTTGATGTGCGGTTTGTTCAATTGAGCGACTAAATGAACTAAATAAACAATTCATAATCAACTGCACAGTGCGGAACGTCCATGAACTGCTGAGCCAACTGAACTAAAGAATAAAATTTATGCTCATTTGGCTCAGAACTATAATTCGCATCTCTAATACGCAGCGCTGCTGGCAAGCCCAACTGCTTGGCTCGTCTCTAGTTTCATGGCAATAGTTTTTATTGCCGCGTTTACTTTACTTTCGCCATAAGCCGCAGCAACAATTTGAGTGCCAATACGCATCAATCGATGTGGATATCCATATCATCAAACAGACACAGACACAGACACACACACACACACGCACGCCCGACACCCCCTAAGCATTAATACAAACAAAGTTAAGTGCTGTCCATGGGCTGTGCAACAGTTTGGCCGAAGCTGACGCTGAACCGTTGAAAACAGTTTTCAAAGTCGCGTAGTTTGGTCAGGGGCAGGGGTGGCTGCTCAGGGGTTGCTGCTCAAAATTGATTAAGGTCATTATGCAGCCGGGTAGCGTCGAGCTGGGATCGAGAGTTGCGAGTTTCTCTCTGCACCGAGCGCCGAGCACCGACTCACTGACACTTAATCCCAGCGGCATAATCAGCAACATATTGTAGCAAAACCTTCTTCACGCTGCCATAAAAAGTAGCAGTTTTGTATTTTCGAAATTTTACACCCCGCATGTGGAATCAGAAGTGGGAAAGGAGGAAAGGGGAAGGGGGTAGAGGGGGGCTGGCAGAGGTTAAATGCCAGGGCTCGACTCTCGGCGAGCCTTTGCCAGAGTTTTATGGCTTACCCACTTTTGTTGTACGATAAACCTGGCAACGGCTGTCTGCACTCGCATAGGAGTGCCAACTCCACTCTCTCCACACCTATCGCCTGCCTATTCGGCTGCCATTCGCTGGGTGCGGCTCGCATTATTCATGAGGTCAGTGGTTGAGCTTAAACCCTTGCCAATGGCAAGTTGGCTTGCCGTGGCTCGAAGCTCAATTTTGTACAGCTGCTAGGCAATCAGCGAACGCTTCTCGGTCCTCCTCTCCGCTGTCCAAGATCCCACTTCAAAGGGCATCAAGCTCGTCTGCTCTCAGAGCCTCAAGACTAGCAACAAGTGAATTAACGTAAAACCTGTGCACCACTTAACTAAACCCACCACCCCCGGCCACCCTGGCCACATTAAAGGTGTCTCACGCCCCCTGGAACGTTGCAAATGTTTTTATTACATTAAAAGCATTAAACGCTCCACATTAACGGTATGTAGAGCAAAATACCAGCGAGTCGACAGGCGGAACAATAAAAAATATTTGAGTAGACTACCACCCCCCCCCCCCTGGCTAGGATGCAGGCAACCAGCCAGGCCACACAGGACACACCAATATGTCATCAATGCCAACGAGGAAACGCCAAAGCTAACCCTCCGCTCTGTACTGCCGAGGGTTAGTCTCGACAAGCGACCACGCACTGGGGTTCGCTCTAAACAAACAGCGGGATTTCGTCATAACTGATACGCGACTGGTTCCGATATTTATATGTATATGCTTACGTATTCATGTGTACAATTGGCAGTTAGTCCGATATTTGGTCAAACATACAGTTAATTGAAGAGTTGATATGGGTAAAGAGCTCTTCATATATGGAACTGATATAGAAATCCTTTGTAACGCCAAAGTTATTCCTGATATATGAATTTATTTATAAAGTTAAGATTTTACTTTCTCTTCTGAAAGAACTTCAATATACAAGTGTATTATAGATTATTATTTGGAGAACAAGCAAAGTTAAGTTTAAGACGAGCTATGAAGCGCTGAAGAGTCTTCAATAATCTCTTACTTAACCATGTAAAGGCTTCAACAACTTCCAAGACTCTTATTACCAAGGTCTTAAAAGTTTGCATTATCTTTTTATTTATCAATTAACTAACTTTATGCTTAGGAAACGATTTACATACTTCTCTGCGATTCTCATATAAACAACATATTTATATATTTAACTTGATGGCCTTTTCTATGATTCTCATATGAACAACATTAAAAAGATATATTTGAGTTGACGCCTTTCTCTGTGATTCTCACAAGAAATATAACTCTTTTCAAGCTTGGAAAATGATTCGAGGCTTACAGCCTTCTCTGTGAAGTTCATTCAATAAATATTTTGCTATATATCAAGCAATGCTAATGCTGTTCTATGTGATTCTCATGAGAATAAGACTAGAATAAGTTGTAGCTAACGGCATACCTGCCTGATAACTGCGCTATAGAGTTTTCATACCATTCTTAAAATATGATTTTGTTTGCATATTTCACTTATAACACATCGCCTTTCTCTGCAATTCTCTAGCTGCAAGCTCAGAAAGTGATGCCTTTCTTTTCGATTCGCAACAGTAAACTCTTTGATAGAATACCCCTAATGCAGAAGCCTTTCCCACCTTTCTCTTCCGCTTCATGCATATTTTTACACGCATTTATTTGCTTTGGCCCACTGTGCTTATTCGTTTGCTATAACCAGGCCGTAACTTGACTTTATCAGAGCGTCGAATATTATGCCAGTCGAATATATATATATATTAGTGCTCGAGTGCCACCCCACACAGCGTCTTTTGTTTGACTTTGTTGAATTGATTTCGTTAGGGAAATAATAACAACAACGCGCAGCAGCACCCTTGAACGCGCACTGAACAGAGAGAGAGTGAGAGAGAGAGAGAGAAAGAGAGAGTGAGAGAGAGAGAGAGAGAGACTGTGATGTTTCCATTTGTACAAAATAGAGCACTTAACGGGGGAAACTGCAAACAAATTATTGCACTTGCTGTCACCAGAGCGAGTCCTGTCCCGCCCCTTAGCTACTGGCATTGCATACACTTAAAGGATTACAAGCGGATCTGTCGCTTGTTTGCCACTAAATGGACGCATTTACTCCATGGGAAAGCAAGTAACGGGAGCAGTGCGGAGTGCCGCGGGTGGCACAACGGGTGGGCTGGCTGGTGGGTGAGTGGGTGGGTGGGTGGGTGTGTGGGTGGTGCGGCTTACAATGCCTTGCGCGCTTTTTATGGCCAATGAATAGATGAATGAATGCCTGCCAAACTGACTAACTGACAGACCGACAGACTGACTGAATGACTGACTGACTGACTGCTCGAGGGGTCGCTCGGCGGTTTGTATGAGTGCCCATGGAGTTACTTAATGGATTTGGTTAAGTGCTGCATTGACATTTTGATAAATGCTTTGGAACAGATGCGCTGACTGGCGCTGCGTTAAATGGGCGTTGCCCGTTCGCGTCTATCCCCGCTCCTTCCGTACAGCCCTATATATATATATGTATATAGTTCTCGCTGTCTTATGATAAATAGTTCATAGCCAACACGAGCAAAGGTCCGAGCTCAACATTTGTCACTAGCCGCGAAAGTGTTGCCCAAATTGATTATCCAGCAAATTGAACGAGCTCAGCATAAACCGATGGGTCGTCCTCGTCGTCCTCCACTCGCTATGATAACTGTATTAATCAACTTTGATGACTGCCAACATCATTAAAGCCGAGGCAATGCCTGCTTAGCATTTGTTTTACAAAGAAAATTCCACTTCTAAAGCTTTTTTCTGACTATCCCAGTCTGTTCTCTTGGAACTTCCAACTAGATCAATCCTTAAGCATAATCCTTATGAATTGAAGAGAAGAGCAGAGATAAGCAGAGTGAACAGAGGATAGAAAGAAAATTTGAGATAAGGGAAGAAAAGACAGGAGATGGAAAGGAGGAAAAAAGAAATGGAAACAAATATATGTAAAAGGAGAAAGTAAAGAGCAGACTATAATATATAGGGTGTCCCAAAAATCACGCCAGATTTGAATTCTGCGCCATTTGAGCAGTAAAGTGTTCAGGATTATTAAAAAGAGAACGCCACACAAATACACAAAGTATGCTATATAAATCATTAAAAAAATTCCAACTTCCAATTATAAACCTGTGTTTTCTATCAAAATTACTTCTTGCCTGACTTTTGGGACAGCCCATAGTACACATAGGCAATATAGAATCGAATTGAGGAGAAGCTTAAAGCAGTTCAAAGCAGATAAGCAGAGAGTAGACATAATTGGGACTTTATACAAAGTCTTTGCTATCCACATCTCATCATTTGTAATTCGCTTGTCTTGTGGACCACATGAACTCGCTTCAAAACTCACTTATTCACAATAGACTGAAATTGCTCTCCTACTTTGGGCCATTTTTCAACCGCCAATTGTGAAGGCCCGAATAAAAAGCAAACAGACGAAGCATATTAAGCAGATTCTCGAGCTCGATGCCCTGACTAGCCCTGACCATAACCGAATGTCAGTTGTTTGTTCGTTCTTTTTTTATGATAGGCCTACAAGACACTTATTTAGCTGCCCCCAAATGGCAAAAGTTTTTGTAATGTTTTGAAGTGCCTCTAATTAGATAATATGCGGCCTGACTCGGGCACAGATGACGCCGCGCGTTCTGCCCTATGCAAAGTGGCAACGCGTGCAGTGGCCCAAACCAACCCAAACTTCGCTGCTTGATGGCCTTAAATAAAAAGCCCAAGGCAAGCCGCAGGCCAGTGCGAGGTGGATATGACCGACTGGTAGATACCTAGCTCTAGACAAATAGCTCTAATACTTTACATTTTCCTAACTGATTGTGATGGATATAGAAGGAAGTTTTTGAAAAGGAGTCCAGGACTTCTACTACTAATCCATAGTAGAATCTATATATCTCATATAATCGGGCTTAGCTCTTTAAGTATTCGACGTATGCCTATGTAATTTTATGGAAGTAGGACGGACAGCCGAATAAATATGGGAAAATATGTCCTACATAGAGTAGGATATCTATTCATCTGGAGGGAGCCTAACGAATGCAGAGAGGGACAAATGAGCGGACAGACAGAGGAAAGGAACAAACATATAGATAGACCTAGGACAGCTTAGTCTACTCGCATATTGATCCTCAATACAGAATCGACTATATATACCATATAGAATCGACTTGTCTACCAAAACAATATGCCCTATTTGGCCGCTCTCTATGGGAAGTGCAGCGCATAAACGAGGCAAAGCCAGAGCCAAAGCCAAAGCCAAAGCCGAAGCCAAAAAGCCAAAGCGCATAAAAAGTCGGCCGATGGCACCGCGTGCGCAATTTGAATCCTAATGGATGCGTGTGGCGCGACCAAAACGACTGGCGAGCACGCGATGAGGCGCACAGCTGGCCAAGGTGTAAAGTTCACGTGTGTCCACTTACCAGCCCACCAGGCCACTCACCCACCCACCCACTCGCCAGCCAGCCAGCCAGCCAGCCAGAGCCACCCTGCCCCTGGCCCACCTGGTGACGTTTTATTAATGCTTTTGGAGTGCTTTCAATGTTTTATCGCGGACTCAACGTTGTCTATCCGGTTACGGTTTACCCCTTTTCGCAGTGCAATGGCTCTTTCGTAATAACTTTTAGTTGGTCATCCTACGGACACACATAAATATATAGTATGCTATATATGCACTCTATAAATAGCCAGTCCAGCGCTTCTATTATGATTATGAATTTGACCACCGACTCTTATCTAAATGGGTCTTTTGTTTGGCTCGCAACTAATGGCGTAGGCGTAACCATGCCCCCAATCCACAATCCACATTCTACTTAATATCCTCGCTTGATTACAGACATTTTGTTCGAGGTACTCGAAAGTCAGCCCTAAGGCTAATTAAGTTGTCACTCCAATATCGAACATATGTCACACACACATATACATTTATATATCTTGATGTTATAGAGCAAATACCACTTAGATCTACTTATACTGCCCCCAGGTATCTCCCTAAAGGAATCGACAATTTCAGCTGCTCAGTGGCTTATGCATAGACAATAAATATATGAAATGCTTTTGATTTGCTTAATGTAAAACCAATTGGATGATGGTCTGAACTAGGTATCTGGAATGACAAAGTTTCCCTTTCGGCTCTAAAGTGAAAAGTAAACCAGATTTAGTCTATACTATTCCAACAACTTTTCAACTATATGTATATATATTACTTAATAATATAATAAAAGGATTCACGAGGTATTCGAAATATATTCGTTTTGTGCAATCTTGCTGTCCGTCTAACTGCCCTTCCGTCCGGCTGTCCGTCCGTCCGTATGAACGTTCGCCTCTATCGAAGCTTGTTTAGGCACCCAAGGGGAATATACAATACTTTCTACAGATTTACAGCAAGAATCCCAACCCTCACGCCCTCTACGGGCGTAGCCAATCAGAATGGACTACCGGAGAAAATTGTATCTGCTTAAGTTTTAGAGCTAAGGAGAAGACTAGTCTGCATTTGGTATATAGAAGAATAGAGGCAATAGTATAGTATAAACATTTATATAAACAAAGGAATATAAATAATAAAGAAAACTTTCCATTTGCCATTTTTCTTCGAATTTCAATCACAATTTAACAAATAGATTACAGGGAAAAGAAATTTGGCATAAGCGCAGATATCAAATATATATAAATAACTGCATTTCTTTCGTATAACTAACAATTTCTTATAGAGAGAAGAAGAGGGAGAATGCGAGAGAGAGAGAGAGAGAGAGAGAGAGAGAAGGAATGAAAGATAGTTTACTATATTGGGAAAGTCTAAGCTAATATTGCATAGTGTTAATCTGTGCTTACATAAGACATTTAAATAATATGTCTAAATAGGAATACTGAGCTGCCCGAATCTTTAAAGAATTTTCAAAAATTTGTTATATAAATTGGGGTACGGCTACAGAGGCCTTATTCCCTAAAGAGATGAAAATACATTAATCTGCTTACCCTTAAAGTATGCAAACAAAATTATCTATAATTTATGTGCTGGATGATAAGAAAACAGAAAATATTGAGCTAAGCTTAGATTTGATCATGTGTGCTCATGATCATATATTAAAACTCGCCCTTAAGCATTTTCTTAAAATGCAAAATACGTTGGAGACAGCAATTTTCTATTTATTTTTTATTTATTTATTATTTAATATTTTTTATTTATGTATTATTTATTATTTTTTATTTTTTATTTATTTTTTATTTTTTATTATTTATTATTTGCTATTTATTATTTATTATTTAATATTTTTTATTTATGTATTATTTATTATTTAATATTTTTGATTTATGTATTATTTATTATTTATTTTTTTATTACTATTTTTTTTTTTTTAATTTATATTTTTATTATTAAACTAGTTTTCTGCTAGCTTAGTGGCAACTTAATCTAACATCAAACATAAATTCCTATTTTATATAGCCAATACTATAGTTCATATCATTCACTTCACATTTGTAAGGACAAAGGACAATCAAAGCTCAGACTGTGCCTGATTGATAACCTGATCATCATAATGAAGCAATTATAAATTCTTCTTAAATCTAACAAAGAGAAATTTCCATCATGAAACCTTAAAGCAACTAGCTAAATAAGATATTTTAAAATATAAATATATATTATATATGCATGTATATGTATTTATGTATATGTATGTACACTTGAGTGCAAATAAATATATGAATAGAGAAGTCTTGTCAATTGCATAAACTGCTAGAAGCTGAGATTTGAAAATCTCTTAAGCTGAACACTGTTAAAATCTTCGAGAAATTGTCTTAAGTGCATGTGTAAGGATATAAATTAGTAACAACACACAGACATATACATATACATATGTATGCATACACACACACACACACATACTTACTCTTTAAAGCGCTTGACCAGCTGGCGGCGTTTGGGGGCAAAGCCAAGGCAAATAAGCGAAAGCTTAAAACCAACAACAACAAAAGCAACAACGACGACGACGACGGAGCAACGAGACGCTAGCAGGTTTTAACGCCAGCTACAAGACAGGCTAAAGCCCAAGTGAATTTGGCAGCACGAGGAAGACATGAGAGAACGGCTCCACAGCCAGCCATTTTGTGCGCTTGTTGGCAGCTTACACGCCCTCGCTGCCTGTGTATGGGTCTGTCTGTCTCTCTCTCTCTCTCTCTCTCTCTCTCTCTCTCTCTCTCTGCACTCTTGTCGACTGACAGCTGGTCGTTCTTTGGTATGCTACGATTATGCAACAAGCTGGCATGCGTGTCCACTTCTAAATGCCATTTTTTGGCAATATGCATTTTTGAACGACACTCGAAAGAAGCTCAGCATTTGCTTAATGCGCTCCGCTGCACTGCACTGCACTGCACTGAAGACAGACAAATGGCAAAGCGCGCGAATGAGCAGAGAAGAACGCAGTGAAGAGTGCTAAGAGTGCTAAGCCATGCAAACAGACGCATGCACACCCACACTCTCACGCATGCATACATACAATTACAAAAATAGCAAGAGCAAAACTGAAGCTGCTGAAAACGTAATCCCTGCTTTAGCGCACATTTTACGGCTGCCTTTTAGGTTTCTGGCATATTTAAGCTGTCGTTCCTCTCTCTTTCTTCCTCTCTGTATCACCGACTCTCAGCTGGCTGGACCGATCCCGTTACGCCTACACACAACTGCATACATATGTATGCGTGCCTGCGCCTCTCTGCATGGCTTAGCACTCTTTGCTCTTCACTGCGTTCTTCTCTGCTCATTCGCGCGCTTTGCCATTTATCAGTCTTCAGTGCAGCGCAGCGCATTAAAGAAATGCTGAGCTTCTTGTGAGTGTTATTCAAAAATAAATAAGCCAAAAAATGGCAGCAAAATCGCGGTCGCGTCTGTTGCCATATGGCTTTTACCTGCGGCGCTCGCCTTCAAATTAAAATAAGTTTTTTTATTTCCTCTTCAGCCATCAAATTTCTTGCGCTGCTCCCTGAAGTATGCAAATTCAAAAGCAACGCAGATTCCATTGTGCTGCTTATGTTCCTCGATTTTCCGCCATTTTGATTGATTATTAAAAAGAAAAATGTCAAAAGCAAATGAGAAAAAAGTGAGGCAATTAGCATGTTGGAAGTGAGGTTAGGTCGCGCTTATTCTGGCATTTGTGGCTGGGCGAGTGTCATTAAAAAAAAAACAAAAAGAAAACGAAAAAAAAGAAAACCAGAAATTGGACGCAGGATTTTGTGTGTGTGGCAAAATCAATTTGGACGCGCTGCCGTTGCCCGTTGTGTGATGCGCGTCGATCAACTCGACGGCCAGACACAAAATTTAACAGCTTTAAGGTCATTTTACAGTTAAACAATGTCACAACAGTACATATCATAACAACAATAACGCGCTGGCAGCCAAGTGCTGTGCGTGTGTGTTTGTGAACATATTTATGTATATTTTTAGTACACGTACAAATTCGCAACACTGGACGCAGACAATACAGCAGAGTGGGAGATGGGCATGGAATGAGAGCGGGCGAGCGAGCGAGCGAGAGAGAGAGAGAGCTGTTGTAAGATAGCGAGCGAGTGAGCGAAAAAAGCTGAAAAAGCTTTGAGACCACTCCCCGAAAAGTTCAGGCGACGGCGCAACGTCGACGCACACAAAACAACCAATCCCAGGCATAAATATACAAAAAAAACACACACACACACGCAAACCACTCACAGACACAGACAAAACGAAAAACTGAATCGCACACAAACACACACACACATACACACACAAGCGAGCGCTTTCATACAGAGACAGATAGAGGCAAAGGCAATGTGTTACAATGCAATTTCCCCGCCAAAGCAAACTGTGTTGTTGTTGTTGCTGTTTTTGTAGTTGATGGGAGACCAACCCAAACTCAATTGTTCAGGCCAAAAGACAAAAAGGCAAGCTTGGAAAACTGGCACAGCCAAAATATGAGCAACAACAACAACAACAGCTAACACAGCACAGGGTGCAGCAGCAGTTTCCAATTGGAAGTGCAGTCGGATTTCTAAGGGTTGGGCTATTGGCGTGATTATGTCAGCAACAGCACAGTGCATGTGTACGTGTGTGTGCGCCACCTTCACCCACCACCAGCAACAACATATGACTGCAAAGCAAAGCAGCGGTTCGTCAGTTGCTTTCCAAGCGCTGACGCCGCCGCACTTGCTCCACGAGCGCTCGGTCGTCATTCGTGCGCCGCATTTCAAACTGTATACTTTGGTAACGGTAAAAACGTTGTCGTTACTTCGCCTTTTCTTCTTCGTCGTCGTCGTCGTCGCTGCCGTCGCCGTCGGCCAATGGCCATGCGCCAGCCTCGCACGGAATGTGTTAAAAACCTAATGCCAAAGATGTGACCATTGAATGCTGTTGAATGTGTTAACGGTGAACGTGCATGTGTGTGTGTGTAATTTCATAAGCAAAGCGTCCTTCAACTATTTGTACATATATGTATATGCATACAAGCGCGATCGATCTTAGCCATCATCTAGCCCATCCCACATCGCCCAGGCATGGAGCTTTTGAAGCTAATGATGTTCAAAAGTGACTTTCTGTCCAATGGCAAATGTGACGATCGCGTACCGCCCATTAACCTAAGTCAATTGCCCGAGTTTCTATTGTGTAAGTTCGCCAAACCAGAATATCCCAAGCAAATTAAACAGCAGAAAGAGAGAACAAAAATATCCCTAACTGCTTTAAAACAAATATCCCACAACTCAAATCTACAGAAGAGCAAAATGTCCTAGGGAAATTGCCTAATAAACAAATTGCCCAAATCAATGTTATTGTTACCCAATAAACAAAAGCCGCGAATAGGCTAATGGCATTTGAAAATATATATATATAGTCTTCAATTCCATACAAATCTTAATTATTTACGTTAGCAGCAATACTATAGGCCGGAAATTTAGATACAGCAACATATTCCTATTATTATATTTCAAATTTTCAATTTTAAATTATTTTGATATGCGATGATAACGTATACGACCAGTCTAAGGACTAAGGAGGATTAAGGTTCTAGGCTATATAGTGCCATAAAGATGATATAGATGTCCTTTAGATGTGTGTTATCTAAGCAAAGATATGAGTAAAGTCCTCCATAGTTAAGTTAGTCATATGGCAAACTGTCCAAGCATCCGGAATTTTTAAGCCGGAATCAGATTAGATTATAATAAGTTGATCATTTTGTTGATAAAATTAATATTTCTGTAGCTTCAATTTCGACGTTTGCTATGTTGAAGTAAATAAACTGTAAAATGTTGTCAATTTCGTAAAATATATATTACAACTATATATTATACTCGTTTATATACTATAAAAAAGTATTAAATTACGAGATATGACAGAAAATAGAAATGAACAAATGAAAACAAAGTGTTTCAAACAAAATATCCTTTAGTCCATCGAATCGAGTCAAGAATCGAGGCAGAAAACTTCAGTTGATAATGAACAAAAATAGATCATTGCCTACAATCTTTTATTTTTTGTTCATATTTAATTCAATTACTATAAAAACTATCATTTTAATTGCTTTACATAGGACTAGAATACAGTCTCTTTCCTTGGTTTCTTGGTTGAAAGTTTTCTTGGTGGAGAAGGATCCGATCCCAGGCCCAAGCCCAGCCCCGACACTTATCCTATTTACATTTTTTTCATAATGACAGTTTTTAAAGAGACGACAAATCCAGATTCAAATTACGAACAAATAGCTCAATTAAAATTCATTTCGAATCGATTTGCGAGAGAAACGAGAGCAACGAGAGAAATTAATAGAGAATTTCCGAAAAAAAATACAAATAGAAATCCAAAATGGGTAAATCAGTGAGGCGAGCCACCTATCGGGGCTGCCAGCACAACTTCGCATATATATATTTATATCATCGATCGATCGAGATAGACTATAGAGAATAATGTTTCAATCGATATTCGTCCACAGCAACGATACCGAAGTGCGGGGGGTGCCACGAGCTGATCCTGGACCGGTTCATACTGAAGGTGCTGGAGAGGACCTGGCACGCGAAGTGCCTGCAGTGCAGCGAGTGCCACGCCCAGCTGAACGACAAGTGCTTCGCCCGGAACGGCCAGCTGTTCTGCAAGGAGGACTTCTTCAAGTAAGTAAATTTCTCGAACGGCTGTCGCATCGACAACGCCGTGCGGTGCCTGTTGACCGGTTTAATGAAAATCTCCCGTTGCCCCGTTGCCAATGTTCGGGTCGAACAGACGTTATGGTACGAAGTGTTCCGCTTGTGATATGGGCATACCGCCCACCCAGGTGGTGCGCCGCGCCCAGGACAACGTCTATCATCTGCAGTGCTTCCTCTGCGCCATGTGCTCCCGCACCCTCAACACGGGCGACGAGTTCTACCTGATGGAGGACCGCAAGCTCATCTGCAAGCGCGACTACGAGGAGGCCAAGGCGAAGGGTACGTTCCACTGCGCTCCCCTTGAAGCGGCTTACTCACTTAGCTCCCGTGCAGGTCTCTACTTGGACGGCTCCCTGGACGGCGACCAGCCCAACAAGCGGCCACGCACCACCATCACAGCCAAGCAGCTGGAGACGCTGAAAACTGCTTACAACAACAGTCCGAAACCCGCCCGACACGTGAGAGAGCAACTGTCGCAGGACACGGGCCTGGATATGCGGGTGGTGCAAGTGTGGTTCCAGAACAGGTGAGCATGTCAAGCGGCGGATAAGCTTCAAGACAGACCTAACTCACTCCCCACTCCCTCTCTCTCTCTCTCTCTCTCTCTCTCTCTCTCACTCTGGCAGACGCGCCAAGGAGAAGCGACTGAAAAAGGATGCAGGACGCACGCGCTGGAGCCAGTACTTCCGCTCCATGAAGGGCAACTGCTCGCCGCGCACCGACAAATTCCTCGACAAGGATGAACTGAAGGTGGACTACGACAGCTTCAGTCATCACGGTATATAGCCAACTCCCACTATCCTGATATCTGAGCAGATTTTAAAGCTTTAGCTTCCCTTGCAGATCTTAGCAACGACAGCTACAGCACCGTCAATTTGGGCCTGGACGAGGGCGCCTCGCCGCACAGCATACGCGGCTCCTATATGCACGGCAGCTCCAGTCCCTCGCAGTATCCGCCGAGCAGTCGCTCGCCCCCAGTTCCGGGCCAAAGTCACACGTTTGGCTCCTATCCGGACAACATTGTCTACACTAATATCGGTAAGGATCTGTCGGAATATAAAGATAGAAAAAGATGGAGAAAATATGAATAGTTAGAGTGAATGGATGATAGATAATAGATATATATGTAGATGGATAGATAGATATAGGTATATAGATATTCAGACATATAGATATATAGATATACAGATATACAGATATATAGATATATATAGATATAGAAATATGCATAGATAGATAGATATGTCAATAGACAGAGGTCTCTCTCCGCAGAGGTCTCTGTCTCTCTGCGGAGAGAGCATATATCCTCCGATATCTTTCTATCTATCGATTGACTTTTCCAGATCATGCTGTTGGCTCCAATTTACACGCCAGCAAGTCGCATCATCGCCTGCACAGTAGCAACAACGTTTCGGATCTGAGCAACGACTCGAGTCCCGATCAGGGCTATCCCGACTTTCCGCCTAGTCCCGACTCCTGGCTGGGCGACTCGGGCAGCACCAACAACAATACCAGCACCAATAACAATAACAACAACAACAGCAACAATAACAACAACAGCAGCAGCAATGCGAACAGCAGCAACAACAACCACAACAGTGGGTCGACGTCCAATGCGAATGCCGTCGCCGCCGCCAACCCTCCCGCAACGCCTGGCGTACATTACTGATACTCAAAAATACTTTTGCGTTATTTTGCGATGCAGTCGCGCAGTCTGCTGCTCGCCGCTGCCCAACAGCAGCAGCAGCAGCAGCATCAACAATAACAGCAACAACAACATACGCATACTTCGCAGCAGCAGCAGCGCTAACGGCGCCATTTTGAAAGCTCTCGCCTGCAGCTAACAGTGCCGAGCAGATGACTAACAGTGGACTAACAGCAGCAAAGCTTTACCGTTAACAGCGTGAGCTTTTGCCTCCTCGCTGACTGCATTTCCGCATATATATCACGTTATTTTTTATTACTTTTACTAATGTAACACAATTTGCTCAAGTTTCCGTAATATTCGATTTAGTTTTGGAAGATAATGAACATTCGTCGTCTGTCAATGTGTCAATGTTCGATGCTTTAAATATTAGCGAGTGTGTTGAGTGGCCTTAAGCCGCTTCCTTGACCGCTTTGAACTTTGATATTTTAGTGTAATGTAAATATTGTATATTTGTGTATAGTAAACAGGAGGAAGAGCTACATTTTAAATTAAACTAAGTCTGTATAGAGGGTCATACAAAGATTGGAAGGGGGCAGTGCACAACATTTATTAAGCTGAGCTCCCGACACAAGTTATTTATTGCTTATATAGGAATACATGAATTGCATAGGAGAAATATCAATTACGAAAAAGTGATGTCGTATATACATACATATATATCTAAACAAAAAATAATATAAAAATAAAAAAAAAATATATATATATAACAATGATTTCAAGCAAATAGAAATTTCAGCAAAATGCAAACTACGTAAAACAAATGATAACGAATTTTTAAATTTATTGTGTATTACAATAAGTTTAATTAATTCAAATAAATGCGATAACATTAATTACTATTTGACATGTAAGAATAAAAGATACAACAATTGTTAAAATCGCGACTTTTCATATTTTTGTTCTCTTACCTCAACTACGAATTAATAATCGTGCTGGCTCGTGTCACGAAAATTAAGCTTTCGATCGCAGGACTTTCATCACAATTGCAATATGTAGTAAAATGTTAAGACAATTGTATTAAGAGAGCAATTGACTTACGAAATAATTTCAACTCTTTAAATGCATAATTCAATTCAACAAATATCCCTTTCTTCACTTCGCTTAAGAGAGTAGAGTCCAGTAGAGTTGTGCTGACTTTATGAACTGCAGCGCTCTCTATCGTTCATTCATATTAAAATTTTTTTGCAAAAAATATCCCTATTGCATTTCAAATCATCGCTGTCTTCCAACTGGAGCGCTCTCTCTCTCTCTCTCTCTTTCTTTCTCTCTGTCAACACGCTCCTTTTACTATTTCATTCATACCTTTTCTACAACAAATATCCCATTGCCATTCGACGCTTTTCTCTTTCTGCTTTCTGTAAACTGCAGTGCTCTTCGTCAATCTCTCTATCGTACGCTCCTTCTACTATTTGATTCATGCAGAGCGAGCTGCGCCGCCTTGCCTCTGCTACATCTGTTCAGCAGCTCTGCCGTTTTGTCGTTCTGCTTTGGTGGCCTGTCTTCTGTTGTTCTCAGTCTCTTTTCCAACGTTCGCGCAACGACATCGATTATCGGGAGAGCTTTTTGATGCGCAAGGCGCCTTAACTTACCATTTAATTCATTGCAAATTATATAAAAATGCGCAAATAATGTTCAGTCAAGTCAATTTAGCAATTATTAAGAGCTACCATATCATAACGGTGCGTGCGACAATTCTTCGATTTCTATTCCGATTTCTATAAAAAGCTGCCCAAGCAGCCCTCTTTCCACCAATTTTGTTTTTATTGTCCGTGTGCGTGTGTGTTTCTCTGTGTGTACGTGTGTGTGTGTGTCTGTGTGACAGAAAATGTGCTGCCAAATCGAAATTCAAATGTCGTAAAATATTCTATTTTTATTTTGCAGTAAAGTACATACAACAAGCGCAGCCGGAGTCCGTTGTTATTGTTCTCGTTCTGCGTGTGTCTGAGATGCAGATGTGTAATATGTTATTGTTTTTGTTGCGACGCCAAATTGCATTTGCGGCCGATACGCCGCTCGATCCTTAAACGCGACACATCTCGGACACAGGCCACAGTCAAAAGAACTCCTAACTGTATTTATTTTAAAGTCTTAACCAACAACAACTACCGCAAGCAGAGAGAGAGAGAGAGAGAGACGCATCCGCTCCGTGCGTTTACCAATAATGCAAATTCAATGTTTGCCAATATTTCAAGTAATTTTCGTGCTCTCAACAATTGTCGCAGTCACAGGTAACACGGCAACAGCGTTGCCAGATCAGTGCGAAATACAGTTCAGCTGTTTATTTACATATGTCTCTCCCGCGCTCCCTCTCTCTCTCTCTCTTTCTTTTGGGCATTCTCTTCTGCAAACAGATTGTTGTTCGAGCCGAATTTTACTGTTGCGCCAGCAAACACTGCAAATCGAGGAGCATGTCGTCCAATTGGTCAACCAATTGGAACTGCAGCAGCAGCTCAGTATCGATGGGCAGCCCTCTGCAACGGATATATTCGCCGATACAGCGCAAATGCTGCAGGTGTCATCGGCCCTGGATATTGACGGCGAATTGGCAACGATTGCGACAACGGAGCGAGACAGGGATACGACCATAGAGCCGTGGTTCAATGACGAGGATACAACTACGACGACGACAACAACAACAACAACAATGCAGGCCACAACGACAAGGTCAACAGCAACAGCAATACCATCGACGACAATTTCAGCAACTGTAAACACAATGGCGACGGGCGAACCGCCGCCCAATGACAGCACGCCGCAACTGGCAACAGAAGCGAACGAAGCTCTGGAAACAACGACAACGACTACAGTTGCAGCAGCAGCAACAACAACAGCAACCGCAACAACAACAACGACGACGGCCACAGCTAACACAGAAGACTTGAGCTTTAAGCTGCCCTGCAGCAATACCTACATGAAGTACTTTTGCCTTAACGGAGGAAATTGCTTTCGCTGGGCAGAGAGCGAGAACGGCTTTAGCTACTGCGTGTGCGCCGTTGGCTTCGTGGGCGAACGCTGCGACTCAAAGACTGAAAACGGTAAGCAGCAGCAGCAGCAATTGAACTGTTATACACAAATATATACATATATGCATATATTCTTTTACCATTGCAGGCGTATATGTACCGTTGCGTCCCACTACGCCAGAGCCACAGCTGAAGACGGCGCACATTGTTTTCTCTTTCCCCATGCTCATGCTGCTCTCCACCATTTACGTGCTCTTCGGTGCGGTGTTTATGCTGCGCAATGTTTCCGCGCAGCGCCGCAAGCAACAACAGTTGCATTTGCACAAGCAGCGCTTCTTCGTCAGCTGTTAAGAGAGAACACCCAGACGGCAGGGCTGCCAACTTGTTTTTGTTTTTTTTCATTCTCGCTCTTTCAATTTTTGTGGTTCGCGCAGAGAACCAGTTGACGCTATTTGAATTTGGAACCGTTTGTTTTTCCTTTTTTTTTTTGGTTCACAATTTTTTGCTATAAATGCCAAATTGAAGCATTTGTCTTCTTCTTTATCTTCTACGATTCTTTCTTACTTAACGTTGCGCAACGCTTTAATTTATTTAATTACATTATAATTGTTTTTGTAAATTCTTTGTATTTAGTTGCAAAAAAAGAGCGCTCTTTTCGTTAGAAGCTTCGATTTAAGCTTAGTAGATTTTGTTTTGTAGTAACATTTTGTTACGCTATTTAGTATGTAGCTAATATTTAAACTTTAGCGTTTATCACTGTTATTATGATTATTACTGATAATTCATTATTGATTTCTCTTTACTTTTGTAACACTTTGTTACGCATACCAAAAATCGAACAAAGCTTGTAAATTAACAAAAATACTTTTTGTAATGCATTAAAAACTTCGTGACTATAAAAGTTTATAAAACTTGAAATCTGGCTTGTTTACTTTATATAGATCTCTATATGGGTGTGTATATCTCTAAGAACCATACATAAATCATCTATCCTTCAATTGAATATTCAAACCTCGAGTTCAGTTTAGTGGAGCACACTTGCGTTTTATATTTTATAATATATATTTATCCAATATTTCGTCCAAAAATTCTTTACAAATTTCTTAGAACTTACAGTTAAATGTATAGTAGAAATTATTCAAAAAATTCTTAATTTCATCATTCCATGGATGATTTCTTTTCCGTTTTCACTTTTTATCATGATCATCAATATGATAATGGTATGTATGCGTGTATGTGTATGTGTGAGTGAGAGAGTGTATGTGTGTCTCTTATAAATGCGTGTTTCTTGATGGATTATACGTGATCTGTGGTGCGAATCAGCATCAAAATTCAATTGGACCAACACTTGAAAACCGTTTCCTCTCTCGTCTATTGGTGGGCGATGGACTTGCAGGTGGCGACGTGTATGTGTGTGTGTGTGTGTGTGTATTTGTTAGTTGTATTAGTGTGTCGTATATTCGGTTTGTTTCTCTTGCTCTTGAATATATGCTCAATGTAATCTTGGATTAGGGATATGAAATTCGTACAAAAATGATTAAAATATGTAAATGTTAAAAATGTATTTTTGCTTTTTTTTTTGCTCTCGTGTTGTATCATTTAATTGTTGGTTTTACGTTGCGTTGTTTTCTTATTTCTTTTTATCGTGTTTTGTTTTTTTTTTCTTTTTTTGTTTTTGTTTTTAATAATATGTAATATATATAATAATTATTAGTATTATTCGCATGTCACGGCCAGGTCCTGTGTTGTAACATCTGCCGCGGCGTTCTTCTCCTTCAGATCCTTGGCGATATCCTAGAAAGAACGAATGTTTATTAACTTGCGACTCTACAGTTATTTGTGTACGTTAAAGGATGTTTTTGATTCAATATATAGAGATTCGGGATATGAACACAAGGAGGAAGAAAAAGCAAATCAAAGCACAACAACAACAATGTATGGATTAAACGGCAATGAGCCAACTGCCAAAGATTAAACAACGAAAATAATGATAGCAAAAAAAAATCGATAATAAAAGTAATCGAAATTCAAATAAAGTAAAAATGTAAAGTCAGCGTTTAAATGCGTTAACTGCGGCCAAACAGAGTTTGTTAGAGATGGGATAACTGGAAGTTCTGGATGGAAGTTCTGTGCATGGAAGTTTGTGCGTGTATTCGTGTGCGTGTGTGTGTGTGTGTGTGTGCGCGTTTGTTTATTTGTGTGTGGGGAATTGGGAATAGGTTGATATATATATGTATATAGTTAGGCGTCAGTTTGAGTTTATGTTTTGTTAATATTAGAGTGCAGGCAGAGACAACACAGCACTGATTACGTTTCACAAAGGCGCGCCTATTGCTGGTTTAGTAGCATTCCGTTTCAACATTCCATTCACATTAACATTCACAAGTTCATGCAGTTAGTTACCGGCATAGCGAGCATAACAGGGCCTTTTAAGGTTAACTTTAACAGACTCGCTGCAGCGCAACAGAGGCAGCCATGTACATTAACATTTACAATTAACAGAGTTTACTGCTTGCTACATAAACAACGACAGACAGCGCTGATGCATGGGGGGAGAAGCACAGAAAGATCAAAGAGAGAGAGAGCAGTGAGAGCAGTGAGCATTGGAAAAGTAACAGTAATAGAAAGAGAGGAGCCCAACGCAGGAATTTTCATGTGGCGCATCTCTGCTTGTTGTGGTGAGTGAGCGATTGAGCGAGCGACGAGTGTTAAGATTCATTTACGAATATGTCTATGGGGACAGGTGTGGTGAAGTTGAGAGTTTTGAGTTGAGTTTTGATTGAGTTCGATTGTTATTCACCTCGTGATGAGCAGCAGCCACGTCAATGTCCGCAGGTGCAAGCAGCTTAGCTATACTCTGCTCGCTACTAATAACCTTATCATTATCGTTCGTGTTATCGTTATCGTTATCGGTATCAGTATCGTTACTCCTTTGCATCTCCTCCAGCTGCTGCACAATGGTTTCTTTGACATCATTCCCCCGCAAGCTGGATTCGTCCTCGCTGTTAGCCACCTCGGGCTGTTCCTTCTGGCTGGTCGGGATGGTCTCCACCTCCTCAGCATCGATATCGATATTCGGCTGCTCCTTGCTGATCGTAGCTGCATCTTTAAGCTGCTCTCCCCCAATCTCCTCGGTATCATCCTCATCCACATCGGTGATTATCTTAGTACATCTCAGCTGCTCGGTGATGTTCTCGACTACGTCTTCCTCTTCATCCTCCAAAATGGATGAGTTTTGCTCCGTTGCAATATCAGCTGCCTGCTCGGTTATTTCGTTAACAATTGCTTGCGCCTGATTCTCAATGTCAGCCAAGAGTGGCTCCTGCTCCACTGCTGCTGGTGGTGGTGGAGGTGGTTGCACTGCCTCCTCCTGCTTTGTCTCCTCCTCTTTAACGAACTGGTCATCGTCCTCGTTGTCGTTCGTTTCATCGTCTGTGGTCAATGCAAATGCCGAAACACGTGAGGGCGGCGGGGACTTGGGCAGTGGTGGCGGCTGACTGAACTCAACTGCCACCACATCGGGTTCGCCAACAGAGACTAAGGCATCGGATAGAGGCTCTACACTGGGCTCAGGGGAAACTGAAGTCGGGGACTCAGCCGCTGCTGCTGCTGCTGCTGCTGCTGTTGCTGCTGGCAGTGGTTCAAGTGGGGACTCAGCTGCTGCTGCTGCTGGCTGTGGTGCAACCAAAACAAAACCCTCGGAATCGGAGCTCTCGCTAACAGCGGCTATAATAGCGGCAACCACTTGTTCCTCTTCGGCGACATCCGCTAGCACTTCGTCCTGCGCTTGGGAGGTGGGAAGATAAGCGGAATTGTCGGTGGTTGTGTTGGTGTTGGTGGTGTCGGTGTCGGTGTTGGTGGTGTTAGGTAATGTGTTATTTTGGGAGTTGGTTGGTTGGGTCTGAACTAACTCTGCGGCTGCAATTGTTTCGGTCTCTGTGGTTTTTTCAGTGTTGTTCTCAGTGGTGCTTGTTGTTGTTGTTGTTATTGTTGGGGTACTCGTATTTACAGTTTTGTTTGTGTTGTTGTCTAGTTGTTGTTTTACCTCAATTTGCGACTTGTTCTTAATTTGCTCGGCCTCAGACTCGACGGCGACGGGTGTTGGCGGTGGCGTGGCTGTCTCGTTCTTCTCAGCCACTCCATTCGTGCCGTTCTGATGGTGCGGCTCATCAGCCACATTGTTGGTGGTTGCCGACTCCGGCTCGGTTGGAGACTCAGCCAAGCCGTTCTTGTCCCCATTGGTCAATGGTGGCTCCTCAGCACCGCCATGGCCATTGGTAACAACTTCGGTGGTTTCATTCTTGTTGCTAACGGGCTCTGGCACCGGGCTGGGCTGCTCGACTGGCTCATCGACTTTCGGCGGCTCGGTGGTAACGACGGTGGTGCTGCTTGTGGTCTGCTCCTCGCTCACTGTGGCTGGCGCCGCGGACTTCTCATCACCATTCACCTGCTTCTTGTCCTCCTGCTGCTGCTGCTGCTGTTGCTTTTCCTGTTCGCTGGCCGCGCCATTCTCGGTGGGTTTGGCGGCCTCAGCCACAGGCGACGCCGGCGCAGCTGCAACTGTTGCGTCCGCGCTTGGCTGCCGAGCACAACAAATACATAAAGTTAAATATATCAAAAGAAAGAAGAAAGGATGTTCAGAGTCTGGAGTTTACCTCTGCTTTGTCAGCGGGTGCTGCAGCTGCTCCTTCAGCTGCATCGGCTGGTCGCTCCGCCTCGCCGTTGGTGGCGACTGGAGCAGCGGTTGGGGATGCAGGCTCCTCTGTCTTGGCTGGCTTCTGTTTGTCCTTTTTGCCAAACGATATGCTACGGAATGACCATTTCTTTTTCACCTTGTCCTTCTTGGACTTGGACTTGATGCTCTCATCAGCCAGTGGCGAGATCTCCTCCTCCTTGGGCGAGCCCGATGCCGCTGCTGCCTCATCCTTGACAGCATCGGCAGTCGCATCGCCAGAGGGCCCATCGCCCTCTCCTGCTGCTTTTTTCTCGGTGGTTAGATCTTTGTCGTTCTCAGAGTTCTCTTCGGTCTGCTTCTTCTGCAATCACAATTACAGTTACAATTACAGTTTCAAATGGCGCTCACTTTCAGTCCGCTTTAAGTCTTACCTCGCCCGCTGCAGCCGCATCCTCGCTTTCTTCCTTTGGGGTCGCCGCATCGCCGTTCAATGCGGGCGCCGCCGACGTCTGATCGACATCTTCAATTTTCTCAACTTTGCCGGCGACTTCGTCGCCCTCGCCAACCTTCTTCGGATCGGTGGTAATATCAATTGATCGCTTGCTCTGAGCTTTACCCATTTTTGCTGCTGCTCCTCTCTACGTTAATTGCTAATTGGTTCTGTGTCTGTTCTGTAAATACAAGATGCGGGTGGTGCGCGACAAGAATTTGGGAAATAACATTAAGTCAATTGTTATCTCTTTCAATCAGTGGACATATGTATATGCATATATATATAGCTATTCTTATATATATACATATATATATAAATAGTTTTATGTTTTAATTTATTCTAATTTCTGTCTGTATTTTCTGTATTTCTAGTATGTATTTGTCTAATTGTTTGTTTGGTTCGTCGTCAGTGTCGATTATCGAGAAATAGCAACGCACACTTCGCAGCGGCAACTTTGCTATTTTATTTTTACATTTGACATTTCGCTGCACGCCAACTTCCGAATCCGATCAACAAATATATAGTATTAGACATGCACACATACATACACACATGTCTGTGCATACAAACCCTAGAATTCTGAACCGATGCTGATAAGGCACGACAGCTCTCTCTCTCTCTCTCTCTCTCTCTCTCTCTCTCTCTCTCTCTCTCTCTCTCTCTCTCTCTCTCTCTCTCTTTCTCTCTCACACACTCTATCAATTTATTTATTTTTTTATTTCATCTCCAGTATTGCGGTCTTTTCTATATTTGCCAAAAGCAAATAAACAAACTCTTATAATCAAACTACTTATAATGCCAAAGGAAATCCACTCATGCTTCAAGCGAATGCTTGAAATATGCACGATATGGCAACGCTGCTACGATAAAACTTGCCGTTTGATAAGGCAAATTTCCCTTCTTGCAATTTCCCTGCAGCTTGGCTGCATTTAAATTTAAGTTATGCATAACTGTTATTTCGAAAATATGAACAACACAACATTAACAATTTCAAATTGTTGAAGTTATTTTCGAATTAACAGTTTGCCTGATCTTTTATTTACTAATTAAATTTAAAGATAGCAATGTTGCTGGGAAATTCTTATCCATTACGTATTTTAGGTACATTTTCGGTGCATTTGCACTCGTCGCTGCGCCATTTTCAAATGTCAGCGATAGGCAATATTTTTGACTCATGGCATACATACATATATACGTATGTATATGTGTGTGTATGCATGCACATATATTTACTTATGTTAGTTCCAGCAAATATCGCACATCTCTAATCAGCTGATCTCTATGCACTCTCTTTACATGTGCATGCCACACGTATAACAGTTACGACTGTTATACGCACTGCCGCTCATCACTAGCAGCGAAACAGCTTATCAGACGCAGACGTAGACGCAGCCGAAAGACAACGCAATAAAGCATTAAACGTAACGCAAGTGAATAATACTAATATAAGCAGCAGCTATCATGGAATTGCTTTGACCGGCAAATGAATCATCAAATCCAGGAAATATTTATGAAGCAACACATGATGACGACGACGACAGAGGCTGACACATGCAGAGCAAAAGACTGTGCGCGAGAGGGCGACGGCAGGGGCGCAAGCGGGCGCGGCATTAAACTTCCCTCTGTACTTCTCTTCTTCTTCCTATTCTTCTTCTTCTGGCTGGCTGGCTGGCGTACTATGCGTCACTTTCAAAATCGAATTACTCGCCTCGAATGAAACAGAAACCCAACCACAAAATTTTAATCGTAGCCTGGAGGGGGGAGGGAGGGAGGGAGGTAGGGGGCGGGGGGTGCAGCGTAAGGGCAGCTTGCGCAAAATAAAAAAAAAAAGCAGCAAAAACTTTGCATTCGATTTTAGGGGTTGCAAAGTAAAAAACAAAAATTGACCATTTACCAGGACTTTCTATATGCATGTATGTGTGTGTTTATGTATATATATATAAATATATATATGGATACCGTTGCAAACAGCTGTTTAAGGCAATAGCAATTATGCACATATTTGTATACGTTCTTATCATAATCTGTCAATTGTGAACACAATGGCCGTTCGTCTGCATAGAGTGCCCACTGTATTTCAATTACGAATGAAACTGAAGCGAAACACACACATTTTGAGAGCAATCATCACATTTCACATTCCGCTCTTCTCGCTGTTCCGCCGCTGCCGCCGCCGCCGCCGTTCAATGAACCCACCAAGCACCTTACCTTAGCCAGCTCGGCTTTCGGATTCACCTCAAGATTAATATAAGTGAATCTAAGCAAATTTGACGCTAGCCGAAACGAAGGGGGCAACAAAAGCAACAAAAACAAAATCAAAAGAAAACAAAGTGAGGCCAGCAATTAATTTGATCGTATAAATTCCAATTAAATATCCAAGCATGTCCAACAGTATATCTATATATATATCTATATATATATCTATATATATATATATATATATATATATATATTGCAAAAATGTTGATGAGTAATCGCAAGAATATGCCAACACACACAGAAAGAGAGAGAGAGAGAGAGAGAGAGAGAGAGAGAGAGAGAGGTAAACACAGGTGTAGTCGTAACTCAACCCTTACCAAAATAGAAGCAGGCAGAATAAAAGCGCAAGTAAAATTGCGGCATGACGCATCGGCGCCAAGCAAAAAGGACAAGAGAACAAGGACAAGGCAAAACACGAGCAGAGGGTTGCCGGCCGGCATTTCAATGCTACTACGACTACGACTACGACTACTACTACTACTACTATTACTACTACTACAACAACAACAACAACAACGAGCACGGTCATTGCCCGTCGTTGTCGTTGCCATGGCAACGGCGCTACGTCACAGCGAAGCAATTGGTGGGGGCGTGTGAAAGTACTTGAGCAGCGCCGCCGCGGCCCACATCAGAAACTGTGACAGCGTTGCCAGACCGACGGCACACGACATGACATGCAGAAAAAGGCGATGCAATGCGATGCGATGCGATGCAAAGTAATTACAAGATTAGCACGATAGCGCACTTAACCTCTACACACACATACATAGATACACACATTAATGATTGACAGCCAAAAATTGTTAAATTTGTGCAGCGTCGGCATTGCTTTTTGGCTTTTATTAGTTAAATTTAATTTAAACTTGACCTTTGATGTCTCGCACACAACTCCGCTCCCGCTCTTAAGCCGCCTCGTTGTGTGCAGCAAAAGAAAATGTACAAACCAAGGAACAAAGGAAAGCAGAGACCATACTCACACGCACACACACACACGCACGCACAAGGCAGGCGCAGAGTAATGTCGTCTATAAATAAAAGCGCATTTATCAACAATGAAGCATGTTCGAAATGCAACAACAGCAACACAAAGAGCTATCACATACACACTGTATATATATATATATATATGTGTATGTGTGTGTGTGTGCGTTCAATTGTCTGCTCTCTATCAATTTTGACACTTTAAGCTGTTATACTGCTGCTGCTGTTGCTGCGGCTGCGCTTTCAATTTGACGCCTGTTCGGTCCCCCGTCCCTAATTCGCCCCGCCCTCATGCCTAAGTCCCATCACTAAAAGATCGCAGCCATCAAGAGAAGCCAGACGAAACGTAAATTAAATTGATTGTGCAGGAATGCGTACACTAGAGAGCCCGGGGCTGGCCAACTGGACAAACATTAATTTCATGTCATGCTATATATATATATATTTGAGTGTGTATGTGTGTGCATACCATACAGATTCCAGTTGGCTGCATTGTCGTGCAATTGTATAGGGCATTTATAACATTTATAGCGCTGGGAACTTGGTAAGTGCGCGCGCTCTTAGCGCAAACCAGACGTAATTGAACTTTTATAAACTAATCAAACGAACGCCCACAGTCGTAGTCGCAATCGCAGCGGCCCGCGTCCCTCTTCACTTCTCTGTGCACGCACTTGACAGCTGACACAAACACACACACACACCAACACAAAAGAGCGCACTGAGATGCTCATTCCTTTCAATTTCTTCAATCAGCCGCCAGGCGGCGATACTCGCATGTACAAATCTATAAGTGTATGTGTGTGTATGTATAAGTGTGCTATTATAAGAAAAGGAGCGAAGTGCAGTAGACAACAATAAAATACAGATGCAGACACACACACACACACGTATGTACAGTAACACAAGTGCAAGCATTGCATATTTGTCACATGCATATGTATGTTTGTATGCCTGCTGCTGATAAGCCACGCCTAAATATAACACAATATCAAACAACAAATCGCACACACACACACACATCAATATATATAAATATATTTACATATAAAATGCACTTAAGCACAGCAAATGCACATCGCAAGAGAAAATAAAGACAAGAATTTTGTGGCCCACGCAGCAAAAGACAGCGAAAAGAAATTAAGAGAGAAGCAGCGCCGCACTCAGAGAATATTGTGCAAAAAGCAGAAAACGGCAATATACGAAAACGAAGAGGAACAACAACAACAACAGCAATAACTGTGGCTGCTTCCACTACTGAGAGTGTCTCAGAGAATGTCTCAAATAACCGGATATAATTGGTTAGCGCTCTGTTGCTGCTTTGTCGTCGTTACTATTGTTGTTCTTGCTGCTTTCTTGTGCGTTACGACAATATGAAAAGGATACGTAAAACGAGTGCCGCAATTAGTTACGAGCTGAAAACTCATCATCATATGCCACAATGCAATGGAAACGACAAAAATAAAAGAAAATATTCTTTCAATTATCATTTCCGGTCAGCATTTGGACGGACTGAATTCTTCACTATTATTGATATGTATAATGCTTAACGAGTATAGCCCAAATATAAACATACATATGCATATACATAACGGTAGTTATGTCGCTACTTTGCTATCGGAAAGAAAGAACTCCCCCCACCCCAAGCCAATGATAAAAATAAATACATTTATAAAGGGAAAAGGCAAATACAGCAATAGAGAAGAGAGGAAGTGTCTGTAGAAGGCAACCAAGCCAAGCCAAGCCAAAGCAAACAACGCACAATTGATAAACGAAAACATGTATGAGGCACAACGAAACGGGGGCTACGGCTTTGGCTATCAATTGCATTGCATGCGGTAATTGTATATGAATCAGAGTTAACAGAGTTTAACAATAGAAATGACGATTTGGTTTTGAACTTCTTAACAGTTTTCTCTTGAACCCAATCTTCTTTCTACATGCAGTGCAGAGTGGGAGCTACGTGATCCCAACATACCAATACTCATACACAAGCATATATGTATGTATGTAGATATGTGCTGTGCTTCACTGACAACGGCATAAAAAGTGATAAGCTACGGAAAGTGATCTTGGTAAACAATATACTTAATTTTTTATTTATTTTCTTTTTTTACGTGCGTCTGCTTAATGCGATAAAATAAAAGAAGCGAGTCAGTTGCTGGGCAAAGTAGATAAACTAACTGAACTACGCGAATCTTCAGTTTGAGTAAATTGCGATCTCAACATTATTTACCTAAAGTTAATATTTAATAATTCATCAATTATTTTTGTACAATTCATTTAAATTCCAAGTCCAAGTCCAACTAAATGCTCTTGTTTGAAACTAGCCAAAGAGAACAACATCGAAATTTTCAGCTGCAATACTCGTCTGCAGCAGAGTTGCCAGTGTAGCTATATTGCAGCTAAGACCAGAATTTAGCTAGTTTTTGGCTAGCTATTTGCCTCTGAGCTGAATTTGCGCACTATAACAGTTTCAAATTCTGGCAGCACTGAGTCCACTTTTACAAGTGTATCAAGAGAGGCAAAACTTGAAATACACGCACACATTGGTAAATCGTAATATTGTTGAAGGATGCGGATGCAAGTTTAAAACGTAGCTGGCAAAAAAAAAAAAAAAAATGTGGGCTGCGACTGCGGCTGGTGGAACCGGTTGGCTGTGCCATCCATCCATCCCATTCGTGTTCTCTTCCTCTATGTTTTTGTCTTCGGATTTTGCAACTAATTAAGGAGTGTGAGTGTGAGTGCGAGTGTGAGTAGTTCAATGAAGAAAATAGTTGTTTTAAAGGCAGCAGCAGAGAAGCAAAGGCGAATGTCAATTAGTCACTCGATTGGCTGGCTTTCCGCCCATTTGGGAGGTTTGGTTTTTGCTTCGAATCGAATTGAGTGAGCTGTCGCAAGTGGCGCGCGCTTTGAGTATTCTGATTAGAAATTCAATGCGCTGCACGCTTTGTGTCCGGACCACTTTGGTATTGTAAACGGCAATTTAATACATCCATAAATAATTCATAAGACAAAACGACGACGACTGGCGAAAATCGACGCCCGCTGTTTCAGCTTACATATTTCCGGTACTTACTCTTTGTCGTGTGCTTCAGCGGCAGCTGCGCGGGTGGCCACTAAATTGGTATTCGTAGTAGTTGGTAAAGAGAGCTACTTCAGCAACTTCTTCTTTTTGCACACTGAGAGTAGCAAGAGCTTCTAATTAACCGTTATCAGTTTCGTCTACACACGCACAATGATGGCAGGCACACACGGCAAGGGGAATCTCAACCGAAACGTAATGTCTAAAGTAGTTCGTCGCAGAACAACCGAACAGCAAACCGTTCAACTCAAATAACAAACGACGACTGCGGTTGCCGCCCGACTTACGATCAGCGTCAACAGCGAAACAGAAGCAGCGCAGAAAGCAAAAAGAAACTTCTACTCCAGCAGGGGTTTGCAATGTAAGCAGAGCTACAGGCAGGCGACGGCGACTGCAACGCCGGCGGCGGCAGAGCAGAAGTAGACAAAGAGAGAAAGGCCGGAAGCGCCAGCACCGGCGTCAACAGCTGAAATGCGGGCTCCAGAGGCAACAATATTGCATTAAATGACCATCAGCAGCTATCGATAAAAGCGATAGTGATATTCTTCTCTCTCTCTCTCTCTCTCTGTTTAATTCTTTTTCTTCTTTTGCTGCATGCGTAAGGAGTCAATAACAAAACTAATGAGCCTTGACGGCGGCACCGCATGCATACATACGTAAGTGTTCACACATACGTACACACATGCATACATATACATATTCACGCCTTATTGCTTTATTTTGCCATTCATACTTCACACAATGACCCCACATGGCAGCAAGCGGGCGCTGTTGCAGTAGCAACTTTAAATAAACAACTGCACAACAATGCAAAGAGGGAGAGGGAGAGGGGGAGAGAGAGACGGAAAGGGATGATGCATAAGAAGTGTTGCTGCTTGCTGTTAAATGTTATATTGTGTCTGATAATTGATCACATTTAATGATTATACAATGGCTAATCAATTAATATATGCGAATGTTATCGATTACTCCATACGAATGCAGTTTTATGAAACAACATATCTATATGTGTGAATGTATGTATGTAGGCTGCTATTTGCCAAAGTGTTGACATGCCTTGTCATTGGCTCACACCCTTCCCCAACTACACACACACACACTTTCTCAAATTCAACATGTGTGTGAAAGATGTTCTTGAGCGTCATCTCCTAAACAGCCGCCATTGCCATTTGCTCTTGTATTTATATTTATATACATATGTATGTATGTAGGCATAAGTATGTATATAGCATATGTTGTTGCGGTTTGTTGTATTTATGCCTCCCCCTAACGGTACAAATCAAACCTAACCACTTGAAGTAATACTTACATATGAATGCACCTACAGACATACATACATACATGAGTATATTTACAGTTACGTACACGCACACACATACATAAGTGTTTGTGTTTATTTGTGGATATCGTTGGCGGGCAATTCAAATTGTTATTAGTGGCAATTCAACAAAAAGCAGCATATGAAGAAATAAATATGCCACATTCAAAAATATTCGTAGGCCAAGCAAAAATCAATCCGTAACAATAATAACAAACAAAGCAATAAGATGAGCAGCAAGACGAAACGAGAGACGCAAACGCAGCCGACACGGCAGGCAGGCAGGTCGGACGCGGGCATGACTGCCGGCCGGCCGGCCGCTCGCAGATAAGCAGTCGCGACTGGTATGAAATGCTGCCAGATCGTCACAAATTGCGTTGTTAGAGAAAATTGTTGTTATTGTAGCTGAAACTTTGCACTTGAGCAAAAATAAAGTAAACCATGAGATAGAGATAATACAAATAAATAATGTTACAGTAAAAGTCCTGAATTTACAGTTTTCTGCATTATTATTTATCTTGCGGTTTGCTGTTGTCAATAGAATACCCTGTTAACCGTCAAATGAGTATATTGGCTTTTATGTTTGCTCTTTGAAAATAACACAAACTAGAACTGTTTTGTATTTCTTTCTGAGCGATTACTGTATTTATGTGTACATATATACATATGTATAGATACTCACATATACGTATGTATATGCATTCCAAATATGTTTTGAAAGTGGCTGTTAAATCCAGCTGCTGGTCGGAACGCTTGAGAGATTTTAAATACTTTCCACTTGACTGTGACAGACTTTATTTTCCTACATGGCCCGGGCAAAAGATTAGATTTAAGGTTAAGGCACTCACACTCTATATATGTATCTCGGCTATAATATACCCTAACAGTAGAAGTCACCCACGCTCTGCCAGCGAACAAACCACAAATTGCACTTGGCGAAATTTACGTAACGGTATTGAAAATATTAGCCACAGAAATGATTTTCGTTGAAGTCAACCGCACTTGGCAACATCATCGGTTCACTGTGCCAATAACAATAACAAAATACTATTGGCCTGCCTCCCCTCCCCTTCCCTTCGCTTCGCTTCCCACCATCCAACTATCGAAAACCAAATGTTTGTAATTTGAGTCGACTTCAATCCGCCCCGAGCGAAGCTTTGAATGCGATTCAGAATGCCAAGCAAACATAAAGGACAGATCTACAGTGAACACTCGTGCATCGAAAATTGCTAATAATGCTAAAACAGTAATAAAGTAAACAAATAATATTCTCTATCTATGTATGTGCACATGTATTTTCAATTATAATTTTAATTATTTATAAATTTAGTTGGAATTGCGTGGGCTCAAATTAGCTGTATCGCGGCGAATGCACTCTGCAGAATATTTACCGTACTGGCTGCATACACACGCAGTCCCAGTGCCATACACGTATACATATACAAACAGACAGGCCCATGCACACACATACATGAGCAGCGACGCCAGTTAGGGCGGTGGCTGCTGCCTGGCAGCAGGCTAACTACTCAACTACTCTCGTGTATTTTGTTGCTTCACTGACTGCAAACTTGCGACGCAATATTATCTTAACAGAGGTAGGTGATTTCTTCCTCTTTTTCGCTCTCGCTCTCTTCTTTTGCAATCAAAACGATCCGCAGGCTTGGGCGTCTACCAATCGAACGCGAGGAAAGTAAAAGCCACTCAGTATAACAAACTGTGAACATTAGGCAAGGATATTTTTAGCGAACAAGTCCAAGTGCAAACGTGTTGGCAAGTGTAATCAGGCGTAGAATGCTCAAACAAAGACAAGACAACGACAATGAAAAATAAGTCAAGTCAGGCAACTTGAACGAACAAGGCAACGGTCGCAGTCGCAGTCAGACAACACATACTCACACACACATACACGAACTCGTACTCTCTCACACCAATACATGGGCATGCACATACACGCACTTACAAAAGAAAGAAGCGACAAGGCAAGGAGCGTACGAGTGACAGCACAAAGCGTAAAAAAGGATAAACGAAGCACGCAAGGGAAGAATGTTGATAAGCAGCAACGTAGAGCACAAGACAGCCAGCAAGAGTGAGAGAAACAGGCTTGTATGCAGTAGGCAAGAAAGAGAGGGAGAGAGAAAGAGAGCCAAAACGGATACAAAGCCACCGGCAGCGACGCCGACAGCGGCGACGAAGTGGCAACGCCGACGCAACTGCAGGCGGCACACCCAAAGTTGAGAAAAAGGCTGCAAATAACGCCAAATACTACTATCATTCAGATATGTTAGATTATGAGATTTTTTAGTATTCCAAGAAAACGTTGGCAATGTATTATTGATCTTTTTTAAACACAATTAATGTAAATTTTATACTTGATATTTGGCAAATTTCTATCAACGCGCCCAGCCCACATATACTCAGTCACACACACATATACAAGCAAGAGCATGGCGTCCTTTTTGAATTTTGTATGCTTAAGCTGTCTGTGCCAGTTATACTAAAGTTTCTTGTCACTTTATTGAATAATACTAATTATTATTTCACTTAATTATTATTACGCGTACTTATATCCACAATTTTAAGTCATAATTCACAAAGTCTCGTCCTACACTCGCATCCACACACTATTAAAACTCCAAATGTACATATACGAAGCGTTATACAGAATTTCAACAGCCGCACTTACACATACAAAGGCACTCAGACAGCTTGGCTTGGTTTTTCAAATTTCGTGATTGCCATTTTTTTTTGGGTTTTTTAAACTCATTTTGAATGAAATGAATATTGTAAGTTGCATTTACCTGACTCGTTACTTATATTACGCACACGCACTTTATTCTTATATTCTGATTTTTCAAATATAAACCGCAGTTCGTACTTCTTTCTTTTAAACTACTTTCTGTCTCTCGTAGAGCTGTCAAACAAACCGAATGCGTTGAAGCAGAGTGTGTGTGTGAACGAATGGGCACATTTTTTTTCTTTTCATTCCCTTAACCCAGCTAAACGCTGATACTTATCGATAGTTGTGCAGTCACTATTAAGCAAGTTGAGCGGGGAGAGTTTTCCACTGTTGAATTTCAAATCAAAACGGAAGTGTCGGTTTCGGAAGATTTTTTATTGTGCTAACAATACAAATATTAAATGAAAAAATTTACTGAGTTCTATAACATTGATCGTTAAAGAGCATAACGTTTTCACTTCTGTGAAAAAGTAGATAGCATTAATTTTCATAAATGAAGCTAGAGATGGTTTTCTTATCGATTCACAAACATTACCATTATCGATGAAGGCGTCCGCATTTTTCAGCTCTGTTTAATTTGGTATTTTTGTATATTATCAATGAGGATTTAAGCAATAACAGTAAACGGTCATACACAGTACAACATAAATAACTTGTATTCGGCGGGAAATGGGAGCAAAGGAAGCGTTGCAATATAATCATTCAAAACGTGTACAAGCACACGCTTACAACGTAGAAGGCTGATAATAATATAAGGATGCCGCCCACACCAAAAGGAACATCGGCAGCCAATCGCAAACGCTACTGCGGCCTCGGCAATCATGTTCTGCGTCCGCCACACAAAACAATCACTGACCTAAAAGTGCTCAGTTTCGCCAAACATATAAATCCGGAATTGCGTAAGACGACGCTCATCTGTGGGAGCTGCTATGACACATTGCTGAAGATCTACCGGGTCAAGCTTCGGCACGCAGTGCAATTACGAAAGACCAAAAATCGCACCGCAGGCACCACAAACTCCATATCAGATGTGAGCGCTAGTCAACAGCTGACGCAGAGCTCCAGTGCCGTGTCGGCATACTCGTCCACATCCGAAGATCAAGCAACCACCTCAGGTAGCAACGATGGGGTCTCCTCCAGCACCAACACGAAGCGTAAACGCGTTCAGAATTCAGCATCGAGCAGCGACGATGATGAGTCCATGCTAAGTCTGAATGCTGTGAATGGAACGCGGCTCCCAAACATACAGCCCATACCGAAGCGTCGCCAGTTCGTCCACCTCAATAAGGACGTGATGGACATCTATTTGAGTGGCACAACAGGCGGGTAACACACTGAATGTCGGCTCAATATTAATCCTCTCGCTGCTTCTACTTCTCTTGTTTTTAAGATTATCTCTAGGAATCGAACTTACGTGTTTGGATGTTAAGTGTATTTTGTAATATGTGACGTTGTTAAGCTAAGTGCAGTGGGAAGCACAATAAAAGAGTTATCCAACTTGCAAACTCACTTCAGCCTGGACAGAAGTTCAAGTGTTATTTTCAGAACGGAAGATGATGTTAGGATATATATATATAGAAAGGAAAGAAAAGGAATATTTTCAATTGGCGTTTAAATTAACACAAATCTAGATTAGTTTCGATTCCTTTTGTGTTTCGATTAATTTGAAATCTGGTATATTTATGTTAATTTCAATTATTTACAGGCACAATGCCAATTAACAGATGTTAAGTTTGATATTCGTAAACTGCATTGTAGCTATTATGTTGAATAAGTATTTTATAAAGTCTAGTTGCCATAGATATAGTACGAAAATTCGGGATTTTCACAAAGCGCTGATTTGCACGTACACATCGCCCATTTTTATTGCCAATTTATAAACTAAGCCAACATCCGGCGATAGTCGTGAATATCGAATACACTTCCTCTCAAATATCGCGTAGAAACTCAGATAGAGACGCTATCCATTTTAATTTTAATAAAATGTCTACGGAGTACAAAAGAAATCAATATATTCCAATTAATTGTGCAATTATGTATTTTAATATATATATTCGTATGAATGAAGCTTTTTACAAAGATTGATTGACCGATTTCTTAATTTCGGCTTAAAAATTAAATTGGCGGCGCAGATAAGACCAAAGTTGCGAGGCTGTTTCAAATTTAGTTGAAGAAAATTCATAATGGCAGAGCACTTGCTTATCCAATAGGCACAATATGATAAATTTGGCTCGCTTGTCTTTCAACTGTGACTGCAAGTGATTAGTTTGGGAAATAAATGACGAGTTAAAATATATGTATATGTATTGCAAAAGGCGTTACCTCTTCATTATTCCTCGGTCCGTTTTCAACAATGCTCCAAAGATCTTCGGACTCCAGATACGCACGCACCACCATTGCCCATCCCCTCGTATTAGCAACATTCAGTTTCTCAATATTCAATTGCAGCGACATTTTCGTTGTGTTGCAAAATTGTCTGGAATATAATATGCCGTAATAAGTGAATTGTATGGTGTGTACTTGGGAATTCCCTATTTCTTACATGCTCCCGCGTTGATGGTACGATCAAGACTACATTACATTCGCGCCACTGTTAAAAGATACCATAGGCTATGCTAAGATGAGTTTCGGAACTTTTAATGTTAACTAACAGACATCTTGTGACGTCACATTTTCGGATTCTGCTCTGTTATCCCAGCTGTAGTTTGAGATCCGTCAAGTTGTGTAAAGCAACCAAAATAGGGCAATTCAAATAAATTCATTTTTTTCCTTAAAACAAAAAACTGTTACTCAATGAACCAATATGTGTTAACAGTTTGGGCTCAGAGTGGTGGTTTTATATTATTTACAGGCTGTACTCGACTATGAGACAGTGGGATCGACTATGTACATTTCGATATGCTTAAGAATTGATCAGAAATCAAGTTGCCTACAGCTCAACAATATTTAGAAACTTTTCTTCAATTACTTAAATAAACAAAACTGAGAAATTATTCTGCAGTGGGTAAAAATAATTAATTCGATAGTTCACAGTTCTTACGATGAATTCACAATCAGCTGATTATGTTAAAGTACGCTTTAAAATATTTTGACTTTAACATTTTAAAATTATTTAACCTATGCATTTGCTTTAGCTTTTACCAGTGCAATAACTATTATCAAAATAATTATATAAATCCATAAATATTATAGAATTGTATTTGCTCTAACATGCCGAAGAGCAGTGTTTTTGCAGAGTAACATTGCTGCAAACTGTTAATAACAAGTTGGTAAAATGTTAAGTTAACATACGAACAATGAAAGAGCAGCAGCAAACAAAAAAATAAAAATAACTTAAACAAAGTAAATAATATTTAAGAAAAAGTAGTGACCAAATAGCGTTAGAGTACTCTTCATAGACTGCAGACCAGTTAACAGCAATCCTCGTTCTCCAAATGGAGCACCATACGTCGTGCCCATGCTAGAGATAACAGAAGGCAGCTAAAGGTGTGTATTGTATGGTTCAGTTGGAGTTTTGAGTGATTGCATCCTTTGCCTTGTTGCAGTACGGTATGGGCTGCATCACCAGCACCAACAAACTGAGCGAGCTGCGACAGGAGAATGTCTTTCGCGTGCGTGTGGCCCACCTGCAGCCGAGCGGGCCGGAGGCGCCGATCATACGCAGCGGCTACTTGGAACTGACGCCACGTGAATTGATTTTCATGACGCCTGGCTGTGAGCCCATTGTGTGGGCGCTGCAGCACTTGCGCCGGTACGGGCTCAATGGGGATCTGTTCTCGTTCGAGGCCGGACGCCGCTGCATGTCCGGACCGGGCATCTACAGGTTTCGCATACACAATGCCGAGCAGCTCTATCCGATGTTTCAGTGTTACATAAATGCCGTGAACACGGATGCCTTTGCCCAGGTGGAACGGGAGCGCGAACGGGAACGCGTGAACTCCGCGCATTCGGTTTCTGTACTGATGGGGCGCAGCGATGTGCAGCCGCATAGCAATAACTATCTGGAGCCGGCTCCAATGCTCGCGCGCAGTGCGTTGCAGTCGCAGCAGCCACACCCAAGTGATGCACTTGCCTTGGCTACCGATTCACCCGAGTCACTCCCCAATCTGCAGCTCGTCAATGCTGACCAGGTCAGCAATGGGGCCTTGCAGTCGCCCATCACGCCGGGCGCCTATATCAACACGAACGCCAATCTCTACTTCGATCAGCCGATGCAGCGCATCGTCCAGGAGCAGAACAGCTCCAGCTCGCCTCTCCAGGCCACACCCACCTCCACAAACAGTGCGCTCAGCACCATGCGAAGACGGCAGCAGCAGCAGCAGCATCATCCCAATTTAGGGGACATGCCGCCACAGGAGTCGGCGCCGGCTCTCGCTGAAACGCTGCGTCTGTATGCGAATGTGGATCGTTTGCTCTTTGACAGCGAGCGCTGCTACGAGAACATCAATCGCTTGGATCTGCCCCTGCTGCCCCGCGACTGCTCGCAGCATTCGGTCGCCTCCTCAGCGCAGCAGCTGCAGCAGCAGCCGCAGCCTGTCACTCCAGCGAGCTTGCCGGGCGTGAACTACATCGTGCTCGACTTGGATCAGCCGCGCAGTCCGGCCCAGAGTTCACCCAAACCGCTAACGAATGGCTTTGGCAGCGGTCTGTCTCTGTCGACCACAGCGCCCCAAACGCCCGAAGGAAGTAAGGCCTCCTCCGATGCGACGACATTGACACAGAGCAGGAACTCCACTGCTGGAGGAGGCGTGACACCAGCTGCGGAGATTGTTGTCTCTCAGGGCTATTCCACGATTGATTTTATCCGCACCTACGCCCTGAACAAATCCTCTACAGCCGCTAACCATGATACCGAATCTGGGGCCAGTGGCCAGCAGCAACAAGATCTGGGACAAGAGGAAGGGGAGCTGCGCAACACGCGGCACAGCAAGTGTATGCGCAAGGCTTACTCGATAAGCGAGTAGCGGACCAGGGATGCCAATCAACGAGTCGAGAGAGAGAGAGAGAGGGAGAGAGCTAGCCCAGTCGAGATATCTACTAGATTAAATGGAAACGGAACAGCGAATCAATTAATCGAAGAGGAGCGAGTGGACTCAGGTGATATAACGAGCTGACTCAACTAACGAGTAGAAAAAGAGACGAGTGGAAAGCGGCGAGAGTCAAGCCACGAGTAGACTGCGAATGGATCACAAACGAACGAATGGAGAATGACGAGAGTCGAGCAAGGATCAGGAAGTGAATGAGTGCGGAATGACGAGAGTGAGGTAACGAGTAGAAAGAGGCGAGTAGAAATCGAACGAGTGGAGATTGACAAGAGTCAAGCAAGGATTAGAAAGTGAATGAGTAGAGAATGACGAGAGTAAAGTAAAGATTAGAAAGAGAAACGAATGGAGAATGGCGAGAGTCGAGCAAGGAGCAGAAAGTAATGAGAGTGAAGTAACAAGTAGAAAAAGAGACGAGTGAAAAGTGGCGAGAGTAAAGTAACGAGTAGACAGATAGGAAAGCAAAATGAGAATGACGAGACTCAAGTAGGGCACAGAAAGGGAACGAGTAGAAAACGAAATGCGTAACTCTTTCAAAAAGGTAGCACAACGAATTTACCAAAAAAAAAAAAAACTAGATACAAAAAATCAAGAAGAGGGTTCAAATTATGGCCAAATGTGTATTTGAATGCAGACAAAACGTTTGCATGCAGAGCGAGAACACAAAAATTGCAATCAGGTTGTTTCAATTGATGTACTTAGCATATATATATACATATATATAACATATATGCACACATATACATCCATAGATATTTTTACACACATGCACACAACACACATACATATATGGGGCTGTTTTTTTTAGTGCTAGTCGCTTTCGAAATGTTGTGGGAAATGAATTTTCTTTTTGTGAAAATGCAACATGGAAGGCTTTTAAATTGTAAGCCAATAATGATGTACGACATATGCAGTAGTATGCATGCATGTAAGACGTACATCATGTATTCGTTAAGCGTAGTCAAGCGAATATTTTGATGCGGAACATGAAATTAATGCTTTTTTATTGAATATGTTTGCCAAATAATCGCTGTTAATCTTATTTATATATATATATTGCTTTATTGTTATCCAAAATGGTTTGGAAATTAATGTAAAATGAGTCCAGCTTTTTATACATGTATGTATATATATACATAAATATATACATATCTTGTATCTTGTTGGATTTGCAAATTGTATTTTAGATGCAGAAATATTTGAATATTATTTGTATTACTGTTTAGTGTTTAAGAAAAAGATGTGCAATAAAAATTTAATGACAAATTATTCATTAAAAAAATATGAATACATATTATATATCTGGAGGATTCATTATTTGAAAGATGAATTAATTTTGAAATTCAAAATATAATATGATTACAGCTTTAATATATTTTCAGTAAAATCAGGCAGACAGAATCAGTAACGCTTCCACCATCTCCATAATAAATTAAAATTTGAAAATTGGTTACGTTTATCGATGACGAATGAGAACTATCGACCACACTCAATCATTTCCAGTGTGTACAAACCTCAAGCAAACAGTAAAATGCCGTTGTGTTGTGTTTAAAGTTTTAAACTCAAATACGCAAACGAATCGCAAAAGGGTGAAGTTGATAATCTCAGCTTTAAAATAATCTATGATATCAAATACTCAAATTTATTTATTAATTTATTGCTTCATCTGTCAATGCTGAGAGATCTCTGAGCCACAAGTTCACTCAAATATTTTCAGTGTGTACACATGCATGAGATCGCAAGCAGCGATAAATTGTTGAAGCTGTGTTGTGTTTACCGTTTTAAACTCAAATACAGCGAACGGCGAATGAGTGAATTTATTTGCGAAACTAACAAAGTGTATGAATATTGGCGAGGCACACATACAAATATCGTCCATCAGTTGCAGGGAAACAAATGCAATTACAATTCAGATGCAATAACACAAACTTAAAGAGGTCTGCTCTTTTATCAATATACATATGTACATACATGTATGTATGTATTTGCGCTCATGCATTACTAATACAACGCTCTTTATAGCGATCCCCGCACAACGTCAAATTCATTATCGGCAATTGAGACAGCCAAGAGACCCAATTCCAGGTTCAATTTCAGTGAGACTTGCGCCATTGTCATGGTCGGACGAATCAATTTGTGCGCGCTCTTGACATTCGTCTGTGTTTTGACCTTGGCGCGATGCCATCTCGGATCGGAGCTGGCGGCGCGCTTTGCACCCGAGACATCGCCAGATGTGCAGGAAGATGCTGCATTGCAGCTAATTCAGCGCGTGATCGGATTTCGAGCATCGAAGTGGTTTCAGGTGGAAGTTAACAAGCTCCTGGACCCCAGTAGCTATCAGGTGAGTAACTAAATCTGTAATCATATTGATTATATTTAGCTTTCTTTCCTAATATGCATAAAATGATTTACTATTGCAGATAAGTCGCCTAGACAATGGAAAGGTGCTGATAGCCGGATCGAATGGAGTCTCCGTATGTAAGGGCTTCCATTATTATTTAAAGCATGTGCTGAACAAGGATTTGGATTGGTTTAAGACGCACATCGAGCTGCCTGAGAACTGGGAAGTGGCTAATGTGACGCACAGATCAAAGGCCGGCAGTTCCCTTATCTATTATCAAAATGTTTGCACTTGGAGCTATAGCTTTGTGTGGTGGCAATTCGATGAGTGGCGCCGCCACATCGATTGGATGGCTATGATGGGCATTAATCTTGTGATTGCGCCCAACCAGGAGGCCATCTGGCAGAACGTCTACACAGAGCTGGGACTCACTCAGCAGGAAATCGATGCGCACTTTGCCGGCCCGGCATTCCAGGCCTGGCAACGCATGGGCAACATTCGGGGCTGGGCTGGGCCACTGCCGACCGCGCACAGGCAGTTGCAGCAGCTACTGCAACAGCGGATCATTAAGGCTCAGCGTGAGCTGGGCATGAGTGTGGCCCTGCCAGCATTCGCTGGACATGTGCCAACGGCAATGCAACGCGTCTTTCCCAATGCCAGCTTCACGCCCGCCCAGCGTTGGAATAACTTTCCCGATCCATATTGCTGTGATCTGTTTGTCGAGCCGCAGGAACCACTCTTCCAGCAGGTGGGCGCCATGTTTTTGCGCCGTGTCATTCAAGTCTATGGCTCCAATCACATCTACTTCAGTGATCCGTTTAACGAGATGATGCCACGCCTGGGCGAGCCGAGCTATATGCGATCAACGGCCAAGGCGATTTACAGCTCGATGCAAGAGGTGGATCCTGAGGCTGTGTGGCTGCTGCAGGGCTGGATGTTCTTGAGGGCGTTCTTCTGGACTGATGATCTTATCGAGGCCTTCCTGACCGCGGTGCCACATGGTCGCATCCTGGTCTTGGATCTCCAAAGTGAGCAGTTTCCGCAATATCAGCGAACGCACTCGTACTATGGCCAGCCGTTCGTGTGGTGCATGCTGAACAATTTCGGTGGCACGCTTGGCCTCTTTGGTTCCGCACAGGTGATCCCCAGTCAGATTATGGCTGCGCGCTCCATGCCCAACAGCAGCTTGGTGGGCGTTGGCATAACCCCCGAAGGCATTGGCCAAAACTATGCCATGTTCGCTCTCGCCCTCGAGCAGGGCTGGAGCGCGACTGAGTTGCAGCTTCAAGATTGGTTCGAGCACTTCGCTCTAACGCGTTACGGTGCCAGGGATACGCGCTTATCGCAGGTGTGGCATCTGCTACGTGACAGCGTTTACTCCTTTCAGGGCCTGCAACGGATGCGCGGAAAGTATTCGCTGAACAAAAGGCCGAGCCTAAATCTAAATCCATGGATCTGGTACAATGCCAGCGCGATTTCCGAGGCCTGGCACCTGATGCTGGAGGCAAGGGAATCTGTGCCCCTGGAAGACGGCAGGCTGGCCATCTATGAGCACGACCTGGTGGACATTACTCGCCAGTTCCTGCAGCAGAGCTTCGATCAGGTTTACATCAATCTTAGGTCTGCCTATCGCAAGGAGCAGCTCAACCGAGTGGAGTATTTGGCCGGCAAGCTGTTGGAACTGTTCGAGGATATGGAGCGCATACTGGCCAGTGGAGAGCATTATCTATTGGGCAGCTGGCTGGAGGCTGCCAAACAGTTGGCGCCCAGTGAGGCACAGCGTTCCGTCTACGAGTTTAACGCACGGAATCAGCTCACGGCTTGGGGACCAAACGGCCAGATTCTTGACTATGCCACGAAGCAATGGTCCGGCCTGATGAGCGACTATTACCAGCCCCGTTGGAATATGTTCCTGGCAGCTGTCACGGAGGCGCTGAAAACGAAGAAGCCCTTCAATGCCGCCGAGTTCAGGCAGCGGGTCGCCAGCGAAATCGAGTTGCCCTTTAGCAACCTCACCAAGGTGTATCCCACGTCTCCGGTGGGCAATGCGTGGAATATATCACACGATATCTACGAGAAATGGAAATCGTATTCAAGAGATACACATTTTCTGCACTATTGCCGTATAACGGTAAAGCTACTGCGTGGTACTCAAACCGAAGATAATATTTAATAGCGAAATAATGAAAGTTTTTAATATTTGACAGATAATAAAAAGAACGGTGTTCCAATATTTATAATAATTAAAATTGTAAGCTTCAGTTTTGCGTTTTATTTATAAAAATAATTATATAATTTTTGAGTTATAAATATAAAAAAAAATAAACTTATTTTTTTTTCTGTTTAGTAAAAATGAAAAAACAATTTAAGATATGTTCATTAAATATTATTTTGCTCTCAATTTGTATTTCTAACGAAACAAATGAAATATAGTGTTCAAAATGAAATTCAATAGGGAAATAATGATCTGATCTTGGTTTGGCTCACGCTCTCAAGTCTGCCTCAGTTGAAGACATTCTTTCCGGTCCCCATGCATACATACATACATACACATACATACGTACATTGAGATATGAACTCTGTGGGTTTTTAATTGATTTTTATTTAAATTATTGTACAAACTAATTTAAATGTAAAAATTTAAACATCTTCTTCAATCAATCATACGCATACGAATTTCTATGGTTATTTTTGTTTTGTTTTCTGCAATTGTGTGAAGTGTGTTTCGTTTGTGTTTGTTTCAACGCACATTACATACATGTACATATTTTATTTGATTGGTTTTATGCAAGTGTTTTACATAGAGTTAATCATTTGCTTGATGTGTGTGTGGCAAACTACCGTTAAGTTCACTTTAATATAAATTGTTTCCTTCGTTTGTATGTGGAAAAAGGAGTATGGGAGATGTGTTCGCTCGTTTTCATTTTCATTCATACACGATATTTCTACAATTATACTCATTTAAAAATTTCAAACAAACATTATCATTATTATTATTATTATAATATGTATTTAGTATTTATGTATGTATAAAGTTTTCATCTTTCGTTTGCTTTGTAATGTAGACGACGATGTTTTACAGCTAAGTTTTGGGGATAGGGAGTGCGTGGTTTTGTTGTTGCTTGTTGCCGGCAAAGGTACGCAAAATATGTTAATCATATTAAGGTATGCAATTGCGCACATTAGCCGCATACATTCTCGTATAATTTAACCAACTGTCAGCATGTAGATGTTCCCGTGTGTGTGGGTGTGTGGTTATGTGTGTGCTTGTGTGTGTATATATATATATAACGTTTATACTCATATGCATTCAATCAAACAAACATTTATACTTTTTCTCCGAATGAGAAAACACTCATACATCATTTGCAATCATAAATCATCAATCATTAATCATCAATCATCATTATCATCAGCATACTCAAGCTTCAACCTAACATCATGCAAGCAGCAGCAGCAGCAGCTACGCAGCATATTTTTATTCATCCTGCATATCCTCTGGCAATTCGTGCGGATTTAACATGCCCGGAATATTACGTTGCATTTGACGTTTATTGGACTGCTCCTCAGCCAATGCTGCTTCACGTTCCTCCAGATACAAATCGGAATCATCCTCGCCAGTGGCCTCCTAAATAATGAATAAACAAAATGCCATTAATAGACGAGCCAAAGTAAGTAATGTATTTCAAATGTTGTTTCTTCTCTCTTTGTATTTTACTCACGCGTATTTGTATTAGAAAGTCTCTCAAATGCTCCTTAAATGCTTGTACATTCTCGTCCAAATTGAAAAGACCAGTGACAAAGACTTTGATCTGATTATCTGATAAATGATTAAATGCTGACTTTAGCAGTGAGGCCACATATTCCTGTATGAATATCATATTATCCGGTATGGGACCCAAATCAACCGTTATCTTTCGATTCTCTACCAAAGAGAACATATAGGCCAAGATAATGGCGTGATTGGGCAGACCCGCTGTATGCGAAGTATCGGTAACCACTGAGAAAATTTGCATAAGGATATCCGTAAAGTAGGTCTGATAGAAGCTCTGCGCAGCATTCGGATGTTGTTCAAGATTTTGCAGCATCTGTTAAAGAAAAATGCCATGTATAAATATAAATCATATATTACATAATCGCTACTTACTTTGTATAGTATATTTAAGCCCATGTCGGCCACATTGCGCATTGTGTGCTTGAATGCCCACACCACAGAGTCGAACACCAACTTGAACTGAGCCGGCGGTATGTTGAGGAACGCCTTGAAACAGTGCGCGTTGACCGCCTGCAGCAGCTCATAGAAACTGAAGCGATGCTGCGGAAAATCTTCGAAATTCTTATTGATCATGTCCAGCGTGCATTCAAATACAGCATCAAAGATTTTTGGTACTTCATTTGTGATATGCTGGCGCAATTTATTCACAATCGTTGCCATCGCGTTCAGAACTTTCGGTTCACGCGCGGACGGAACTTTGCACCGCTATAAACAAAATATTTCAAATAATTAAAATGGCAACTCAACAAGCGAATGATGAGGTAGTATGACTATTTTATAATTGCAATAAGGTGTATGCGGTTGATAGTTTACCAAGCTTATTCGAAATGGAATTCTTGCAGTAACTTTCAAGTTTCTATAATAATATGAATATTTTTAAAAATATTAGATATCTTAGGTATAGGGGTACAACTTTTCAGAGTTCTGCTTATCAGCTTGACTGTGTGATCAGTTTAATCTAAACTGTGCTTGCAATATTCCTAATTAAAATTAATCAATGCTTGCTCACTTTAACTATATGGATAAATATAGATCTTTCTCTACTAATTACAAAATTGTGTCATATACATATAATTTGAAAGGCAGTAATATCTACGCACCTGATAATCCATCAAGATCGCGTCCAATAGGGGCGGTATAAAGTTGTCCATAACTAATTGATTGTCATTGGATCGTGAGACCCATTCGGCTATCAAGTTGAGAGTCTCCTTCTTCACAACATGCATTGATTTGATCAGCGGCTGATTGTTCACATTGACGCCATTCACCTCAATGGCCTGAATGATGTTCTCCGAGGTGATCTTGTACACGTTAAGCATATCCAAATAAATCCGGCCCAGTTGAATAACATAGGCGTGGCCCAGTGCTTTGCAGGCGGCCACATTTGTCTTCAGTATGCTGCCTAGCTGCTTGACTGCTGTCATGTTTTTCAGAAAGTCGACATTTTTCGATGCCCGCGATATAATATCGTCCCACACTTGATTCGGCAACAGCATATACCGTTCTATAAGCGCATCCTGTTGCACCTGATCCACCTGCGCCGAGATCATATATCCGACTGCCTCATAGAATGTGTGCACCTTAAAGCAGAAAAGGGATTTTTATTAATACAGGCTGCGAGCAGTTATCTACTTCGCCTTACTTGTTGCGGCTGCAGATCACATATTATGCTGCTCATAGTACTGAGAATCTCGTCAATGAAGGTGCACGCCTCGTTCGGCTGTATTGTGACGAAATAGCGACGACACTTAATTGCTATCTTAATGAACGTGTCGCAGGCCATGTCCTGCACTCCGTCGTGCGTTTCGTGCATAAATTCAAACAGTTTGTTCACCACCGTCTTCAGAAATTTCCAATGGGCGCGCAGAAAGCGTGGATACTGTCCAACCACATACATGATATTGGATGCAATGATCGCCTTATTGTCCTTGCCCTTCTTCTGTTCACACAGTCCCAGCAGGTCCTTGATGACAGTGACCAAAAAGCGTTTTTCATCCTCTTCACAGAATGCGCCTGCAGCAAGAAAATTTTCAAATACATAACTTAATCATTTAAATTTGGACATGTTTAATTGGCTATGGAATGAAAATATCACAAAATCAAAATTAATTTGCTTGCGTATATATATATAAAAAAAAAACTTACCCGATATCGAGCCAATTGCCCAGCATAGAGTGTTGAGATTTTTCCAGGAGAATTCAGTACCATTGACCTGATTTAATAGCTTCAGGGTCATAATGCGATCCGTATCCGCACAATCCAAATGGGTGAGAAACACCAAGGTCTCCCTCATATTTTTGTACAAATTAATCGAGTTGGTGTCCTTCATGAACTCACGCACCACTTCGCCATTCTCGTTCTCGACAACAAGAACTTCCTCTGGCTTGGCCATACGAGAAATCATGATGAAGCGAACCTTGGACAAGATCGTTGCATAGAATCGACGACGGGGATAAACCTGCTGTCGCTTCGACGACTCCAGTGTGGGTGGAAAGAATTCGGTATTGTACAAATTCTCGACAAGGCAATTCCAGTATTCTAGACAGATTTTAAACACCTCAACGTCCTCAACCTCACTAATCATGACCAAGTACATGAGGGCCTGGTTCAAGTAATCGACGTATTTAGCATCTTCCACAAGTTTGCCGTGTTCCTTGAGGAACGTACAGAGGAACATGGCCAGATTCAGCACCAGTTCTTGTTCCGTATCGCTGCCGCAGAGGAACACCTGATTCATATTCATATTTTGGCCAATAATCTGGTCCAGCTGCACCATTGTGTCCTTGAAGAGCGTGGCAAAGTTATCGTTGTAATTGGCTGCCGATAGGCCCGCAATTTCGGATAGGCACTTCAGGGTTACATTGCGAAACATCGGCACGCTGAGAAACTTAAAGATCAACGTCTCTATAAGCGACGTCTCGAATATGTAGCCCAATGGTATCCAGTTGAGAAAGCGCAGCAGCGTCTCTAGCGTGACCTGTATCAGAGCCGCGTTCATCGAATTCTCCAACACAAATGAACAGAGGGTGAAAATTTGCGAAAATTCCGAACACATCGTATCCTTTAAGTGCTTGGCCTTCGTCTGTGTTATCTGCCCAAGCGAGAAATCGAAGACCTCTTCGCTTAGATTTTTCAGTATAACCATGTTGTTCATGCACAAGCTCTCATTCGTTTTCGACGCACCGACAATATCGCTAATGAACGTCTCCCAGTTGCGCGGCCACTCGCGCTTCAGGATCTGCACCAATATCATATTCAGCTTATTCAAATAAACTTTGTTCTGCTCCATGATGGCCGGATCCGAGGATGTTTTTATGATTAGGCTGACGACATACTTTTTGATGCCCTCGCATTGATTGCGCGGAAGCACCTTCCAGCGTGTCTTAATCACCTCCTCGAGAATTTGAAGCGCATAGAACTTGGTTTGCTGATTCTGTGAATATTCGAGTATGCTGTCGACACGCGTCCATGCCTCCGGATGCTCCTTCAGTGTGGTTAGTATGTCCTGCGCCAGTCGCAACTGCTCACCCTGCGACGAGTAGAGCGCCTCAACAATCTTATCGAGCAGATTAATGTCTAGCTTCTGGTTGAAGTCGAGCAGCTTGCTCGCCTCATCGGAGCTCAACATCGCCATCGCTTTGTAGTAAAAACAGCGTTCGCGTCTGCGTCGCTCAGCAGCAGCACCAGCAGTAGCTGTGTCCGCGTTAATTTTGATTGATTTTAGCTTGCTCCTCCGGCTAAAACGAGTGGGGAATGCGCGTCAGTGATGAAATCTGTAGTACCAGGCAGCTGCTGTGTGGTTGATGGGTCGGTTCGTGTCGGCTGGTTGGTTGGATTGACTCTATTGAGGAATCGAAAATATCGAAAATTACATTTATCGGCATAAAGGCAACCATATTTCTTTTTTTTTTTACATACATTTACGTATGTTTTCTTATTTTCTACACACACAAACACCAATGAACGATTGCTTGTGGCGCGCTTACTTTTTTTTCGCACAAACGAACACGCACACACACATAGAGTAGAGATGAGCGATATTTGCGTACCTGTTACTCATCCCGAGCATCTTAAAGTATTCAAAGTCACTAGCATTTGTTAAGTGACTGAACAGGAACAACAGTTGCAATCAATAGTCAAACTTTAACTTAAGTATATTAAAAGTATAGCGTGGTAAAGTATACAAGCTGTACACCATATTTATACTGTTTACGAACATAAACGGAAATAATGCCATCTGCTTTATTGCTGCTAGTCACCGTCATTCAGATACCGCTCATCTCTAGCACACACAAATACACACACACACATACATGCCGCTTACACATGCAAAATACAATCAAAGCAGCGCAACGCATCTCGAGACTGCGACGGCATTTCACAAATCTATAATGTACGCACGGCTTTGGGTTGTTGTACAACACATTTGTTGTTCAATTAAACTGAATCTTAGACACATTAGCTTATTTTTAACTTTCACACGCACTTACCTAGTATTAAAAAAGCGTTGCAACCTACGATTCCCAAGAAACAGCGTGGAAAACGAAAGCGCAAAACGAGTGAAAAGACTACAACGTTTTTGTCCAGACAGGGAAAAAATTTATTTTCATTTGCGAGACCCACAAGTCAATTTTATATCTTTTGTAGTAAAATACATGCACGCTGGGCGATTTATTGCAATTTGGTTAACAACGGTTGACGTTGTGACCAATTTGTGTGTTTGAAACAAACTTTTTCGCAGTACTTTTCTTCTCCTTCTGTAGTGAAAACCAGGGATGCATCACAAGCGTCATGCGCGGTGCCGGAATCGAGTAGAGTTTATAAAAATAGTAGTAAGTTTTGTAGACCATAAAGCAAACAGAGAGATATTCTTTAAAGCGATTTGCAATATTTTTCAATTAAAAAGTACGCTTGTATTTAACAAATATCTACCGGCACAATTCACAAAACACAGTGTTTCCATATTATTCAAACATGTATCCCTAGTCCAAAAAGGGATGTATGTCTAAATATCGCTTATTGTCTCAATGTTGCCTATTTAATTATCGAAGTTAGAACTTCATATATTTTTGAAAAATTTTAATTATCTATATCATTATTAGTACAGAAACAAACATAATAATTATAATGATTAAAATGTACATATATTAAGAATAATCACTTGATTGGGGGTAAATGTAGATACCAAAGAAAGTCTCGTGCCTCAATGCGTGAATAGAATCACCACGAGCTCATCTCTAATTTATTCCGAACGCCTGTACTAAAGGCCACACAACGTAAACAACTTCCCGATATACAGAATTTTGTTGCTTATATTCGATGTCGATTTATTTGCATTGCTTAACAACTAATGGCGGCTTACCCATATTTACACGTAAAAAGGGTGAATGCGATAACGTAAGCCCATACATGCAGAAACGAACGCATATGCCACATCTTGTTACGGCCATTTGTTGCTTTCGTTTTAGCTGCCCTTCTCAACTGTGGCGTCTCTGAATGGATTTCACATGTTTTTCAAATCGCTAGGTATTCAGTTGCAAACCACGCACACTGATGAATGGACGTACATTTGGCGTGACTTTCACAATGCTATTACGCTGATTGTGTGTGGCCGCGGAATGGGTGAGCTTCAGCTGCAGGCTCTAGCGGAACTTGCATTCGGGGGGATTGCACTTTTTATTAGTCGCGATGAGTTGGCACATCCCGCGCTTATGGAACGTCTAAAGAAAGATGCCAAGAAGTATATGCCCGTTGTAGATGCTGCTCTCGAAGCAGCTAGTGCTGGCACAACGCTCCTCGGCTATACGGACTGTCTGTTGGCAACGGAAAATGCGCATCTCTTGAACCGCTTGAACGAGTTCAGCGCCAATTGTGGCTCGCTGTTTTGCTGTCTTGTTGTGGGCCAGCGCATTGCTGTAGCCACCGAAGGCTGGTGGGATTTGGACACCCTTGACAGGGAGCTGTTGCTCTTCTTGCTAAACTCATCAAGCGCCTTGCAGCTCGATGTGCCCGTCTACCTGCCCAACAAAAGTCCCAATATCGCCTTCCGCTTTGTCAGCGTGCCGGTTTCGGCGAACAGTGCGCTCTGCGTGCTTTGCGGAGCGGAGTCTGCTTTCCGAGAACTGCATCAGAATGCTATGAATGCCTATCGCAATGATGCCAGCCTATTGGCCACTGTGGAACGCTGCGTTCCACGCAGCCTGTCCGAGCAGCTGGACATCGATGCCCATATATTGGCGATCATCCTTATCAATACGGAGACGCGTAAAAGCGTCTTCACCCGTAATCTGCATCAATCGTCGAGTGCTAAGCGAATCGTCGTGGGCGACTTGCAGCGCTTGGACATGCTTAAGAAGTTCTTTGACCACACTCTGGAGAACATCCACGAATTGAAGATGGCCAAGAACGAGGGCAACGCGCTAGACACATCGAACGAAACGCTTATGTTGGATCAATACAGTTGCTCCGACTACCACAAGTGCTATGCCCAGGCCGATGACCAAAACAATGTTATCTTTCTGCTTTTCGTAGCCGCCGTGCCCACGCATGCGATGAGGTAAGTGCAGCCCGCTTTCTCTTCTTTTATAAAACAATCTTTAAGCTTCTGCCTTTATTTATTAGGTTTCTTGCGAAGCAAGTCTATGCCAGCCTATTGCAGGACAAGACCGTTTGCTGGTGAATCGGGATGCTGACTGAGCAACAACAATTTTGTCAAAGGAAGCAAATAATTCTGAAAGTATTTTTCGTGCACTCTAAATATGAAAACATTTGTTTATATTTAGAGAAAGTTTACTTTACTCGACAAACTTTTAAGACTGACTTAAGCCTTAGTTCTAAGGCAACTTGAATATTTTTTATATATTTTTTAACCAACTGAATCTTTATATACATCAATTATATTTAAGGGAAGAATTGTATTTACTAGCAGATACACTGTTCCCCTTTTATGGATGCTTAGGGTATTTCCTTATGATTTAAGTCATTTGTTGGGTATCTTCTAACTGCAGATCTTTCGAGCTTGAATTACATTTAAGGCTTAGGTGAAATAGAACTGGTGCTGGAACATACATATATACATATGTATATGTTTTAATAAAATGTTAAGTACACTTTTCATTATCATTTTTACTTCAAATAAAATAAATTCACTTTAATAAAGATTAAGCAAGTTAAACTTTCTACAGTATAATCTCCCTAAGTGAAACCAAGGGACAAACTTCGTATTACGAAGTAATATTACTTGCCTACAATACAACAAATCGCTCGAAATAATATAGATACCTTAAATATAATTATAACAATAATTGTCCCGAAAGAATAATATTTCGAAAGGATTAGCAAGCCTTTAGCATGAACTCGCTACAGTATGACCCGTCTACAGTATGACCTGTCTATAGAAAGACGAGTCTTAAGTATGGCCTGTCTATAGTAAGACTTGTCTATAGTTAAACCTGTCTATAGTAAGACCTGTCTAACGTATTATCTGTCTATAGTATGACCTCGCTATAGAGCTATACCATGCATATAACATGCCCTAGTTGAAGCAGAGTATTCATACAGTATTACTTCACTACAGTATTACATATATACAGTATAAACCTAGTTCATACGCCCACTGTCCGGCTTACTTGGCAGTCTGAACTGTCCTTAATAGGTATTAAGTACCTCATTAGCTCATTTGCTCAAACGAAATCAAGTAACTGTTCCCATTCACGAGGTATTACTGTACTTACCCATATATGAATGTAAAGGTTATTAAAACTGATTTGGTCTGGCGCATCTTAAATTTTAATGAAGTATAAGAGATTCTCAGCGCATTTTACCAGTTGCCCATACCCTAGTGTATTCCCATTCCCATTCCCAATCCGATTTCAATAGGGCATATGTTTGCTTTGTAAACAGTTGTCAAACTGTATTTGCCTCGAGTCCGAGTCTAATAAAAATAATTACAAATTATAAATTCAAAAATGCCATCAACAATTTCAATGCTAATTTGCACATTTCCAGCATAGTCACGACTCTGGGCAATGCTCTTGGCCAGGTCCATATGCAGCTACCAATTGCCTCCCACTTACAATGGGCCTAGGAAAGTGTTGAAAGCAGCAGATCAGACAGATCCCTGATAAGTAATGGAGATCTAAGAAGATATATATATATATTAGTTGAAGCAAACCAGTCAGAGGGTCATCCCCTCACCCCTCCGCCCTATTAATTACATCACATTCCAATTAATTTAAAGGGAGTCCAAAACGCGGTAAGTGCCCCATTAAAATGTTCGACGCGTGCGGCTTATAAAACTAATAAATAAATAAAGCCAAATCAAATGTCAATAGTATTTTTTAACAATCAGTGCGCATTCGGCGCGCTGCGTGTGCTGTTCGATGTCGGATCACTAAAAAAAAAATAGAAAAAAAATATATTAAAAAAAATTCAACAAAATTTTATGTCAGTTTTTTGTGGAAACGTAAAACACCTAAATTCACAGGGAATCAAATACCAGATCACCCAAGATGCTGTTTCTGCGCTCTAATGAGGACCACTCGGACGAGCAGCTGTTCAAGATCAAACAACTGCGTCAGCTTGTGGAGAGTAAGAGCCGAGTGTCCACCCCATAGATGGGATTTGTGATTCCCTCTTTAATTCCTTTTTCAGAGTCGGACGAGCTGGAGGTGGGCACCGATGAGGTATTTCTGACCAAATTTCTGAACTACACCAACTGGGATACGTTTAGGGCATATCAAGCTATACACGCCTATTACGATTTTAAGCTACGGCATCCCACCTGGGTGGCCCAGCATCCCGTACAGTATTATGCAAAGATATTCTACGCAACGCAGTGTCGCTTCGTAATGCCACATGCGGATAAGAACGGACGTGTGCTGGTCATCTTTAAGACGGTGGATGCATTTCAGCAATTTCCCGACTACTTGCAGAATTTGGTCGAAATCGATGATCTCATCTTTGAGTCAATGCTGATGTTGCCGCGAGTTCAGCGGAACGGCATTACGGTGATTTGTGATCTTCAGGGGTGGGTACTAATACAGCAGAGCGAAAGAGGGAGAGAAATAATAAACTCAACTTTCCCTGCAGCACAACTAGAAACTTTCTACGTCAGTTCTCGCCGAAGTTCATGAAGATTGTGAATGAGAAGAATACGGTTCTGCCCTTCTCGCAGCGAATTGTGCATATCATACAGCGCGGGTTTCTCATGCACGTGACGTCCTCACTGTTTCTTCCGTTTATGAATAAGGATTTTAAGGATCACGTAAGTAGCAAATCAATTACTGCCATCATAATCAGAAATTAACCGAATTCGATGCCAGATCTTCACCCACGATGGTCGACACTTGAACAAGCTGAGAGATATGGTTGGAGTTGAATGTTTGCCTGCTGAATATGGTGGCCCCGCGTCTAATGTGCTCGATACAAATCTGATTTTCAATCATTTGACTCAAAGTGAGGCTTACTTGGAGCAATTGCAGCAATATAAAAAGCGTTAAAATAGAGATTGGACATGATTCAAAATATGAATTCGTAGACTATAAAGTTTCCAAAAGTTACAGAGTAAACCAGCTGAAAGTGAACAATAAAGAGACCATGCAAAAACTGTTATAACCCCAGATAAATTAGTTTCATTTTCTATCAATCGAATATTATATGGCAACAATTCAAATATATCGTTATATTTTGTATTTCAAATCGATTTATCAGTAATCGACTTATCAAGCGAAAATATGGCGCCAATTTGATGCTTCTTCTTTACTGCTCATTTGTTTCTGATGGCGGTAAATCGATAACTCCATTTATTTTCGATAACTTACGCTTTGTTGTGAAATTACGCCGGTAAACATCAGCCAAATGGCATCCAATAAGGTAATTAGGCAAAGGCGATTCAATGTTATTAAAATAATGAAAGTCTTTTAAAATATTTGACACTTTGTAGGAGTGTCTCATTATTGTGCTAGACGTGCGACGCTGCGCCTCCGAGGAATGCAGATTAAAGTCTGCCAAATGCGCTTCGGAAATAGTAAAGGACAAGGTAAGATTAATAAACCGATATATATTCTATTACGATTACAACAATTTTCCTATGTCAGATTATCGGCGGCAAGAAGGACTACGTGTCCTTTGTGCTAGTGGGCTGTGAGGAGAGTGATAATCAGTTAAATACGGCTGATAAGGAAGTCTGCCAAAATGTGGTTCAGTACTCCGAAAATCCCCAACTCTGCACATGGCAGCTGTTGCTTAGCTTCTTCAAGTTCGTCAATGCGACAACTTGCGATGAGGGCGAATGGCTGGACGGTCTCGAAGTAGCTATAGCTATGCAAGAGGCGGCTCTGCCGTAAGTTGGCACGTAAAACTCCGATATAGATTATCATTATATAGATTTATTGCAGCCTGAAGTGTGCTAGACAACGTATTTTGCTGCTCTACGACTTCAACTTCATGACGCAGAGCTACGATGCCTATGACCGCATCTGCGACAAGTTACTCGATGCTGGCATTGAGTTGATTGTGGGGTAAGCTGCTCGCTCATATAATAAATTAATGTTGTGTGCTAATCTGCAGTTCTTTTGCTGCTCAGCTCCCACAACATTGCCTACATAGACAACGCTGAGACGGCTCTGCCCCAGGCCATTTTTCAGTTCACGCGGAAGTCGAATATCCACGAGCTGGAGAACCAGAAGCGTGCTCTGCAGCTGGTTAGCAATTGCAATGCGGTGTTATGCAACTTCAAGGAGACGTTGGCCTCGGTCTTCAAGGTGTCCAATCGACGGCCCTGGACTTGGGCTGCCAAGCTGCGGATTGGCAGCGCAATTTCGATTAGCCTTCAGGGCATCATAGCCATGAAAAACGAGAGTCAGATCAAGCTGAAGAAGGTGTGGGGCGAGTCCGATGAGCTGGTGAAGCGAGAGGAGCGGTTTTTTATTAAGGGCACAGAGGTCACACCCCTGCCTGAAGATCTTATCGACGGCTATATGCTTGGCGGCACTCCAGTGCCATATGACGAGACCCTCGTCGAGCTGCCGCCCTCCCATGCGCCGGGTTTGCACTTTGTGGGCTTCGTGAAGCAAAGCAGCGTACCCGATGCTTATTACTGTGGCGACTCTCTGTACGTGCTGGTGCACCAGAAGGGCAACTTAACGTCTGCCCAGAAACTAGACGCCTTGGTCAGGGCGTTGATTGCTCAGAAGTGCGTGATTCTCTGCTGGAAGATTTTCAGTGTCAAGTTCAATACGCCTCGCATTGTGGTGCTGATTCCGCAGGAGGCCACAGAGGATCGTCCGGCCACCTTATATATGCAAGAGTTGTCCTACCATGCCCAGCACCAGTTCTGGGATTTTCCCGCCCTGCGGACCGAAAAGACGGAGTGTGACAAGGATCAGCTACAGGCTGTGGATAGGCTCATCGATAGCATGGATCTGGAGTGCACACTAAAAGATTCCCAGCAGCCTAGGCAGCGGCGACAGAATGACCTGCTGCCATTCGATGGGCTGCCCAGCATTTATGAGCAGAATGTGATGGACATATTGGAGCGAAGGGTTCTTTCCAATTCGGACGATAAAGAGTTCAAAGAGACGGCAAAAGGGAAAAACTTTGTCGATGTCTTCTGGCGAGTGCCTGAACCCATTGAGGAGAAGTCCAAGCAGGCAGCGGCGGCACTCAAGAAACTATTCCCATTGGAGTATAGTCATGCTTGGCTGCAAAAGCTCAAAGCCAAAGAGGCAGAACAGAATCCGGCTCCAGCCATCAAGCATGAGCGAGAGGATCCCATCACGATTGATAGCGTGGGTCTAATGACACCAGTCCAGGACTATAAGCAACTGCTGCAGAAGGTACGCTCCGAGTCAAACACTACCAAACGGGATGTTCAGTTCCAGTCGCTGGCTGCTCAAATGCGAGTGGTTGTTGTTACGCTGCTGGAACGCAACAAATTGGACCTGAAACAGTTGAATGAAGCGATTCAGCTGTACCGAGACAGTTGCCTCGAATTCAACAGCTTTGCGGAGTACAATCAGTTTGCGGGCCAGCTGAAGACCAAATCATCCGAGCGGAATCTTCAAGAGTTCTGGAACAGCATTGTGGTGGAGAAGCAGCTGGGCCCACTCGTATTGGGCGAGCCAACACTGGAGGACGAGCTGCGCCTGAAAACGTTCTATACGAGCCCACAGTTCGATGCTGATGATGCCGAAATGCAGGATCAAATATAAGAAATAAGAGTTATAGTCGTAGAATTAATTTAACTTGTTTCATTAAGAGTAAATATTTAACATTTGTAAATTGAACGAGAGTTGGCTTTGAGCAAGTTTACACTTTGATAATCGAATATATTTCGTTTTTCATGAATTTTAATATACATTTACAGTTCCACGAGACGAGTGTGGGGCAAGGGAATAAATAACCAATTGAATAATTTGCTTTCGTTGATGCATTACATATACATATATATATTAATATATTAAAATTGTAAAATTATTTAGCCAAAGTGGAGCGTAAAAGGATTAAAACTTAATAAGGAAAACGACTCTAAGGAACGAACAATTTCAAATCTTTACCAATCTTAATAGACGTACACTTAATAATTTAAGAATGGGAAGGGGACGTTAAATAAGCAATGCCGTTTATATACATTGCATATAGCCATGTGTGTGTGTAGGTGAATGACAAATATTAAATACATTAATTTGTTAACACAATCTGTTTAGATGTTGCAGGCAAGTGCACGCAAGTAATTATGTTTACATATGTCCTGAAGGGAGCCAAGAGCTTCTGCTTTGCACTGAGCGTTCTAGTCAATGTTCAGCGAGGACATCAGCTCCTCTACGCTGCGGGTTGAAAAGACGGAGAGTTTAGTAAAATATCACTAAATATATATATATATATATGGACATACGTTATATCTAGATCCTGGAAGGCAACGCCCAGCCAGGCAACAACGAGGCAATAGTGCTGGAATAGCTGCAGCAACAGCTCGCCCTCATCCAACATTTCGAGACGCTCAATGCGCTGGCGCTCCGATGACGAGATGCTATCGTACACCTGTACCATGTCCCAAGCGCGTGCTCCGCTCCAGCCGCAATCCTTAAACCGATTGGTTTGCGTTTCCAGTGACAAACAGGACTCTACGCCCGCCAAGCTGCAGCCTCGACTGCGCAGATTGTTAAGCATAACGTCGCCGAATCGATCGTTCATGTTGACCTTTGATGGGTAATCGATTTATATAGTGTATATAGCTAAGACATGATTCAAATTCATATACCTGTTCGTAGTTAACGAAGACGGCGGCTTGGAACTTCTGCGCTATCCATTTGAGCAGATTCCGACAGTTTTGAGCTTCGATGTAGACCAGCACGCACTCCGCCAGAAATATGGTGGGCAGCGTGAAGTCTACTTCGGCTTGTTGCAGCTTATTGTCCACCTCATCCAGATTACGTAGATCAACGCCCATCAAATGGTAGTTGGGACCATGCAAGTCCGTCGGACTGAGGCGCACCTCCCCATCCTCGTCGTTTATTTTGGCCAGCAGCACCTTGTTGCGTTTGATGGTATAGCATTTGCGCGCTGTCACTGTGGGAAAATCCAGCTCAATGAAGTTCTTCACCTGATGCGGTGTGTCCCTCAAGCGAAAGTAGAGCGTATCAAAGCCACATCCAAGGTTGATGATTTGGCAATTTCCAGACGTTTTCTGCAATAGTCATGGTCAGTTAAGTTGAAGGGCAAGGTTATATGTGTATGTAGCTGGGGCGTGTTGCACAGCCACAACACATGCGCATCAGCATCATTTGTGCCTATGCAACAGGATACAAATGGCAATGCAAAATTCAATGCCACAGTTCAAGCAAACACTCGACCTTAACTTGCGCCTAGTTCAGATAGTAGGGTGGGGCAAGAGCCAAGGACAACCATAAATTGTATGAGACACTTGCTTTTCCCGTCTTCTTTTGTTTAAATGCCAGAAAAATTCAAATATTTCTATCGATAACAAATAAGAAAAGATCGAGCTACAAGGATTCGGATTCGGTATACTTATTGTCTACAATCGAACTATTCCGAAATAGAGTTCTATCGATAACAAATATCACATGATCATATTAATAGAAATTTTTAAAAGCTTATAGTTAAATTTAATTTAGCAAATATATATGTAAATTAAAACTTCAATAATAATTTATTTTAAAATTTGTCTATCTACGAAAGGATGTACCGAATATTCATATCGCGCATGTCCCATTAATTTTATCTTTTTGTTGCAGCCTTCAGCAATAAATGCAGTAGACACCACTAACCTTCAGAAACTTCTCCACGCACATCTCAACGCCCTTGACGCGTGCAAAGTAACCGCGATTTATCTCCGGCGCTTTTCTCTCCTGGTTGCGCACAAAGAACCCAATGTAGTCGTCCTTCCAGTAGCCAAGGCGCACAGCACCCCGCTTGCAATCGCTGGCATCGTCGTTGGTAGCGATGACGGCCTCATCGCATGGATGAAATTTGTGTGTGCTATTGTTATGTGTGACTCCTCCGCCTGCTGACGGAGGCTCCATGGCAAGGCTGCTTTGCTGTTGGACTCCTTTGATGTGCGTTGTCTACGAGGAAGACGGCCAACTGGTCTCCTTGGATCAATTACTTTCTCACTGGAAAATACAATTATTTTGTTTTTTGGTTTATCCGTAACTTTGATTTTCTCGGCCAAGATGTGTGAATGCAAATGAGTATAAAAAACAGTCCGTAAACAGCTGCAAGTATCGATAACATCCGCAAGTGTTGGTAAACTTGGAACCGGAGGCTTTTGTTATCGACGTCGGATAAATGTTATATCGATTAATTAAAGAACCCGCCAACTTTAAATTCAAAACACTATCATTTTTTAGACTTAACAGAATTTGTTGTTGCTTAAAAGCTGAGTACATTCAAATACTTAATGCCTATTACCATAATAAAGACACTTTATTTAAAAGTAGGCAACGAACAAATAAGAATTCATTTGTGAGCAACGCGTGCCACACTCAAGTCAAGTCAAGTCAAAGTTAACTCCATCATCCATGTAAGTGCCCTAATTGTTTCCCGCATCTTTGACATCGGAAGCGACGGCTGTTATAATTAAAATTGTCAGCTACGCCCAAGCCACTGAGTCTTCAACTCAATAAGTCGGGGTCAAAATGTGAACTGGCTTTAATTGTTGTTTCGCTTTTGCTTTTGCAATAACGGTGAGTGAATCACAACCCCTTGGAGAAAACGAATTAGTTGAATCATGACGATAGACGACCGAATGGCAAATTATGCAAAGTGCGACTTTTTGTCATGTAAAAACATCTCACTGGATCGACAATTGCATCTAACTAAATTATTTGCTACGCAACGTCGCGGCGTCGCAGTGTTCAAAGTTTTGGCTGATGGCCCTTAATTAGGCAGACGTTGTTAATTGAAGACTCTTTGAACTCCGTCAGCGGACGGAATGGGTTAAACACTAAGTCAAGGGCGTGAACTGTATATTTATTTTTAAAAAATTTTAATTTAAATTTTGTTTCCCTAATCTATGTTGCTTATAAATTTAAAAAGTAGTTCGGACTGCCTAATTCTTTTTAGATAATACTTCTTGAGGTGTATTTAGTGGCATATTAATCTTTATCATTCCAGTGCATCGGGCAGATCAATGTGGACGCCCTGCTCTCTTCGCCTCTCCTATGCATTGTTATTCCGCCGCTCTCTACTTCGCCTTCGATGACGCTCTGTCATGCTCTCGCCCGCTCTTCCGCGCTCTCGCTCACTCTCTGTGCTGCTTGCACCCACACAACTCGTTCGGGTTAGCTGCGACTGCTGGAGCCACTTGCTGCTGCTTCAGTTTCAGTTCGATTGTAACGTTCGTGAGCGTCGGTTGTGCGAGCTGAAAGCTGCGCGCGCGTCTCTACGAAAATTCACTCAGGTTCGTGAGTCAAAGCAACAACAGTTGGTAACAAAAGCGTAGCAGCTCACGTAAGCCACTTTACGTGTGTGCGTGTGAGTGTGTATGTATTTATTAGTATGTGTGTGAGTGTTAACAAAGCCAAAAGCCACATTCTCTGTATATTGCGTGTGCGTGCAATTGCATTGGTATTGGTGTAACCATAACGCTGCTGCTGTTGCTGCGTTTTGACGTTTGACTGGCTCTGGCTGCGGCTCTCTACCTGTGGCCTGGCTTAAAACTGAAAACGGTCATTTCATTACGTTTACGTTTTTCTTTGCATTTTTCGTTAGCCGTGTTTGTTGCTTTTTCGGGGCGTTGGCGCGTACACAAAGAAAGTTAATAACTTTTTGTGGTTCGTCGCTTGGAATTAACCATTTACAAATGGTTTGATCAAATTGTGGGTAACACACACTGAAGGGCTAAGATAAGATAGTGCAAAAAGGCCAAACACAGAAAAAAGTCAACTAGTTGCGACGTTGCCGTCGACTCAGGCCAGGCCAGGCCAGGCAGCGACGTCATCATTTGGAGCATAACTGTAAAACAAGTGAGATTAAAGAAGCGGCGTCAACAGCAACAACACCGCTCACTGGGCCAACTCTACACACACACACACACACACACACACACACGCGAGTGCGCGCATACACCGATAGATACTCGCACACAGACAAACGACACCTGCAAACGCTTCACTTTCAGCATTATCGTTGCGTTTTATTGTTTCTGTTTGCTTTGTGATTGCGAAAATAAAAACTAACCAAGTGCCTGGGCGCACTAAATGTGATTCACCAACGACAACAATAACAACAAATACACAATAACGTGTAACTTGATATAAAATTCCCGCAACAAATTTTTTTTACCGTTCGCAAACATTTTGCAAGAGGGCTCGGACAGGCGACAACCGTTATTTTGTGCAGGCGTTTGCATTTCCGCACTTTTCAACAAGAATAAGCAAAAGAATACTAGAAGAAGAAGAAGGAGAAGAAGAAGAAGAGGCAGAAGAAGAGGACTTCAACACGTCGAGGTTAGCAGCGTAACCTGAGTCGGTGGCGCTGGCAGGTTAATGCACTTTTATATTTTGCATGCAGCAGCAGCAACAACAACTACAACAACTGGTGCATGTGTATATGTATGTGTATGTGTGTGTTTAAGTGGTTGTGAGTCCTTGTGCCAGTTAAAGTTGACGTCGAAGTCGACAGCGACGGCGACGGCGACTGCATTCTAATGCCAAAAGTGCAGCTCAAATTTGTTTTCATCATTCTCATCGTTGTTTGTTTGTAGAGTTTTGTTTGTGTTTGTGTTTGGCACGTGAAATTGCAATTAGAACGCAGGTGTGCGCAATCGTGGTGAATTTAGCTGTATCAAGTTTACAGCTAGCCGGAAATAACAATTAGTAATCAATGGGAGTGAGTGTGTGAGAATTTGAGAGAGTCTCAAGAGGAACATAGAATTTTACAGTTCTTTTCATACATTTACATAACCAATAAAGTTGTAGGTGAATGCGGTACGGAATTTGGAATATATATTATATATATTGATTGGTAAATGAAGTTCGCCCATTCTTAAAATCAAGTTTGATTGTTCAGCGATTTCGACTTGAATTTTACCCAATCAGCAAATCCATTTAAAAGGATGACAAATAGATTTTTAATATTTATATTTGTTCTCTAATCATCATCTATCAAAACTGAAATTCTTAAAAAATCTTCAATGTTTTTCAACCCAGTTTTCATACAGATATAGAAACACAAAAATTTTTAATTGGATTTAAAAGCTATATTATTAAAGAATGCAGTAGAGTTATTTATTTTATTTTATTTTACTTAAAACTTTATATTTTTTATGTCTGATTTATTTGTAATTTTTTGAAAATTTAAACATTAAATTATAATTACTTACGAAAAATTGCCTCATTATGACATACGCTATTAAAATGCTTTTATAGTTTTATAACTATTATAATTAAAGTCAAAAAACAGATGAAGAAAGTCAGCAATTATTATGGGTATAGATTTTTTCCTTTCTGGGTAATACCGTTATTACATCTTACTGCATACATTTTGAATTTACCTTTAAATATTAAATAGATTTGCATTGATATTATAAAATTTATTCTGCAATCAAGACGTAAACTATAACTTTCAAAGGTTTCTTAGCTGAACTCGAATTAAAATCTGTCAAGATAGCTGAGACATATAACAGATATTAAAAGAATTTAAGAAGAGCTTGAAGTAAAAGATTTGACAACTTGTTGTTAAAGACTTTTAGCTCAGGAAGCCTCTATCATAGCACTCAATAACCCTCCGAAAACTAAAACTTAATTCTACCTAACTAATTTTAATTCAATTCTAGTAGACTTCTGATATTTTTCGTATTATCCCAAACCATTTTGAATCTCCCTGAATGGTATGCAGCTCCACTACAGTAGCCATCTGTACCTTGAACACAAGTGCGACTCGAATTCTTGTGAATGCGTTCCTCTTTGCTGTCAACTTTAACCCATTTCGGGCAATGTCATGACCTGTTTGCTCCAGGCAGTTAACCAATTAGCAGCGAAGACGTTTCACGCTCCCATTAAACAATGGCACAGACTGGAGGTATCGGCATTGCAATCGTAATGCCTCCATTGAAGCATAAGTGCCAAGAGTTGACTCCCATTTGGAATGGAATCAAAGACAAAGTCACAAACGTCGCATTTTATGCTGTAACTTATTTTTAGCGCACATTTTGCTTTGCAAACGGGTTTCTCGGTCGCTCGGTCGTTCGGTCTTTATGTCTCTCGGCCTCTCTTACTTCTAACGCTCAACTAAACCACGTAACACCGACCAACATATATATGTTTATATATATATTACACACTGTTAACGTAATATAAAAACCAGTTTGGTCACTCTTACTCAGCCCCGAGATTTGTTTATTATTGTAAGCTTAAACAAAAAGAGTGCTAATTAAATGTTTGCTGTGAAGATTTTTCTTTGAATTCTGTTTCCCACTTTTTCTCTACAGAGGTAAACAGAGCTAAATTTGTTAGGAAATTAATCTCAAAAATAATTTAAATGTTTTACATTTTCTAAAGGCATATAAATATTTTAAAATTTTAAAATTTCAACTGTCTATATCCCATATAGGATATATTATCTTAATATATCTTCCTATCTTAACATTTCTCGTAATATATTTGATTAAATTTGCTGATTTTACTTGTATTTCTTCCGCAGTTTGAAATGGCACAAAAATTTAAATATCGCGACAAATTGAAATGTCTATCGATCATCGCACTATCGATCATTCTGCTCCAATCGCAGTCTGCTGACGCACAAACACGCGATCCGCGCTTCTATTCGCGCGTTGGTGTCGACTATCAATGGCCGAATCCCGGTGATCCGGATTACAGGTGAGCCAAAGCATATGCTGCTACCCCAATACAGGCCTATTCAAGTTTGAATATTTTCAGAACATACACATTCAACGATCGTCGCTACGGACACTATCAGCCAAATGGATATGGCGCCAACTATCCGGGCAGAAATCCACCCGGTCAATATCCTCAGGGTATGCCCAATGAGGATCGGTTTCGTTTTGATCCGGTGAGTAGTAAAATAGTATATTAGCTCTGTAAAAACTCCATACATTTCTTTATGAATATAAATCGACAGTTCTATCTATATCTTTGATATAGAACTCGAATATACTATCTTTTACATTCAGATGCTGGTGTAAAGTATTATAAGTATCTGATTATCAACATTGATATGTGATCAGCAGTCTATCCTCTCCCTTCTATCACGTCTATATCAAGTCACAAGTAGTTGTTCTATTGTAGAGATCTGAAATAGATCATTTTTAATTTCTATATACTTTTGGAGATGGCGCATATCTGGCTTTTTCCTATACACCAAATATTTCCGTATACATTTCATAGAGACATTAACACTCAATATTTATATATATCTAAAACTAGAAAACTTGAAATAGAGAGAGATAATTATTTTCAGTAATACTTTAGGATATAATCCAATTGAAAAATAACAGCTTGAGACTCTCTTAGTGTGTGATTCGTCTCGTTCGCACCTATTAATCAATTGACTTCGAGTCTGATCAATTTAATTCGCGACACAAGAGTTGACCCCAAAAACAACGCACTGAGAAACGATTAGGGCATGCGCCAGCTGCGTACAATGGGAAGCCATTGAGCAGCAGCTTTGAGTGATCCACAGACATCTGAGTAATATCGAGGCAATAATCTTAATTAAGTTTTCATGCGTTATGCGACCTAATCAATTACACATGTTTCTCATCCGCCCGCAACAGTGAACTGTAAACTGTAAACTGTATCAAAATAAGAGGAACAATTCTAATCGTAGCCTTTTGAAACTCTATTTACAGAACGATCCCAACGCTCGAACCCAGTTTCCGGGCGTGTTGGCCGGTTGGCGTGAGGATTTGCAGGGGAAGCAGCGACGGGATTCGTTGACCCTGGAGCGGGATGTCTTTGTCACAACAAACTATGGCCAGGTGCAAGGCTTCAAGGTCTATATGTATGACAATCCCGATCCCAAGTCGTTCTATAGGCCATATCACTCCACTGTGGATCGCGTAATGGGCGAATGCTCTGTGTTCTTGGGCATTCCCTACGCCCTGCCGCCCACGTTCGAGGGACGCTTTAAGCCGCCACGCCTACATCGTGGCTGGCAGCTGCTACAGGCGGTGGACTTTGGACCCGCATGCCCACAGCCGGTGCGTTATACAGGTGCGACCAAAGGTGTCATGGACATGGATGAGGATTGTCTATATCTGAACGTATATTCCCCTAAGGTAAGTTTTCTATATCTTTACATATATCGGTATCTATATCTATCTTTCTCTGTCTCTATTACAGACTGGCGCTGGCGTTGCCCAGAAGTATCCGGTAATGGTCTATATACATGGCGGAGAGTTCGTGCGCGGCGCTTCAAATCTGTTCCAGGGTCATGTGCTGGCCTCCTTCTATGATGTGGTTGTCGTTACGCTGAATTATCGGCTGGGCGCATTGGGTTTCCTGTCCACAGCAGATGAGAACTCGCCGGGCAACTATGGCATCTTGGATCAGGCAATGGCCCTCAAATGGGTGCACGACAATATTGAGTTCTTCAATGGGGATCGCGACTCGATCACGTTGTTTGGCCCGGGAGCTGGTGGTGCCTCTGCTGGACTCTTAATGGTGGCACCACAGACACGTAACATTGTGAAGCGCGTGATCGCCCAGTCAGGCTCAGCGCTGGCCGATTGGGCGCTCATCCAGGATAAGTACAGGGCACAGAATACGAGTCGTGTGCTGGGCCAAGTGCTGGGCTGTTCTATCGATTCGTCCTGGAAGCTGGTCAATTGCCTACGCACTGGACGCAGCTTTTACGAGCTGGGCAATGCGGAGTTCTCGCCACAGGTCGGCAGCTTCCCTTGGGGCCCGGTGCTGGATCACAATTTCACGCTGCCCGGCGATGATTGGTACGAGGGCTGGCGGGAGAAGGACTGGCGTTTCCTCACCCAAACGCCCGAGACTCTGATACGCACTGGTCGCTTCAATCGCAACATTCAGTATATGACGGGCGTCACCACACAGGAGGCGGCCTTCTTCGTGGCCCAGAATGAGTCTCTGGCGCCCTACTATGAGCTGGACGGTCGCTTCTTTGACCAGAAATTGAGGGAGCACGTCTTCCGCTACAATTACACCCTCAATCCGAATGGCGTGTATGAGGCCATCAAGTACATGTACACCTACTGGCCGGATCCGAACAACAACACGATCATACGCGATCAGTACATCAACATGCTGAGCGATCTCTATTACCGAGCGCCTGTCGACCAGATGGTTAAGCTGCTCTTGGAGCAAAAGATTCCCGTCTATATGTATGTGCTGAACACCACTGTGGAGGCCTTCAAGTTGCCCCAGTGGCGCAAATATCCGCACGACACCGAGCACTACTTCCTGACCGGTGCGCCCTTCTTGGACACCGAGTTCTTTCCCAAGAAAGATCACCTGGAGCGCAACATGTGGACTGACAACGATCGCAACATGAGTCACTTCTTCATGCAGACCTATTCCAACTTTGCCAGATATGGGTAAGTGTTTAGCGGAATACAACACAATTGTAAAGCACAGCAAACGACAGCCTGTCCATCAGTTCCGTTAGTCTATTGTCCGTCCTCCGCTGTCCTCTCACTCAAGCCAGTTAGCCTCATCATAAAACTATCCTAATAAGTATCGTTAAATATAAAATATAGTTAACTTTCTGTTAAACTCTCCATGCCCCATTCACGTTTGCCCACAGCAATCCGACGCCTCAGCAAGTGCTCGGCATGCACTTTCAGCGGGCGTATCAGGGTGAGATTCGTTACCTGAACATCAACACCACCTACAACTCGTCTATCTTGCTGAACTATCGGCAGACGGAGTGCGCCTTCTGGACGCAGTATTTGCCCACAGTAATTGGCGTTCTGGTGCCCACATATCCACCCACGACGGAATACTGGTGGGAGCCTAAAGAGCCACTGCAAATTGCCTTCTGGAGCATGTCGGTTGCCTGCTTCTTCCTCATCGTCCTGGTCGTCATCTGCTGCATCATGTGGCGCAATGCCAAGCGGTAAGTCGAGCAGCTTAACTGAGAGTTAATCGGAAATTAAATGGAGGTCTTTAAATTAAAGGCAATCGGATCGCTTCTACGACGAGGACGTCTTCATCAATGGCGAGGGCATGGAACCAGAGCCAGATCCACGCGGCGTGGACAATGCGCACATGGTGACCAATCACCATGCCTTGCGCTCGCGAGACAACATATACGAGTATCGAGACTCACCATCGACCAAAACGCTGGCCAGCAAAGCTCAGACGGATACCACGTCCTTGCGCTCGCCCAGCTCACTGGCCATGACCCAGAAGTCGGGCAGCCAAGCTTCGCTGAAGTCGGGCATTTCGCTGAAGGAGACCAACGGCAGCCTGGTCAAGGCGGAGCGCGCAGCTACGCCACGCTCGCAGACAAATGGATCTGCGGCCAAAGCAGCGCCTGTCGAGGAGAAGCGTCTGCTGCAGCCTCTGTCCAGCACGCCAGTGGCGCAGCTGCAGGCGGAGCCAATGAAGCGAACGCCGGCAGCTCCAGCGAGCGTTATCAGCGGCAGCAGTCGTAGCACCACGCCTGTGCCTTCGGCACGCACCACAACCACGACGGCGACGCTGACAGCGCAGCCGGCGGCACAGCCACGACGCACGCAGCTGGTGGAGGGCGTGCCCCAAACATCCGTCTAAGTAACCGCTCTCTAAGCGCGGGATGCGCTTAGAGAGAATACGCAAAGCCTTTGAATGAACAATTTAACCACTTAGCAAATTCGACATTGGGGGTAAGTGCTCAAGGCTCATTCGACTCGAGACAAATTCTCAAAGGTTTCTCTCTTCCAAGCAGCTCCGTCTAGCTGGATGACACCTGTATTAAAAGCCGACATAGCTAGATTTTAGGTTTTGTTTTATGGCTAGTTTTATGTTATTTATAAATTTGTAGTTTTACACAGATCTTAAAGATCTCGGACGCTAAGTTTAACTCCAATTTTGATTTAATTTTGATAATTCGACTTTTTGTATATTTTTTAAGTTTGATAACCCAACGAATACGAATCCATATCAATGACATTCCAGAGCATAGTCTTGGCCTAAAGCTACAGAGGCGAGATCATCAAGTGTACATAGCAACTATGTAAAGTTTAATCAGCAACAACAACAATTAGTATAAGTTATTAGTGATAAGCTTCACCATCGTCTGCTAAGATCTGTAGGGAAACACCATTTGAATGCATATTTTTGCAGTATATTTAGATAACACAATAAATGGATTTCCACAAAACAAGATTCATGTACGTCCCTATGCTACCCATATAACATTTGTATTTGTAATCCATCCATATATATAGATATCGTATCATATGCAGAGCTAGAGCACAAGTGCCTTATCCAAATTGGATATAGTCTAGGATTAAGTGTGTGTACTCATATACGATTAAGTGCCTTAAATTTTGATAGTTATATATATATATAGATATTTGACATATATATGCTTTATGTGTCGCATATATAGTACTCAACGACCATACAAATCAGTGTAAACCGTCCAATATTTTTTATGTTTTCATGTGGAGCGTGTAAGTGTTACAAGTCTATTTATTGTTTACATGTTCGAAAACATAAGAAACTTCATTTACATTTATAGTTATAATTCTGTAGTTTATTTAACTGTATGTATGTAGTTTGTCCATTTCGTTCATCAAATAAAAATGATTTTATTTCCCATTTGTGAAACGTTCTCCATAATGTTCTTTGTCCTGTTGTTCGTTCCAATATCTATGAAGTATATCATATATATATACATATATGTTTAATGCTTGTAAACGTTTCATACGTTGAGCATCCTAAGTAAAGACTAATTTACAGATAGAGCGAGGCCGCGAAGACAATGTCGCGCTTAAGCAATCGAATGCCTTCGGAGAACTTGTTCTCCAGATCGGTGTTGCCAATGGTTTTGGATGCCTGGCACAGCTGACGCAGGAGCTCCTCGAGGCGTCGCATGCAGCGGATTATGGAGCCCTCGAAGATGTCCGTCATTTTGCAGACATTCAGGAAACTGGAGCCCTTGCACCACGCCAGCACAACGTCCATGAGGAAGGGCTTGAACTTCTCCACATAGTTCTCCTCGTCCAGATTCAGCTTGCATTCGGTGGACACCTTGGCAATGCGACGCGCCAAACTCTGCAGGGAGCGCAGCGGGCCGGACAGCTCGGTGGCGCTCTTCGGCGATTCGCTGGACTTCTCGTCGCAGACAAAGCAGGAGAGCAGCGCCACAGCTTGCGGAGCAGTGAGCTCGTTGAACACGCCATTGAATATCATTTCCGTGATGAGCAACTCATCCGCGGAGCTCAGCTCGCAGGCAACGCGACCTTTGAACTCAATGACATCGCCTGGCTTGCAGTAGCCCATGCGCCGGAGCACGCGTTTACGGAATTTCAACTCGTCCATTTGGAGCAGGCTGCGTGCAGCCTTCAGCTCCGACTTCAGGTTGTTCACCTCGGTTTTCAGCTTCAGCTTCTCGATATAGCGCTTGTGGATGCGCTCCAACTCCGGCGACTTGTGCAGCGGATGCTCCTCGAGTAGACGCTCGAACTGTGCAATGGTGTCCACAATCTTGCGGAACTCGCTGTCCTTGATGTTCATGTCGTCGATGGGATGGAGAACTGGTGGGCCTAGCGGGAATCGTTTCTTCGCCTCCTGGATGGTCTTCAGCACGGCACGGCGATTGTCAGCCGTGCGCAGATCGCTGGGGAAGTAGACGCGTATCGAGCTGATTTGCGTGATGAGCGAATTGGATACGGGAACGACCTCCATGCAGCCACGTTTGTTAGGCGGACAGGGCTCGGTGTCGCCAGTGTTGGCGGCCTCCTCGCTGACGTGCAGCAGCACATCGATGATCACGCCAGGCTCGCTCTTCAATGGATTCTTGCGAACCTGCTCCTGCTTCTTAAAGTTCAATACCAGGCCCCAATCGTACTCCTGCTTGCCGGCGGACACCTTAACGAGACGACCCGGCTGAAGAAAGGGCACCAGATACTGTGGCTTGGTCAGCCACTCGCGGAACTTGTTGCCATTGATCTCGAGCTGATCGCGAATGTGGTGATAGGAGGCAATGTTGTGTTCATCCTTGATGTGCAGCTTCTCCAGCTGTTGCATCTTCTCCTGCACCTGGTCATGCAGACCGGGCAGTGCAGCCTGGTTCTGGAACTGATAGAAACTGCGCTCCAGCATATACTCCGGGTTGATTTCCTCCACGCGTAGCAGATTCAACACCATGTTGTAGGTGAGATGGAACGCCGAGTTGAGAGTGTCCGCCTTGCCCTGTACGATCTCACGGCCCACCACTGGCGACACCTTCTCGTCAATCATCAGTATAACGATGCCCTTGTCGTCGAGACCACGACGACCAGCGCGTCCAGCCATTTGGATGTACTCGCCCGAGCTGATCCAGCGAAAGTCTTTGCCATCGAATTTGCGTGGAGCCGTGAACAGAACTGTGCGCGCAGGCATGTTCAGGCCCATGGCAAAAGTCTCAGTGGCGAAGAGCGCCTTGATGAGGCCTTCGCCAAACAGAATCTCAATGGTCTCCTTGAGGATGGGCAGCAGTCCACCGTGATGGATGCCAATGCCGCGCCGCAGCAAAGGCAATACATTCTCCACCTGTGGCAGGCGACGATCCTCCTCGGAGAGCACATCCATGGCATTGTTGAAGACCTCGTCCACCAGCTTCTTCTCCTCGACTGTATTAAAGTCGAGTTTGGCCATTTGCATGGCATACACCTCGCAGTCCTTCTTGCTGAACGAGAAGATGATGACGGGCGCAAAGTGGCGCTCCATGATCATCTTGACAATCTTGAATATATTTGTCTGGCCTGAGTTGTGACCCTTGACGCCGCCCTTGCGACCCTTCTGATCACCTTTGGCTGCCTCACCTGCAACAGACGCAACCTCAATTAATATACCGAGAACTAAGCCATATAATAAATCCATCAATTTCTTACCTGCGTTGGCCAGCACCGCCATAGCGGTCGTAAAGTTATCCTCCTTGAACTGACCCTTTTCGTCGACGATCAAGTGAATGCCGTCGCCACCGGCTGGAAAGATGTAATGCTGCAATGGCGTCGGCCTGTAATCCGTGTAGACCACATGGCACGGCTGCTTGTGCAGATGGCAGACCCATTCTGCGAATTGCCGGGCATTAGGTATGGTGGCCGACAGAAAGACGTAGCGCACGTTGTCAGGTAGCAGAATGAGTGTCTCCTCCCATACCACGCCACGCTCCTTGTCGCGCATATAGTGAATCTCGTCGAACACCACCCAGCCCACCTCGCGCATGATCTCGCTACCGCGGTACAGCATGTTGCGTAGAATTTCCGTGGTCATGATCAAGCAGGAGGCTGAGGGATTGATGGTAACGTCTCCCGTGACCAGGCCAACATCCTGAAACTCATCAGTGAATTCGCGAAACTTTTGATTGGACAGCGCCTTGATGGGCGTGGTGTAAATGACGCGCTGCTTGGCGGCCAGCGACTTGGCGATGGCGTATTCCGCCACCACAGTCTTGCCCGCCGATGTGTGAGCCGACACCAGGACGCTCTGCGAGTTGTCAATGCAGAGAATCGCCTGCTTCTGGAAGGGATCCAGCACGAATGGATATTCCTTGGCCGGCACGCCGCTGAATGGTTGCAGAGGAATGTACTCCTGGTCGGGGTGGGCGGCTACCTCGTGGGTGCACGACTCTGGCGACACCAGCTGATGGGTGACAATGCGCACGCGCAGCGCCTCCAATACACGCTCGTCCAGCTCCTCTGCTTTGTCCTCTTTTTCATACTTGACCTCATTATCCGAGTCCTTATCTCCAGTTTCGCCTGTATCTGGATTTATGTCAACACGCTGCCGCTTGGCAGGCTCATCCTTATCATCATTTTCCTCTGTCTGCTCGTTGGCATCTCCATCAGCTGCAGCAGATTCGCGTTTGTTCGATTTTTTCTTTTTGTTGTCGGCATCGGCTTCGATTGCCTTTTTTGTGGGATAGGGCAACGGTACTTGCAAGCTTGAGGACGGTTCCTCGTTAAAACAATCAAACAATTCGTCTATATCCATGATTTCTATCTATTTTTAAGCGCTGCGATTCTTGTATATTTATTTCAACGATTTATTCACAGCTAATTGTGAGAAACATGTGTTTCGGAGAACTTCACATTTTTATGTTCGCTTAACAGAATGTTGCGATTGAAACCCGCATCCACTGTTAAAAGACACCATCGATGCCCGCATCGATACTCATTTGGCACTGTTAAACTATTTTCATAATAAATAGAAATAACGTGATAAAATAATGGACTACCCTCAAATATGAAATTCTCGAATATCCATTATAATAATTATAGCTATTACTTATGACATCTTAGATATTTATATACATTTACAATCTCAAATATTTTATATGGACTTAATAAAATATACTTGAAATTTATTCAAAACTATTAACAGCGATATTTCAAATTTCGTTAACAGAAACTTTTGTTATCGATTGTTGGCCGCAATAAAATGAAAATGGGGAATGCCAGCATTGATTGCTTACATGCAATCGATAACGCATGAAGAAAATTAGTCGATTAAATGCTTGCAGAGCAGCAACAACGACGGTGACAGCGACACGGGGAAGAAAAACAATAAATACTGTGGAAGCTGAGTGCATTGTGTCAGTGTGAAAATGGAAAATGATGAAGTGAAACGTGGTCGTGGTCGTGGACGTGGCTCGCGGGCACGGGGTCGCGGACGTGGTCGTGGCCGGGGGCGAGGTAAAAAAGTTGATGACACAGGCAGCACACTAGAAACATACGAAAGTGGCGTTGGCATTGTCGTTGCCCCAGTCGAGGATAGTCCCAGCAGCATGGAGCACACAGAAGACGTTGTGATGCACGACCTGGACAAAGAGAACGAAATGGAAGTAGCTACGGCCCCAGCCGACGAGCAGGCAACACCCCTTGCGGACAGAACGCCGCCGCCGCTGCAGCAGCAACAACAACAGCTGCAGATGCCGCCGCAGGTAGCGCCGCCTGTGCTGCCGCAGACAAGTGAGATTTGGGTGGCTGCTGTCAAGGGCTGTAAATGCAACTAATCTGGGTTTTTCTTTTACAGTTGACATGGAAGCAGACATATCACAGCTGGAAGCACCCACATTTACGACCTTGTCGCGCGGGCCGCCGGAGCCGATGCTGCGCCTGAAGTGGAACCACAAAGTGAGCCTCATTGGCGAGAAGGTGCTCAACCCGATGATACACTGCTGCGACCAGTGCGACAAGCCGATACTTGTCTACGGCCGCATGATACCCTGCAAGCACGTCTTCTGCCTCAAGTGCGCCCGCGCCGAGCCCATCAAGAGCTGTCCACGCTGCAGCGACAAGGTGCTGCGCGTCGAGCAGTCCGGCCTGGGCACGGTCTTCATGTGCACGCATGGCGGCAGTCGCTACGGCAGCACCGGCTGTCGACGCACATATCTGTCCCAGCGCGACCTGCAGGCGCACATCAATCACCGGCACGTCGCACCACAGCCGCCTCTGACAGCGTCGACGGGCGTTGAGTCAAAGCTGACGGAGATGAGCGGCCTGGAGTTGCATAAGCAGCGCAAGGCGAGTAGTTGCTATGGCTCCTAACTATGCTACTCTCTGTCTAATGCTTGCCCTTGCAGCTATCCGAACCCTCTACCGCCTCCGTCTCTTCCTCCTCCGTTGCTGCTGCTGCCGCTGCTCACATGCAGCAACGTGCAACTGCGCGCGTTGGCGCTGGCATTGGCTCGATACCTCCACCGGGGTCGTCCGAGCGAGGCGCCGGCGGGCACACGCACTCGACGCTCACGTTGGCTAATCTGGCACGCATCAACAATGCGAACGCCCAGGACTGCCATCAGGGCAAGGCATCGCTGCACCAAACCCTCAAGAAGGGCACACACCAGTCCGAGTCCGTAGCGGATGCCTCCTACTACAGCAGCGTGCTCGCCTCCTTTGGCAGTGCGGGCGTTGGAGCTGGCCCACCATCTGGTGGGGTTGGCACGGCAGCTATTTCGAACTGTGCAGCCAACAGTGGCAGTGCGCCTGGCGGAGGAGCAGCTCCAGGCACTGGCACAGGCAATGCCGCCGGCAGCTACGACATCGGCAATGCCACAGGCAGCACAAGCAGCGGCAGCAACTGGCAGCAAGCGCAATACTACAGATAAAGATATAATGGACAGAATCTATACTTTTATATGAAATACATTTAACTATTGTACAAATAAACTGTTGTATATGGAAAACAAATTGTATCTCAAATAGAGACATTGCTCTAATTTAATCGATTGTTCTTATCGAACTTTAACATTGGGCGCAACTTTCAAAGTGTGAAGCATTGAGAAAAAGTATAAAGCATAATTTGCTACACATTATATTTAATTTGTAATATTTCATTATTTGTTGTAGAATTTTAACGCGGTCGCAGCTTTCAAACTGTTTCGATATCAAATATCGTTGGGGTTATCGATTGTTATGTATTGCAGCAATAGCGATAAATTTTGTCGTCAGCTGCAAACAGAAAAAGAAAAAAAGAACATTTGTAAACAATTTAAATATGAACAGAAAGAGAACAAAACTAATTTACATAAGTACAAAGATGTAATAAATAGCTGAAAATGCCAACTCTGACACGCTGTCATGCATAAATAAGCAGCCAAATTATATGGGACGAGTCACGTAGTCACTTAAAACTAAGAGTCGAGAGTGAAAGTTGTTTAGTGTTTAGGAAAATATGCAGAAAATATTGTTAATCAGTGGTAAGCGGAAATGCGGCAAGGATTTCATTTCCGAGAGATTGCTAAATCGGTGAGTATCCACTAAGCCAGTTAGATCAATTGAATATTTCGAACAGTTTGGCAGATCGCGCTCTGATCGTTCGCATCTCGGAGCCCATCAAGAAGGAATGGGCGAACAAGCTGCAGCTGGACATTCAGGCAATGCTCAGCGATGGCCCGTATAAGGAGCAATATAGACGCGACATGATCGTCTGGAGCGACGAGGTGCGTCGCAACGATTACGGCTTCTTTTGCCGTGCGGCCATGAAGCAGGCGTCGCTGGATCAGGTGGAATATGTGATTGTCAGCGATATACGGCGTAAGAATGACATACGCTGGTTCCGCGAGACCTACGGCCCTCAAATGGTGCAAACGCTGCGTCTCACCTCGCTGCCGGAGACTCGCAAGGCGAGGGGCTGGCAATTTACGGCAGGCGTGGATGACGAGCCATCGGAATGTGATTTGGATGACAGTTCCTTTGACCATGTCCTAGCGAACGATAAGGACGAGCTGAGTGGGGAGCAGCTAATTGATCGGCTCATGGATATGCTGCAGATTAGCTAACTTAAGTGGCCTTCTTATACACACATACATATATATATTGGATATTTTTGATATCAATCTCTTTTTGAATGCAGGCAGCTAGAGACGCAACATGCACGAACTACTCATCGATAACATGTTTTACTATCGATACATATAAAAACGCTATTATTTGAACTCTTTGAATATATTTTTGCGTATTTGTGTAAATTTATTGGTGGGCTTTTAAAATAGTAAGTGCTAAAGGCAAGTGTTGAAAATGAAGGGCAATATATAATTACAAATAATAAATTAGCCCTCGAGTATGTGCATACTCGAATTCAACTGATGATCATCGAAGTTGTGCAGCTGCGGCTTCCGCAAATCCTTTTCAACGGAGCGCGAGCGCAGGTGGATGCGATTCTTGTTGACGCAGCTGAGGGGCGTTCGTTGTCCACGCTGCTGGCTGTCGGGCGTGCTCTTGGGTGTGCTGGTCACGCCCTCTGGGGCATCCACATAGATCTGTGGCTTGTTCGCGCGCGCTGGCTTACGCGGTGCAACGCGTCGCTTGTTGCCCAGACGAACGCGTTCCAAATGTTTATTAGCTGGACGGGATTGGGATTGGGACTGTGGCAGTGGCAGCGTCTCTGGCTGTGCCTCATCGGGCATCAGCTCTTCGCTGGCACTCACAAACGAGGCCATGCTACTCCCGTTGCTCAGATTGAGCGTGAGTGTCTCAAGGATCTCCTCCAGCATTTGGGTCTCGCGCGCCTCGCTCTCATCGTCGTCACAAAAGATGATGGGCGTGCGCTCTACGCCAATGCTGGGCGAGCGTGGATCCTGTGTATGTTGCTGTTCGGGTGTTCTTTGCTGTAACAGCATGTCGCAGGGCATCGTCTCCTCCTGCTCGTACGACAGCGAAACAATCTCCACGGAGCTATCATTGTGGTTCTCAGCAGGCAAATCTGGCTGCGCCACAGGAGCACGCGTCTCTACGAACAGATCTGCGAAGGTGTCGTCCATGTTCAGGGTGCGATCAATGGCCTCGTCGAGCACTAGCGGCGTGCGATTCAGCTGCGGCGAGCGCGGATCACTCAAGGAAAACCCTTTCAGCAGGCGCTTGCGCAGCTGCGCAAAGGCATTTTCGTTGCCCGCTGGCTGCAGCTGGCAGACTGCGGGTTCAGGTGGCAATATCTGAAGGAGACGCAGCCTGAGCTAACTCATAATACATAAGAAATTGGGTTTACTTACGTTTAGAGGTGTACGACAGATGTTGGGCGAGCGCGGATCAAGAGGCGACGCATTATTTTCTCGGCAAGGGCTCATTGAAATTTTGATTGTTCGTTGTTGGGCGGCAGTCACAGTGCCCGCGAGGCGCAATCTGTTTAGCGTGGGTGTGTCTGGCAAGTAGTTGCCCTCCATTTTGGTTGCTTTGGTGCCCATCTCAATAATATATTATATTCAATACTTAATGCTGCGCAGTTGTGTTTGAAATGAAAAATGCGGGAGACGTTGCTGGCGTCGATATGCTTAATACGATATAGTTGTCTATCGATTATTTTTAAAATACAGCACTTTTTTTGTGTTATGCTGGTAATGCCTTAATATACTGCTGTTATCGGTGTTTACATTGGTGATGAACCGAGCACAATCGATATAATAATTTTCGATTGAACGAACTACACGGATGGATTAAAAAAAAAACAAAAAAGAGGAATTGAGTGTCTTAAAATTATTTCGAACTAAGAGAGCTACTCGAATATTAAGCAGTATTAGTTATAACAAAAGTGCGTGTGTATGCAAAGTATGTGAAAAATATTTTGTAAGCGGCGAAAGCTTAAATGGCTATTGCAAACACCAAAAGTAAGTTATTGGAATTGGCAAAATACACGCTGAATGTTAATTGTTAAATATAAATGATCGGTTTTGTGTTATTTGACCGTCAAGAAAAATTATTTCGGCGATTTTTACGCAGTAGACAAAATACATTTTCGTCTTGTGTATGTGTATGTGTGTGTGTATGTATGTGTATGTAGCCTCTGCATAAGGCACCGCAAGCAGCAGTAAATTTTGTTTCATATATACATACACATGTATATGTCGGGTTTTTTTTTTCAATAGCTATCTCCTTTACACACATATATGTATATACATACATATATGCTGCACTCACCATGCTTCGCTCAACGCGGAGACTTTTGAGTAGTCAATGCGTAAAATAAAACTAGTTTGTGTGTTGCCAACTACTTTGCCTATGCAGCCACATTTTGTCTTATATTAATGTAGGTTAGTGCACAGCAGCAGGCGTCACCTTCATATATTGTGTCAATTATTATTTTTTTTTTTGCAAACTTATGTTTTTTTTTTGTTTCTTTCAATTGAACCACTTTGTGTTCATAGCCGGCGAGCGAAAAGTAAACAATTTGTCCACGCAGTTGGCAACGCGGCCACCTTGTAGACTTTCTCTCTTGTTCCAAATATATACAAATGCATGCATGTATATGGATGAGCATGTGCGTTTGTGTGTGTATGCGACGGAAAACAACGAAATTTCATTCATTTTTCGAGTAAAAACTACACGCTACGTGTAGTACGGTCGCCATACACAATTACAATGTCAGTTGCATACACTCACACACACGCAGCCATGCCCGTGTTTATTTGTAAATATGCATCCATACATTCGCGTGTATGTATATGTGTGCAAGTCTACTTTATATGTATGTACAGTTTGTCCATTAATTGTTTGCAAAATGGAAAAAGTCATACAAGTTCAACTTTAACATCAAAATTTATTAGGAAATACACATTTTTTCATATTTATTTCTTTGCAGAATATTTTCCTTATTCTATTCTTAAATTAAATATATAATAAAAATTAGAAAAATAGCAACAAAAACATTAAAAATTATTCAAAACAAAAAATACACCAAAAATTTGCTGTCCATTAATTGTTTGCAAAATGCAAACATTAGTGGAAAGAAGACAGGAGAAAAGCTAACGGGATATCAAAAACAAAAACGACTCGTCGCGTCTTTGGCGCCAGTCTTCCGTGAATTCATTTGTGTTGATAAAGTCTTGGAATCACAACTACTTTACATATAATTTGAAGTTTTTGCAATGCCTGGTAAACGCACCGATGACAATTTGATACAATTGGTATATTTTAATTATATCAAAGGAAAGACCAGCAAGGAGTTGGCTGAAATGTTTAATATTAAACTTAGAACAGTTTACAACATTATCAATCGGGCGGAAAAAGAAAATAGACTGGAATTGAAGAGCTCTAAAGGCAGACCAGCAAAGCTCTCTCGACGGGATTGTTCACAAATACTGAAAACCGTGGATAACAAACCACAATCAAGCCTCAGAGAGTTGGTTACGGAAATTAAAAGTAGCCTTCAGAAGACAGTGTGTCCAGAGACTGTGAGAAAATTACTCAATTTGCACAAATACTCATCACATGTAGCAAGGAAGAAGCCGTTGTTGTCTGCTATAAATGTTGAGAAACGATTAACCTTCGCAAGACTTAATGTTGACAATCCTCTGGACTACTGGAATAATGTAATTTTTTGCGACGAGACGAAGATAATGTTGTATTACAATGATGGCCCTGGAAGTGTTTGGCGGAAACCAAAAACAGCCCTCCAGGCCAAAAACATTGTGCCTACTGTTAAATTTGGCAAGCTTTCAGTCATGGTGTGGGGCTGTATTTCTTCCAAAGGTGTAGGAGAGCTGCGAATATTTAACGATATAATGACCAAAGAGTTTTATTTGGACATTTTAAAAAACGAGTTGACAGAAAGTGCGCACAAATTTGGCTTCGTTGATCCGGAAAACTCCAGAAAACTTAAATACAAGCTGTATCAGGACAACGATCCGAAGCACAAATCACTGCTGTGTCGCACTTGGCTGCTTTATAACTGTGGAAAAGTTATTGACACCCCACCCCAGAGCCCAGATCTTAATCCGATTGAGAATTTGTGGGCATTATTGAAGAAAAGGTGGCCAAACGAAGTCCAACTTCGAAAAACGAACTAATTCGTTGCATAAACGAGGAGTGGCGCAAAATACCGCAATACTACGATATAAATGCCCTAATATTATCGATGTCGCGACGCCTCAGACATGTAATGGAAGCTAATGGTGGGCATACCAAATATTAGTCAATTGCATTTTGATATTAAAGAAATATCGATCTCATAATATTAATGTTTGCATTTTGCAAACAATTAATGGACAGCAAATTTTTGGTGTATTTTTTGTTTTGAATAATTTTTAATGTTTTTGTTGCTATTTTTCTAATTTTTATTATATATTTAATTTAAGAATAGAATAAGGAAAATATTCTGCAAAGAAATAAATATGAAAAAATGTGTATTTCCTAATAAATTTTGATGTTAAAGTTGAACTTGTGTGACTTTTTCCATTTTGCAAACAATTAATGGACAAACTGTATGTGGGCAATCAACGGATCTAATTGTGCAACATGTTACAATTGCAAATGTGCGTTACAAATAAAAAAACAACAGCTAAAACAGTTTCAAGACTGCAGCTGCTGTCGCTTTTGGGCACAGGGTGTGTCGTGGCGGCCTGCGCGTGTGTCAGGTGCAAAGACGTTGACGGCAAAGTAAAAGTCTCCACGCGACCAGAAGATACTTGGACATTCCAGAATTCAACATAGACGGCAACACGAGCGTCGCTTGATTGCCGTTGCCATCATTGGCCGCGTTTTTTCACACATTCCACGCGCTGTTAGACTTACATACATAAAAACATACAAACACTTGTACGGCGACTATTGATTTCAATCAACTTTGTCTGCTCGCTCTTTCTCTCTCTCTCTCTTTTTCTCAGGCTCAGCCACTCTCTCTTGTGCCCATTTGTCAATTAAGCAGCACGTCCGCTTGCCGCTGTGTGTGTGTGTGTGTGTGTGTGTGTGTACACATGTGTGTGTAAATTCCATTTCCTGTTTATAGTAGGTATGCAGCACACACATACACCCGTCGCGCCAGCCCCCGTCTGTTCGGGCCCCATGTTCAGGTCGTCTCGGCTTGCCACCACCATCACACAGCGTCGGTCGTTGTCGTCTGTATGGTTTTTTTTCTCACTCCATAGTCTGATGCCTCGTCGGTAGCAGCCGCAGCCGCAGCAGAAGCAGCAGCAGGCAACGGCGGAGCGTTATGTACAGTACGTGCCACTTCCTTTACATTCAGAAAAATAAAAATTGTTCGCACACACAGACGCATGTATATACATACACACACACACAAACAAACACACGGACACATACAGATACAGAATGAGACGGGCGGGCCAAAACGACTGACAAACAGACGGACAATCCAACGGGGAGCGTTCGTTTGGCGTCTGCGCCGTGTGTTTTGGTTGTAGTTGTTTGTGTTGTTTTTGTACAGTTGCAAAGACACAAATACACAGAAAGAGGCACAGTCGAGAGAGTGCGGACGAAAACGAGTTTTCTGTGTTGAACGATGTGGCAACGCCGACCATCCTCCCGATTCCCCTTTGTTTGCTTATTAGAAAGAAGAAAAATGCCGCTGCGCGTTGTGTTGCTGTCTTTACGTAAGAAGGCCGTCGAACTCTACACTGTGAGAGCGGCATGCAAATAATGCGAGAGAGTCGCGAATGTGAGTGTGAGTAAGTGCCAATGCCTGTGCTTGTGCCTCTGCTATGCTGTGTGTGCTCGTCTAATGATTACCGTTACAATTTGCATTGGCTGTCTAGTCTGACAAGCGTCTCGCGACCCAGACTAGACGACCCAGCCCCAATCTCAAATTGGCAACTTTTTTTTTATTCACATGACCTTTTACCGTCACCGTCAAATGACGCTGAGCTTGAATGCGTGTATTGTCTGTGTGTGTGTGAGTGTTGCTTGCAGTTTAATTTGTATTGATTATTTATTTAGTAGTAAGAAGTCTGTTCGAATTGACGTTTCTACCGCTCAGGGTCACTGTCCTACCTTCACACAGCAAGTGCAACCAGTAAAGAATGCGAATCGTAGCACATACATAGATAAAACTTAAATATGATCATTAAATATTAGATTATGCTTTGTGTCTGCCTTCGTCTTCTTTTAACTGTGCAAGAAATTCGCCGTTACGTATTGCTCAATATTCAAATGGCGTTATTCGCAAGCCATGATTGTGACAGTATGGCAACTCTGTCATCCTTGGCGCGCGCGTAAAAAGCCTCGTTTTTATTTTTGGCGCGCACAAAATGTCAGTGAAAAAAAATAAAGAAAATAAAAGGCCAGACTCAATGCAATGCCTCGAGGAATGTTGTTTACGTGCGCGCCTGCGCATCGGACAAGATTTCTACGAATTCGCCAAAACAAGCTCCCAACTAGCTGAAAATGTTGTCGGCCGAGTCTGGACCTCATCCTGTTCGTCCCGTTTGTCTACCTGCTTTTTGACCGCCGCGCTGCGTCGCTTCTTGTTTGTGTGCAATTTAGCTCCTCCAAGCTTAGCGTCGACGGCGGCGGCGGCATGTCAACATGTTGATCCTACTATAGCGTGCGAAACGTTCTGGCAACACCAAAACAAAAACAACAGGCACCAAGCCTAATGTTGTTGTTATTTATGTTATTTGGCGGTGTATGTGTGCGGTCTACCAATACTAAAATACACGCACACGCATACGCACATGCATATGCATACTTATGCATTCGTATGTGAAGAGAAAAAGAAAACGGCGTTGGCGTCTACTTTGGTCTCTCATTTAATCAGTCTGGCCACGCTCTGCTCTTGCTCTTTGCGTTTTTTCGTTAGCTACGTTTTGTGCAGTTGTCTTTCACAGCGTTTGCGATGCGGTCGTGTTTTCTGAGCGACCGCTACTGCTGCTGCTGCTATTGGCGGCGTCGGCATCGACTTCGGCTTCATGCCAAGTGATTTTGTTTTTAATATAAATTATTTTTGGTAACCAATGGAAATAAAAAGTATCTTCTTTAAAATTGAGTGAACGAAAGTGAAATGAAAAAGGATTTGAAAAAAACTAAAAAGCTTTTATTGGTGTTAGTGTTTTTTTCGTCGTCATGAAAATTGTAGTTTATGGAGTTTATTTAATGCAATTAAATTTCAATTTTCATAAATAGTGACAATATATATTTTTCATAACCTCTACACGTTCTGAATTTGCCCGCGCCCCGTTTGCTTGAGCGAAATTCTTAGAATTCTTAACATTCCCGCGCGCATACACATACATATTTATATATATGTACATATTCAGACAGCGAGTAGCTGAAAAGTAAAAAAATACATATACATATACATTTATATATAAATTGTACTCTCCCTACGCGTCGGCCGAAGTGTAGACATAAACACACACACAAGCGCATGCACTTGAACTCTCACGCACGCACACCAATACACACTAACACAAACATTTATACCCTATCCAACACACCTCGAAATTGGTTGTTGTCGCCACTAAGTGGAGACAATCGCTGTCTCTTTTGCACGCATTCACCAACAAAAACTAGTAGGACTTGTTTTTTGCGCTTTTTTTTACGCAAAAGCAAAAAACCGGTACGATTTCAGAAGCGGCAGCAGCAGAAAAACATAAATGTTGTTCTGTGTGAGTGTGTGTGCTTGAATGCAGTGTGTTTGTGTTGGTGTATCTTCGCTGTGTGGTAGAATACCACGTTAATCATAGTTTTCACACACCGCTTTTCTTACAGTTTTGTAAACATGTACACACACATATTCACATACACATACACATGCATAGACACACGCATACTAGCAGACAACGAGCAACGAACTCGTGCAGCAGCGACGCCCAAGAATGAAACAGCATAAGGCAACATGAAAACTACAGCAACAACAAGTAACACGGCAGCATAAAAACATAGAGAAAGCGAAAGAGAGGGGGAGAGAGAGAGAAAGCAGGAGAGAAGCAACGACCCGAGCAGCAGAAGCTGTCGCAGCAGAGCAGTAATATTAGCGGGTGTTGTTGTTGGTGTTGCTGATGTTCTCTTGAACGCTGCCAATTGTCATGTATGTATATGTATGTGTGTACACACTTTGCTGTTGTTGTTTGCCTTGCATGCAGTTTATTTATGCTTTCTATTAGCAACATTTATTACCACTGGCAATGACCACGATCAACGAACTTGTTGTTTGCTGTTAATTGGTGTCGACGTTCTTATTATATATATTGGCATTAATAATATTATTAGTGATAGGCAAAAGGAACAACAGCAGAAGAATTCACCGCTGATCTTGACCTACGCGCGCGCAAGTTCAAAACGGTTATTCAACTTGTACTTTGTGCGGCTTCCTTCTAGTTCCTCTCTCGCATTGCCGATTTCAATTCACAAAACGGAAATTTTAATAACGGTCGCGACGTAGTCACACTGATACACACACTCACACACACGCACGAAAAGAAATCTCAAAATTGGCGCTTTTAATTGCATTTGCGTTTTCTTTGTTTTGTTTTAATGTTTAAGTATTCAATTTCTTAATGTCCGCGTATAAATTTTGAAATTGTTATCACAAAATTGGCGACTAATTGGCGGGATTTGGTGTCGGCGCCACAATTATAAAAAATAAATAAATTTAATATATGTTTGTATGTATGCATATATGTACGTATAATATTGTTAAAGCTTCTGACAGGGTTGCCACTTAATCGAAAGGATATGGTACTAAAAATGATATTATATATATGTACCAAATAAATAAATACTAATTTTATGCAACTAAATGTATATATATTATATTTTGCTAATATGAATTTTATTCAAATTAAATATTAGCAAATTTGCAACATTTGTACTAAATTATACTAAATTTGGTACACATTTAACACGTGTGGCAACCTTGGCCCTCGCCGAATGCCGTTTATTTGCTTTCCCCTCCCCTTCGTCTATACGTATATGCATATTGATTGTTTACTGTTAATGGCGTGCAATGATCGTGTTATATTATCAGATTTATTGTTTATTTTAAGTGTTCTGTGCTTATTGTTCTTGTCGTTGTCGTCGTTGTCATGTGTTAATGTATAATTATCGCTTAATAGCGTACGCTAAATTTGTTTTCATTCAATTTTGCTCAAGTCGTAACGGTCGACGGCCGGCTTCATTCAGATTTATGTAGCACAGCGAAAATGCCGCTCCCCATCATCATTATCATCATCGTCATCGCCTTCATCATCATCATCATCATCATTGCCAGCGCTATCAACATAACTAAAGTTGTCTTCGCTTCTGCTTTGTTTTTGTTTCGTTTCGTTTTTATTTATTTTTGTTTTGCGGCGTCGAAGCAAAAGCCGGCGTTGAGAAATAACAGAAATGAACGAAGTAACAGTAACATTTGAGCTGCAGCAGAAGCTAAGAGCTTAACAGAGGTGTCGGGGGAGAGAGTCTCCACACACCGGACAGCAAGGCAGAGGGCGAGAGCGAGACCGAGACCGAGAGAGAGAATTGTGTCATTCTTCAAAGTGGTTGTGAAATGTTTGCTTTTTTGCCTACTCATATCACAGCCAGCTTTGAGGAGCGACACGATGCTCAGCACAAAATTCCCAACATGACCAAAAAAGTTAATAAAAAGTCAAGAAACCAAGACATAAGTTAAAAAGTACAATTAAAAGGTTGATATTAAAAGTAAATCTAGGATTATTAAATAAAAAAAAATAAATAAATAAATAAAAAAAAATAAATAAATAAATAAAAAAAAATAAATAAAAAAAAATAAAATAAATAAAAATAAAAAAAAATAAATAAAAATAAAAAAAATAAATAAAAATAAAAATAAATAAATAAAAAAATAAAAAAATAAATAAAAATAAATAAATAAAAATAAATAAATAAAAATAAATAAATAAATAAAAATAAATAAATAAATAAAAATAAATAAATAAAAATAAAAAATAATAAACAAAAATAATTCAAAAAATGTAAATAAAAATAAAAAATTATAAACAAAAATAAAAGGTAAAAAAAAAAATAAAAATTAAAAATTAAAAATTGATTAAAAATAAAAATAATATGTAAAAATAAAAAAAGAAATAAAATAAAAGAAATATACATACAAAAACATAATTTGATTTGCACTAGTTTTATTTGTAGTTCCGATGAACTCGTACATTAATCATTGAACAAAATTATAAATCATGGTGCCCTCCTGAGATCCCTCCACAAATACGTTTTAAAATCCAACTATATATATGTGTGTGTATGTCTATTTATCAATTTATCTATCCACCTGTCTATCAATCTCCTCTTTCAACCATAAGAATTGGCCACATTCATGCTGAGCTCTCAAAGAGGCTGTGAAATGCATTTTGAAAGCGCATATCACAGCCAGCTTTGATGAGCTTAGCGTAATGTAACGTACATCAATCAATCAGTCAATCAATCGATCAATCAAATCAATTCAATCCAATCATAATGTAGCTAGCACTAACACACTACACACGCTGAAGACTGACATGGAATTGGAAGAAAATGCTCAAATGTGAACTGGAAACGTTCTTAAATTATTCTTAAACTTCTTTTTAGTTCCTTTAACTATGGCTGCTGTTATTTGGTCGATCCGGTATAACTTATTATGTGGAACATCAGTATCAAAATATTCAATCGAAAAAACTCTGCATCAAATAAATTTGATGTTGCTTATCTAAGCCTCATCAAGTGGTTGTGATATGGATACCCGACGCATATCACAGCCAGCTTTGATGAGCTAGGATAATCAACGGAAAACAACAAGAGAAAACAACCAAAAAGAAAACAAACATTAAAATTGTGTCTTCAAAAATAAATATATAAATTAAATAAAAGTCATTCAGATTGTATTTGATTTATCAATTTTATTTAATTATTGAACATGTTCTTTGATGATTATGGATTTTGATTCGACTGTCTACAGTTTTCTAATGCATTTGTATCTTCTTCACAGATACGCCGATCTCCACATTCGCACACACACCCAGATTCTGATGCATATGTAGATACAGATACAGATAGAGATCGAGATACATATACATATACTCTGCCGCTTATGTAGAGACAGATACAGAATTCCAAAGAGCCTTTGATGACGACGCCTCGCTGTGCATAACGATATTTGTTAAATACCTTGTGATAGTCTTGTTTATCGTTTTATTTAAATAATTTTATACACACAAAATAGTTTTGTAAGATTTTAAGAGAGAAACCAAACAAAGTCGAAAACCAAATAGAAAGCAAGAAACCTGCAAATGCATTCCACAAGCACAACTCGACTGTTCGACACATTGAGAATGGGCCTTTTGCTGCCGCTGCTGCTGTTCAGCTGTCTTGGCTGTCCGGCTCTGATTGAGGCGTGCTCCAGCCGCACCGTTCCGAAGCCGCGTCCCTCAGTGTCCTCGTCCATGTCGGGCATTGCATTGCCGCCAACCCAGGCGCCGGCAACGACAACGACAACAATGCGAACAACCACAACGACAACGCCCAGGCCAAATATCACATTCCCCACGTACAAGTGCCCGGAGAACTTCGATGCCTGGTACTGTCTGAACGATGCCCATTGCTTTGCCGTTAAGATTGCCGAGCTGCCCGTCTACAGCTGCGAGTGCGCCATTGGCTTCATGGGCCAGCGCTGCGAGTACAAGGAGATCGACGGCTCCTATCTGCCCAAGCGTCCACGCCCCATGCTGGAGAAGGCGAGCATCGCCAGCGGTGCGATGTGCGCACTCGTCTTGATGCTGTTCGTCTGCCTTGTGTTCTACTTGCGCTTCGAGCAGCGCGCCGCCAAGGAGCGGGAGCTCCAGGACGACGACAACAACATGGAGGAGGAGGAAGAGTACGTCAGCGATGGCGATCACTGCGACTGTTGTCGTGATCGATGCTGCGCAGCTGGCGATGAGCCACTCGTTGTGGCACGTGGCAAGCTGCCCTATCACATGCGGCTGGAGCACGCCCTGATGTCCTTCGCCATCAGGCGCAGCACCAAGCTCTAAAGAGAAACTAAATTTCCATCTAGCTATATTTAGACCAGTATATATTTGAACCATCAAATGATTTCTGCCTTGCCGCTACGCATGTCCTCTCGAAAATGCGTACCACGAATTTCAATGTGCTTTAGTCGTAGTCTAATGTTCCATTATACATACTACTTATCTATATTGTCCTATTTACTGAATGTTACGTGTGCGTACAACCAGCTTTGTATTCCAAGTTCTAATGCGTATGCGTATCCTAGATCTGAGATTCCTCCTCACTTCTATCGTGAATCGAATATGTATTTTTTTATACTTTATGCTAGAGCTATATTTATTTTACTCTATAACTGAACTATATATAACATATATACATTTATATATGCACGAATCACATCCACAATGATCCACGTCAAGTATTATTTATCGCACTAGCTATGTACGAACCACAACGAGAATTTTTACAATAAACAAGCGCTGCACTTGCATATTATTTATGCCAACGGAGCATATCCCAAACTTCCATGTTTTTTATTACAACTTTAGTTTAAGAAACTTGAAAACAAATAATGCTATGAATATGGTTTAAAAAGTTATAAAAAACGTCACATACTTTGGGGCCATTAATTGAATTCCAAGTAGAATGAATTGTTGAGGGTGAATCTAAAGGGTAATTATTGGGTTTGGGGTGTATCTATAGGTAAGTTTTGTGGGTGATATGGTTTAATGGAGTTCTAGACCCGGACAGGTAGATCTTTACTTTCTTCAGTAGGCTGGGAGATCTTTGTGTTGCTATTTTGGATAAGAATCTAGCCACCTTGGCCATCTCCTGGATTTTATATACTACCTTGAGGTCATGCTTGGTCATCATGTGGCATAGGAGCCCAGCGTCAGCAACACCACAAACTTGAGCGGTGTAGAAGAGGTCATGTCACGAGGCTCACATAAGGATAACCAAATCCTTGCCCTATCCTATGAATATTCCTGTTTGAGTGTAGCCATAGAACTGGGCCAACATGGCAGTCACGAATGTGGCCAGGCTGAGCAGGACGTGGAAGGAATTGCTGGCCACCACAGCTGTGAGTCCACTGAGCAGGGAGATCAGGCAGAGCACGAAGGCTGCGAATCCCAATCGGGAGTGGATGGTTACTCCAATGGACCAGGCTTCGCCCATGCCGCTCCCAGTATCTGGATGGTCTCTTATCTTGTCTTGCCAGTTCCAGCAGATCCAGATTGTCACGAATCCCACGCTTAGTTGGCTGAGCTCATCGATGCCTGAGCTGCTTATCACTTTCATTTGCCAGCTCCCGTTTATTAACGGATGCAGTTTGTGCCCTTGAGAGATTGAGAGACTCTTCAGTTTTAACGATTCGGATTGAAGTCAAGAATTTCTATTTTTATCGATTGATAAGAACAATGCAGTGTTTAGTTTAATTAATAATGCCAGCTAGTGATAAGCGGTCATGTACGAAAGATAATCATTTCAGCAATGCGAACACTTTCCTAGATAAGGCCAACATGAGTTGCTGAAATTCTATATAAACGTTTAGATACGTATAGAACGTATATTGCCCATGAATGAGTGAACACACAAAAGATTAAATACATTAAAAAATTTAAATACATATTGATAGCATTCATTAGACAGGTAAAAGTGTTCTAGTCGGTACTGCCCGACTAGAAGATACCCTGAAACAGATTTCAGCTACTAGCTTCCATTCAAAGAATTAGTTGTCGTACTCTGTGTGCTATACAAGAAAATATATTGAAAACTTATCAGTTCCGGATAGATAGAGATAGAGATGGACAGGCGACTCGGCTTGTCGTCCTGATCAAGAATATGAAGTTTGCCATGCCTCCTTCTGCCTGTTTCACACATTGTATAGGTAAAACTTATATAAATGGAACTCATGGCGGGATAAGAGAGATAACCTTCAGCATTCGAAATATATATTTTATATAATTTTATTAATATATTATTTATTTATTTTATTAATTATTTAATTACTTATAGATTTCTTTGAGCATTAGAAATTTATATATTTTTTTTAAATTTTATTAATTATTTTTTTATTTTATTAATTTATAAATTTATTTTCTTTTCTTTATTTTTCATTAATTATAGATTTCTCGTTATTAATTTCATATATTGCTAGAAAACAAAAGTTTTTATACCCTAAACCCATTGAAAATGGGAAATCAGGGTATAATGTTTTTGTTGAAATGTATGTAACAGGCAGAAGGAGGCGTGGCAGACCCCATAAAGTATATATATTCTTGATCAGGATGACAAGCCGAGTTGATATAGCCATGTCCGTCTGTCCGTCCGTCCGTCCGTCCGTCCGTCCGTCCGTCCGTCCGTCTGTCCGTATGTATGAACGCGTCGTTCTCAGAACCTACAATAGCTAGAGACTTGAAATTTGTTATGTAGGTTCCTGTATATCACGAAAAGATCGAGTTTGTTTCGAAATTCGATAACTGTTATCGTTTTATTGTTATCGATTAAAAACGAAAATCTAAATTAAGCTAAAAAATTCTATATAATTCATCTTTATAGCTAGAGTCTTCAAATTTTGCATTTAGTGTTATGTGATCATTGCACAATTTCGGTTTTTGTTATTTTAATTTTAGATGCCACGCCCCCTTTGTAACTCCCGTATATCAAATACTAGAGACTTGTGCTTTGGCACATACATACATATGGATGACATGATCACGCCCAACAAGTTTGATCAAAGTCGTTACTCTAGAAAAAAAGTTAATAAACATTTAATTTCTCATAGCATTCCCATGCAAAGCAGCCAAAGAACAGCTGACGCACCGACTGGCGTTTGTGTGTGTGCGCGTCTGTGCGTGTGTGTGTAAGTTTGGCTTGTAATGAACGTACATGTGCATGTGTATATAAAAGAAACAAAGAATGCTTGGAACAACGGTTCTTCATAGGGTTTAGGGTATACCCTTGTCGAGCGGTCTCGACTAGAGTTTTCTTACTTGTTTAATTCTACATTTTTTTTATTAATTTTTAATAACCCTAAACTGTTAGCTCTCATGTTTTCTATCAAAATTACTTCTAGCGTGAATTTTGACATACTCTTTACTAGAACAGTTTGGCTCTAATATCGCATGACTAAATGTTTTTTTTTTATTTTTTATATTTTTACTGGGGGCGTAGCGAATTGGGAATTACCACCGTATAAAGCTATGAATATTGATCGGCAACAGTTTCACTTAAATATTGACTATTCGGCTTAATTGGCAGATATTTTCATTTAAAGCAGGAAATCTTTTATAGTTAAAGAGTTGGATACGAAGAAAAAATATATAAATATAAATATATATATATATATATATTTATATATATATATATATATATATGTTTTGTTGTTTCTCAGAGTCTTAGTATACTCATGTGTACAACATACAGATAATAACTCTATGCAGGGTAGCTGATTAAAACTAAATATTATCTATGTATATCTATAGCATCCTTAGTTGATCTATAGATTTCACCTATAAAATACAACTACAGATGATATATATACTTGAGTAGAACGTATATCTTGAACACCCTCTAAAGGAGGCACAGTTGGACCACAACTGAGCCGCTCTATGTATCCACATATAAGTATGATTTCACCCGATGGTTGCTTTTATTCAAAATTCCAATTGGCCTGAAAGACATATAGTTATGGCCGTTTTCCTTTTAACTTGGCTAAATATTCGAAGGCTTAATATGTAGGGAATGTTCATGGCATTCAAATTGGTTGAAATTTACGTCTGATTGGCCTTAGTCTGATATACATATGTATATATAAAAAAATATATAATATATTCAATTATAAAATTAAAAGATTTCTGTTACAATTGATTTTGAATTTATATATTTTTTTCTTATATATTAAAATTCGTATGAGTCAATTATCTGTTGGCGTGCGACTGATACTGTCACAGCAAATCTGATTTGGATTACAAACGAGTTGTACGTGCCCAGCGCAAGGCGACGACTATATACTATATCGATCTTATCTTTAGTTTCGCTTGAACTGCAGGCCAATATGCTCATGGGGGAATTCCAGCCGGTTTGAGGTTTGTTTTGTTTTGTTGGGGACTTCACGGTGCAGAGGGTCGCGCGGTAGCGATAAGGGGAGCTCAGCGCACAGATCCGTTTTAGAAGGTCTCTGCCTCAGAATTGTCTTGAAATGGACTTTATTTTATGATAGAGTCCCTTCATCGGACCGATGCTGCTGAGCACCAGCGAGAGCAGGGTTACGACCTTCATCAGGATCTGGAGGTCCGTCTCGGTGCGGTGCTTGAAGTAGCCCGTCTCATAGCCGTAATACTGGGTGACCAAGGCGATCACAAAGCAGGCAAAGCCCAGGAAATTGTGGAAGGCTTTGTTCAGCAGCGGCGTGATCAGCTTCTTAACGCGCACCGAGCAGAGTGCTGCCAGCCCAGAGCTCATGGCCAGCAGACAGAGTATGAAGGCAGTTATGCCTGAAGGAATAAATCAATAAATTATTAAGTTACTCCGGGTTGAGCACGTCCGCTACTTGCCCAATCTGCCGTGGGTGGACTTCAGCATAAATCCCTTCTGTATCATTTTGATCAGGGCGCCGGCTGCCCCCAAGCCACCGCCCAGCGTCAGCAGAATCCAGTGGATGGTGGTCTTGGTGGTTCGCTTGTAGCTGTTCGTCAGCACATTGCCGCCGTAGTGAACCATCACGCCTTCCGCCATAAAGAACGAGAACTGCAATATGCAAGTGGAACTGTTGAGCATCGATCAAGTTAGGCCGGAACATGTCTTACCCCAATGGTGACCAGCCAGGCGTGCAGTCCGGTGCCGGCGAGGCCCGTTTGCAGCGTGAGATACGATATGTAGATGGTGATGAATCCGATGCACATTTGATTCAGCACATTCAGAAAGTACTCCAGCCGCTCCAGCGGCTGCTGGGAGTCGCCATGCAACACGTTATGCGACATTCTTGAGTATCGATGGCCACCCGAAGATTCGTTCAGCAACACAAAGGAGGGCGATCGGCGTGCACGAGCTGCGGGCACTGTCGGACGCGATGGCGAGTGCAGATTCTTGGTTGGATCGGCTGTCGTCGTGCTGCCGTAGTCGGTGACTTTCTGCTTGCTACTGATGACCGGCGGGAGATGTTCTGTCATCGTGGCCCGAAATCGTATGCTCTTAATACCCTGTAATTGACAAAAGACAGAGAGAGAGAGAGATGGAGTGGGCTATAGATCTTCAGCTGCTTGAAAGTATATTCTGTTGGAGAACTCAAGTCAAGCCAAGTCAAGTCATTCAAGCCATTTCTGGTATATCGATATATATCGATTTCAATGAGATCTCCGAGCAGAATTATCGTAATAGCGATTAGGTTTCGTTGAGGGCCAGTCGAGGGCATTTGGTAGTCGTGCCCAGAACACACTTCTTACGGCGTGTTACGGCGTGTGCGGCGTACTTATCAGTTGGGAAACAATAATGTTATTTTCGTGTTAAATTTATTAGTTGCAACAAAAACAAGCCCCGCCGACTGATAATTGCGTCCAACAACCATTTTATGAGGCTGGAAAGAGCTGACTGGGCTGTTTTTTTTTTCAATATAAATTCAAATTCACGGCAATAACTTCAATTACCGAACTTATATGAGTTGCGATTTATTGTTGGTTTCCGCGAGTCGCGAGTCGCGAGAAGTACGCCCATTGACTTTAGCTAGTTTACTAATCTCTGTTCTCGACGAGTATGTGGCCGAGTCCGAGTCGAGTCGGGTCGGCGCCAGCTGCGTATCTGTCTGTAGTCAGAACTGGTATTCTCTTCTCAACCGCAAGCCGCAAATAATAACCCATATAGCCTACTCGCGTATGCTCATTCAAGATCATATGACAGTCGACGCTGAGTATACAAAATATTTAAGCACAAACAACAGCATCCACGTCAGCTATGCGAGGAAAACTATTGCAGGACATCTACTAGTCGGGCAGTGAGTTTGTAAATCCGAATACCCGCATTCGATAATATGCATTTATATATGTATATTTTGCATTTGTTTTTTAGCAACAATTATTTATTGCACATTCATTTTCTCTGGGGAAGTAGACACTTGCGGGCAATGCTCTGCTATAGTATACCCGCACTTGATATACACATTCCTACAATTGAAATTGATCTTCTCGATGCTCGTATCAAAGATGTTACAAATTGAAAGATGCCAGTTTCCCAGATTGACGAATGGAGTGGCCATAGATAGATATCTGCCTGACAGCCAGAGAGATAAACTGGTAAATAGAGAGTTTGACAACAAGACAGATAAACAGGCAAATAGATAGACAATTAGATATAGACAGCTAAATAAAGATATATATTTAACTCAATTCATCTGCAAGCTAAGCTTCATCTCACAATAACAACTGCATGAGTGAAGCCATCAAAGAGCGTTTCCTAAAGCAATTTAGTTTATCTGGTTTATAAACCTACATAGGGTTACCAGATGAACCGCTAAGATGAGTTCTGTTAGAAACCTTAATAGAGTTTGGCTAGCGCAATGGAAGCTTAGGAAGTGAGCATCAAAGAGGAGAGATCAACTCAGCTCTTGGCGCTGTTAGTATTTATGATTTGCCTCTAGATCTATCTTTGTACTATATCAATATATAGATATTTATATACAGTTTTCTTAGTTTTGGATTCATAAAAACCTTTTTTTTTTTGCAAGCTAATTTCAATTGGAAAGGATTTACAGTTTAGGATAAATACCTTAGCTATAGACCCGATGGACACGTTCGGTTTATGGCAAAGTTGTTCCTTTTTCTAGCTGAGAATCTATCTAGAAAGAGAATCGAAAAGTCAATGATTAGTATATTAGTTTAAAGCTTTCTGTTGAGATAAACACAGAAACATTCAGAAGTTTCCCAAGAAGAGTTGAAGATGTTATCTATGAATGCCTCTACAAATATTTCAACATGCTACAAATAAATGTCTCACATTAACTTCAGTGTTGCTCGTTATGTTTCAGATAAAAAGTTAAACTGTTTTCATTTAGTTGAGCAATCAAATGGAGTTGATATATTGACTGATTTACTCTCAAGTACAATTATATAGAATAACTAATTAAAATTATTAATGGAAAAATTTAAAATAAAAATTGTTTGCCTTATAGCTGATTGCAAAAAAGGATCCTTAGCAGGAGAAGTATATATAGGATTAACTTTATTTAAATTTGAATGAAAACAATATTCAGTTTCTATTAAAATTATTTTTATTAGTCTACTAAATATAAATTACTATTAGAGTACATTATTTATTAATTAAATTAATTAAATTAAATAAATTTAAAAAATTCTAAATTCTATTTTTACTTTTCCTACATTTTTCCTATGGCTTAGCTGGCGAAGCTGAGAGCTTTCTGGTAAAGCGACTTCAGCGGCGCTATGCAGGTTAAGACCATGGCCACGAGGGTCACAACCTGCATGAGGATAACGAAGTCCGCGCCTTGGCCTTTGAATATTCCAGTTTGCGTGTAGCCATAGAACTGGGCCAACATGGCAGTCACGAACGTGGCCAGGCTGAGCAGGACGTGGAAGGACTTGTTGGCCAAAGGAGACAGTATCTTGGATAGGCTGCGGGCCAGCACAGCTGTGAGTCCACTGAGCAGGGAGATCAGGCAGAGCACGAAGGCTGCGAATCCCAATCGGGAGTGGATGGTTACTCCAATGCTCCAGTGATCGCGTATCAATTGGACCAGGCAGCCGGCTACGCCCATGCCGCCACCGAGTATCTGGAGCACCACATGGATGGCTGTCTTGTGCTTGCGAGTGTAGCGCAGAGTCAGCCAGTTGCCATCGTAGAAGCACATCATGGCCTCGGCCATCAGGAACACAAAGCCGAAGGACACCAGCCAGACGTGCAGCCGGATGCCACTCAGACCAGTCCTCAGGCAGTTCCAGCAGATCCAGATCGTCACGAATCCAATGCACAGCTGGTTGAGCACATTGAGACCTGCCTCGATATGCTGGAGGACGCTGGCTGTGTTGCCCTTAGTCGCTGTCATTTCGATGCTAACTGGATCACTACTAAATGCTTTTTTCAGGTTAGGTTCGGCTGTTTCTTCAGTTATTTAATATTGGCGGAACACTAAAAATGATTTGAGCACTTTCCACTGATGCACTTTTTGCAAATAAATAATATTATTTTATTTACTACTTATATTTTTTTGTTAATTGCTATTTCACTGGGTCAAAGGACTTTTCGCACGATCTGAATATGTCCTTTTTTGTTTGTAGAGCTATAAATGAGTTTTCACATTGCCGTCTGCTTTCATGGAGTTTCATTAGTTGAGGTCTCTTTATGCATAGCCAAATGTTTTTATACAGCTTACCCTTCATGCAATTCCGAACGGGGTATATAAGACTTGTGGCACTCTGACACTCTGACTCCATAGCTCATATTCGCATGTTTTATATTAACTTTTTCAAATTGATAAATATCGAGTATAGACTTTAGATATATATATGCAGCTTATGCATGGTCTTACTTACCCTAGGGCTATTCAAGAAATTTAGTTACATTAGCCTGTGAATATATTTCAGATCTATTTCGAGGGCATCTTCAAGTTGAATCGATTTTTTCTTTAAGCTAACATCAATTAGTTGATAATATTATGTGTGACTATCAGTTAAGTTGCGGTTACCAATCAAATGCATAGCACTTAAAGGATTATAATATACGTATACGCTACGTATACAGGCAGCGCTGTTCCACACACTCGCTTATCGCTCGCCGTGCGTACCCAGTAACAATCGACTCAGATCTCACGCTGCAACCATTCAGGGAGGCAGTCGGACTCACGTAGTCCAGCAGGAGTTTCCAGCAATCGAATATGATATCAAATCTACATTTGGCCTACCCATTGAAATAGGCTCAAAGCGTGAAAGATGCCGTAACAGTAACAGGTAAGAGTGATCGGGTCAAGACTTCCCGACTAGGAGATACCCTGAAGAATTAAGGAAAAAAGCGAATTATATAAATTCAGTATTTATTGCAGGCACCTGCACCTCATGCGGTCTGCCACTCCCTCCTTTGACTAGGGTCAGGGTATACAAAAACAGGCATACGACGTCAGCAAAATTAACATCATTGATGAAACTATTTAGATATTTCATTATACATACTGTTGATGCTTTTTCCACAGTATTCATAATTCAAGAAAATTAATAGTAGTTTTCCCACATCTTTCAGCTTTCATGACGATTCTTGGTCCAGCTAGTCGAGAATCAAAGTAAACTTCAGTCTTTGATTTTTCCTCCATATATTTAGCTATATATTGTGTTTAAGTCATATTTTACTTAAAGAAAATCAATTTTGTGGTATACATAAAAAATTGGGTAACTCTGGTTGCCAAATTGAGTAAGATATTAACTAGTGAAGTAAAGTGCGCAATCCTGATGACGCGACTTTAGCAACAGGTTTTTAAAGCTTTTTACCCAAAAAATGTAAAAAATACTTCCTGAAATGATGCAGAGCCCAATCTTGTTTTATGTTAAGAAGAATAAAGCAGAGTTTCAGAGAAATTAAATTTGAAGGCTCCGGCTTAAATGATAAAGAAGATATTCAACAAGGGTGAGCTATCCTAATGACGCGCAGTGTATATCGAATGCAGGCTGCGTGCAGGGTGTACCCCTGTCGGCCGCTCCATAGACGACTCTCTCGCTTGCTTAGGGTAATTTGGTAAGTTGGTCATAATGTAGCACAGTCATCATCGAGTTGAGCCACTTATAATACGTCTAGCACTTATTTGTTAAATTAACGATACTATTTCTATTTCGAGCACCGCCATCGGTGCTTAAGCCTTATCGTGCTGCAACACCGCACGTACTATGATAATAAATAGCCCCGGCATCGGAAAGGGTTTTACTCCACGCTCACATAACTAATTGTCTACGTATATTGGCAACTGTGACTAAAGATCAATAAAACAATTACTTGCACATTTCGGGCGATATAAGCTTACACATGTTTATTTATTCCTGTGGAGCTTTACATTAGACCATTACCCATCGTAGCATAAGCTTCATGAATTGAGCTCTGTAAGCTGGGCCGTAAAGTTGTGTATCATTACTAATAACGAAAGCAGTAGTGAGGACTCTTACGTCCGTACGATCAGTGAGATAGATAAGGAGATGAGGCTTTCGTCTTTTGATTGACTGCGGACTACGATCAAATTTACGTTGGATACATTGGAAAAGACTCATTATTGTGTTAACATACTCATTCACGAAAGTGAAAAGAGCATATTGGTTTTGTGCAATGCTCGTACCCCAAGTGGGCGCAATGGGGAATATCTCAACACTTTGTCTTTCGAGGCTGTCCAGGCATATAAGTTTACAATTTGAACAAAACCAATACACTCTTACTTCCTGAATGAGTATAATTACTATTCATAGGTATACAGGAAAATATATAAATTTCAAGTATTCTCAGGTGACGAGTCAATGCGTTCAATCACATAATACGTCGTCCTCTAGTCGAGAGTTACTGCGGTTTCTAACGAAATCAATAAATATCCAAGGGTACAATCACAGCAATTTATTTTCTCTTCGTTATTAGTTAAAGGCATATAGAACATTATTTGATCATAAGGTTGGATGGTCCTCAGCACTTTGCGGAACATTCATCGCCCTCGCATATGTCGCAAAGCTTCGATTCGACTTGGTAATATTCAGTTGCCTTCTTGTTCGTATCGTAGTAATCATAGAGCACAATCGGGGCGGGCTTCTGATTGGCGACAGCATGAGTCTTGAACGCCTCAATAGGTAGGCACTTGACTTCTCCCTTGGGCAGACTCTCAAAGTAGATGACCACCACTGAGTCTTCATTCTTGGTCTCCACCAGCTGCGTAAAGACGAAATAATAATTTATATTGAAATGGAGATCGGTATATCGGATAGATGGTGATTGTTCGAGACCTACCCTGACTCGCTCGATTTCCTGTATGTGCTTGAAACTGTCCTCATCTACGGTATAGCCGGATGGGAGGGAGACCTCCAGTATAGCCATGTTGGATGCTTTAGCCTTGCCCTCCTCCACATACTCAACGCACACGCTGAGCTCTAGCTTGGCTGGGGGCGATTCTGGTTTAATAATAGCTTGAATCTTGAAGCTGGGCTTGGGCTCCTTCTCGACAATATTATATTGGTAGCTGATCTGTAGCAGAGCAGCGCCAGTGCCCGTGGCCTCGTACGACAGCGACTTGGTGCCTTGAGGGAACTCCACAGTTTGCAGTAGCAAATCGTTGTCTTCGGTCAGGCTGAGCTTCTCCGTCTTTTCTCGCGGACCATGATTGGAAACGGACACGTCCCACCTAGCTGGCTCGTACCCGGACTTCTTGGCGAACTGAATGAGAGCCTGCAGGCCAGCCACTGTATCCTGAGAAGAAGCAAAGCCACCATAGCTGTTCCGCTGTGCCACCAGCCAGCGAATCGAATTCAGCAGCGAGTTGGGAGTCTCCTGGTCCGACTCCAGCAGCGAGAGCAGTGCATACGAAGTGATTTCAATGTCGTGACTCCACACCCAGCACCACCAGTGACCACACTTTCCAGAGTGTATCTTTTCTTCATCTTCCGTCCACCAGGTGCGATCTTCCTCGTGCTTGGCAAGTGCTTTCAGTGCAGCGACATGCTTGGCGGCATCTGGAGACTTTGCCTTCTGCAACGCGTAGGTGGCAATGGCCCTGGGCAGTAGATCTTCCGTATCCTTCTCATTGGAGTGGGCATTCAGATAGGCCACAGCCTTATCGATGGCCGCTTGGTTGGGCTTCTGTTGCTCGAGTAGAGCCAGAAGTACGTTGGCAGTCATCGTGAGGGCCGAACGCTGTGAGCCATAGAAATATTCGCCAGTCTCCGTGAAGCTTCCGTTCTCAGCCTGGCGGCTGAGCAGAAACTCATAGCCGCTCTCAAGTTGTTTCTCGTCCAGCTTTATCAAATCCCTGATCTGGCCGAAGGAGCGTAGCACATAGGCAGTCAGCCAGGTAGAGCCGTTGCGTTCTGGATCCTCCTCACGCCACTTGCCGGGGCCAAAGGAGCTATAGCTGCCATCTTCGTGACGGTAGTGGAACATATGCTGGTAGCCCTGCTCCAGATTCCGCTTGATGCGATGCTCCAATTCAGGAGTGAGTTTCTTCATGTGCTTCAGGTAATCGTGCACCAAATAGTTGGGGACTAGTGCGGACATGGTCTGCTCGCCGCAGCCGCTGGGCAAGCGCAGCAAGTGTTCCAGGTTCTTAATGACCGGACCAAGCAGATCGCCCACAAAACCAAATTCGACATGCTGCGAGTCTGGCACAAGCTCTTCCGGCAGATCCAGTTCAAAGCTGTCCTTGTATTCATGCACATTCTTCAAGTTGACGAAGAACGCCCGATTCTTATATTGGGTCACACCTTCGGGCACCACTTTAAGGGTCTTGTGCACCGCATCTCCGGCCAGAGGAGAGATGGCCGTGAATTTCAGCAGAATGCTGCCAATGATCTTGGGACGCAGCAGGAAGGATGCGCCGGCTGCGGAATTGGCGCCCACGCGCAGCGTCTGAGTGCGCTTCTGTTCGCCTAGCACCTCGTTGGACACATCCACAAAATCGTACTCGTTGTCCTCGTTGTTCAGGGTGACCTCCACGTCCAGTTGCTTGGGCAGGTAGTTGAAGACCAGAGCGGGCACATTGATCACCTCGCCTCGCTTCACAGAGTACGGTAGACGCACGGACACAAAGAACGGCTGGAAAGTCTTGATTTTCAGCTGCTCATTGGTCACGCCCAAGCCCTTGTCGGGATGCAGTGCAAAGGCCGTCAGCACCCAGCTTGTAATCGTATCGGGAATTTTTCTGACCCACTTAAACATCTCTGTCTTGGTGCTTTCAATGTCCTCGAACAGCCACGTTTCCACAAAGTTTTTGCGCACTGTCGGTGCAGAGGCAGGCGCTCCCGCAGCGAATCCACCAGCGCTCCCAACTAAAGCACCTTCTGCTTGTGCGTTCATTGGAACTGCTGGGCTAAAGGCCATGTCGTTCGATACAAGAGCAGTCTTTCGCATAGCACCACCAGCAAAGGTTTCTGAAAATTATATAATTTGATTGTTAATAACCCGATGAAACTGCGTAGAGCATAACAAAGGGAAGCATTCATGAGTCTTAAGAACGTCATTCACGCTTCTTACTTTTTTTCTTCTTACGTAGGTGATAGACGGGAGCCGTGCGATTATAGAAGAAGTTGGCGTTGGTCATGGTCACCACGCCGCTTCGCTCGCCAGGATAGTAAGAGTAACCCCCTTGCCAGGGTGTGTGTGTATCATAGCGTCCTAGACGCCAGCCGAACGAGTCCTTGTTAATGTCGTTATTGGATCCCAGCAGCAGAACGCTCTGATCTACAGCCATTAAGCCAACGAAGGACTGAGGCGCCGTCTTAATCTCTAGCTCAACATCTGCACCTGGCTTCACCTCTTCCAAAGCAGTCACTTCAATCTGGTTCTGCAGCTCGACATCTGCATGGAACGTGTCCTCGGCATAGCGGAATTCACCAGTCTCATCCACGTAGTAAACATAAATGCGGCCGTAAGGAGACGTAAGGAATGTTGGTGTCAGAGTAATGTTGTAGACCTTCTGTGGCTCACTCAACACAATTCGTTTCGTTTCCAGGACATTTCCACGTCCAATGATGTTGTACACGAAGTACTTGAGGGGACGACTGGAGTTCAAAGTAACTTGGTATTCGTCCCCGATTTTGAGACTCCATTTGTTCTCAGGCCTCTGCACATCGACCTTAAACCACTCCTTCTCCTTCTCGTCTTCAGCTTGAGGTTCGATTTTCTTTGGTTCCCTGTAGGGATAGGTTGTATAGAGCTCTCGCTCCTCTCCATCAAACTGTAGCTCGATGCTGTAGTAACGCGTATAGTTTTCCATGTCGGGTAAATCTGGTAGAGTGACCTTAAAGACAGCCAAGCTGGACTCGTTCAGGTGACTCTCAAACTCAAAAGATTTCTTTTCAATCGTCGGTAATTCGGACTCATCGCCGTACCTAGAGTGACGTATGCCCTCGGTGAACTTTGCCTACGGTTTAAGTGATAAATTAATCTAAAGTTTAAGTTTACCCAATCATTTCACATTCATGCCTACCTTGACAGGGGTCTTGGTGTCTGCTAGTAAGGTGCTATCAACCAGAGTGATTTTAAAAATGATTTCATGCTCTTTATCGGCTATAAACGAATAGCAAGAGGTGTAATCCACACAGGACATTTCGTAGCGATAGGGATAAAGTTGTACGCCCCCCGTTTCGTTAAGTTGTACTCCTGTAAAGTCCTCCTCAACAGTGGCCAAAATCTGTGCGTACCATGACGAGGTTTTGTGGGGCAAGAAACTGGCAAATTCCTTAACGTTAATATCGAATTTCGCCTTGCCATTGACCATGTCAGCAGTTCGGATGAGAGCGTGTCCTGGCACGTCGGTCCGGACTGTCTCCCCATTTACGTTCGACCATAAGCTAGACTCGTCTGTGTGCACATTGAGCAGTACTTTGCCATTTACTGGTTTCCCGTAGGTGTAACTGATGAACGGTTCAAAATTAATTCGGGAAAAACATGGAGGAAAACTACTTACTTTGCCTTCACAACAACCTGCATGTCACCATCCTTGACGGACACGTGTTCAGTCGCATCCATTGTGACGGTGTACTTGGGTAGCACGTACTTCTCAACTTCGAAGTAGGCCCGCTCATCGGCATATGAATCTCCATTCTGGACCGAAAGGGTCCATGAACCCAAAAGGGCGAACTCCGACAGCTCAAATTTTCCGGTGTAGACACCCCCACGAGTTTTGATGTGCTTAAGTTCTTTGATGCGATTACGTTTGGGGTCCTCGAACCATACAACTACATCATCCTCTGCCACACTCGGCCGAAGGTTCTCATCCAAGAAGATAACACGGTAGTTAACAGTGTCGCCGGGCTTATACTTGCCCTTATCGGTTTGCAGCTTCACATAGGGCTTAAACTCTGACAAGCTAAGCTGAGTGGAGTTCTTGAACTCTAGTCCAGAGATGCCCTCGGCGGTTAAGTTATAGTCGCCCGACTTTAGAGGGGGCAACTTGAAGGTAATCTGCTTGAACTCATCGGCATTTGGCAGCTCTACCGTTTGGGTCTCGTTGTAGGAAGGTCCTGTAATACCAATCTTCAAGGAAACGGGCTCCTTGGTGTGATGGACGGCGACAGCCACATTGTAGTCTCGGTGAGAGTGAATGGTTCCCGGTCCAACGATGGTGTATTGTCTATAGAATAGTATAGTAGGTCAAAAAGATTTCTTAATCTCGGATTACTTAACCCTCCATTAGCTTAGATTTGTTTAATTTTCGTTGTGCTTGAACTTGCTCATTGTGAGTCTAATCTACATTCATCCGAAACTGGTACACGTTATCAGTTTGCTTTGAATATATTTTGTTTGAAATTATCTCGTTTCCAAGAAAACCCAAAACATTATTTTGCACATGCCTAACTGTAAATATTCCCAGAACCTGATCTGTAGAAACCTGCTCGGAGCGTCGGTGATGTAATATACATATATGTTATGTATACAAAAACACGGATGGATTAAACGGAGTTCAAAAAACTTTACTAAGTTGCCAGGTCCAATTTGGAAGTACCCACATACGTATGTATGTATGTGTGTTTCGAAATTGAGGTCTCTCTTTGCAAATCGCATGATTTTAATAAATACTGAATTGAAATTCACTGAATATATGAATATGTCTATGACATTGGCAATGAAAATGTGTTTAGCAAGTCGAGATGAAATATAAGTATAGTCAAAAATAAACTGGTTTTTGCGAAGGCGACTTATATAATTTAGACATGAAAAAAGTATTTAAAAAACAATAAACGTGACTTGTTTATTGATAATGGGGATTTTTCGCTGAGTCTTGGGCTATCTTGGGAGAAAAGAAACTTTTGAAAAGCAACCGCTAATGATCAGAATAAACATGCCTGGGCTTAGTCAGAAAGCGTTAAAGATTATATAAATATATGAATATATATTATATGAATATATATATATATATATATATATACATATATGTATTATTATTATTATTATACATATATATATATATATATATATATATATATATATATATATATATATATATATATATATATATGTATATGCATGTGTATGCTCCGCTGTTGCCCATTTCACTGATCCAGTGACTAACTATATTAATCGAATCAATTAAATAACACATCAAAAAAGAAATCAACTAAATTTTGACTGAATTTACGAAATTAATTAAAATTCATGATAGTTTTGTCCTTGACATTATATATACATAGTTAATTATTTAAACTTAATGTAATATGAACTTATTTCACAGGAGTCGGAGTCGGACTTACCCATCACATTTCACTGGATTTGCCATGCTCAGAAGGGCCAGAGCCGCACAGGCGATGACAGCAAAAGCGTCTGAACGACGCATTTTGTTGGTTAAAATGGAAATGAAGAAGAAATAGTAACTTGTAAATAGATGTTTATATATGTATATATAGACTGTGGTAAGAGTCAAAATAAACTCGAGTTAGTTTGCCAGGCGAAGCGACAACCGACCGACCGGGCTCAGAGCTGAGCTGCGACTGGTTGAGCCGGTGACATACGAGATTTGTTATAGCTTTGTTTGTATGCTTGTTTGTTTGCTTGTATGTTTGTCTGTATGTATGTATGTATGTATGTACTTTTGGAGAATTGTGTGCGCGGGGCATCGGGACTGCGGCCAGGCTATGGACGTCGACGCTGACCGCGACAGCAGCAGCGCAGCAACAATAAAAGAGAATCTAATTAAATGCTTGCTGATAATTAAATTTGACAAGATTTCGTCTACAGAACACACACATACATATATTCACCTACGTATGTATTGAAGTGCATAGCATAAAATAATACAAAGCTGACCACACTTCAATCTCTACGTAAATGAACAGAAACTAACTCTAAACCCTAAGAAATATAACCCATTGAAAATGGGAAATCAGAGTATAACGGTTTTCTTAAAGTGCATGAAACAGGCAGACGGAGGCGTGGCAGACCCCATAAAGTATATATATATTCTTGATCAGCAAGACAAGACCGAGTTGATATAGCCCTGCCCGTCCGTCTGTCTGTCCTATAAGATCTAGAGACTTGAAATTTTTACGTAGATCCCTGTATAGGGCGCGCATATCGAGTTTGTTTAAAAAAATCGATAGCTATTTACATTTGAATGTTATCGATTAAAAGCGAAAACCGAAATTCCGTTATAAAATTCTATCATCTATTCATCTTTCTAACTAGAGTCTTCAAATTTTGCTTTTAGTTTCATGTGAGCCTTATACTATTTCAGATGACATAATCATGCTCTAAAAGTTTGATCAAGAAAAAAAAATTATAAAACATTTAATTTCCCATAACAATGACATAGCAGCCCAGTCGCCTGCCATATATAGTACATATTTACTATATAAAAGAAGAAGAAAAAGAATGCTCGGAACAGCACTTCTTCTCTGGGTTCAGGGTATCCCCTAGTCGTCTAGAGTTTTCTTACTTGTTGATATGAGTCATGCAGTCGAGCAACATTATTAGTCAGTTCATATTTTCTATTTTTAATATCGAACCAGGGTATAGAAGACCTTTTAAATGATTTCACAACGAACCCAACGAACAAATAACATGATAAATGTGTTAGCTGAGTCTTGTTTAACTAGATATAGATAGGAGTTTCTATTATGGATTTACGTAGAGAGCTATGGAGTCATAGAGTGTAGTTATCTGGCCGTAGCATGCAAATGGTTAATTAAATTCTCTAAATTCAATGAACACTAAGTTCTGCAGATAAATTTCATTCCGGTTTTGTAATTAGCACTTTAATTGTTATATATTTAGCGTTCATTAAAGATTCCGTTTTGATCGCGTGCACAAAATGTTCACTCACTAGGTTTTCCCGGTTCCAATAGTTAGGAATGACATACATACAGATGTCCTACAGACATACCTACAGACATACCTACAGACATACCTACATACATACATACATATGTATGTATTTAAAATATTCATAAGCACTGAGCAATAATTATATTTATTGACGTACTTTTTGTGGCTGTGGAATTCCCAGAACGGATTTTTCTCGCGACCCGCGAAATTTATCGCTGTTTGTTGAGCGATTTGAGTGCGATTTACAAAATGTTGTTTCGCTGTTGACTTATTGGGCCTTTATCTTTATGTCGCCGCTCTCAAAATAAACTTGCTTTGGTTTACGAAACACTCGACGCACTAATGGGCGTTTCGATCGGGAGTGCCAGTCGAGCCGGCGGACCGCGCAAATGTCAGCTGGTAACTGAGCAGTTCTCACAGTCGCTCTTCGTTGTGACCTTCTCTCTCTCCCGCTCCAATCGCTTTTTTTGTTGTGGTATGTGTTTGCTTTCGTTTTTGGGGAAATATTCTCTCTCTCTCTCTCTCTCTCTCTTTCCAGTGACGTCATCTTGTGGGCAACGCTTTGTATGAAAAAAAAAAACCAAAGTTGCGCGCTCTCTCTCTCTCTCTCTCTCTCTCTGCCTCCCTCTCCCTCTCCCTCTCTGTGACAAATGGTCAAATGGAACTCCCCTAAACAAGTCAATGGTGATGATACTAGTCAGCCTATTAAAAGTGAATATCTCATGTTTGATTGTTACACATACGAATCCACAAAAAGAACTTACGATTTTATATTAATAACTTACGAAAATCGTTTGCACGAAAGCAAACAGTTTTATAATATAGGGAGAAAGCTATGTACATATGTACGTACATATATGAATGAGGAATACATATGTATATTCAAAGAGTAATATCCATATGTGGAAGAAACCGACAATAATCAACTAGAGACATTTAGCTATTTTATCTCAATGGGATTAGAGTGAAAAGTTCTTCCCCAATTTGCCATGCGTACGAGGTCCTCAGTAACAAATCTGCCAACCTTTGGAGCTTATACTAATAAGCTTATACTAATAATAAGCAATAGATTATAATTTTATAATTGCCAGTGAAACGACTGCAGTAGCCACAGGTGTTGTCGGATTCCAACTCACCCTAAAGGCGTAGATACGTGTACCATATTATATTTATTTATTTTTTAGGGGCTGCCTACACTCGTGCCTGTCAAATTTTCACATTAATTAATAAATATTCTAATAGAATAAACATGGCAAATTACTTTTTATTAATATTCTCAAAAGCTTGCACACATATCAAATATATATTATCTTTCGACAGGATGGTGCTCAGCACTTTGCGGAACATTTATCGCCCTCACAAAATATCACTAAGCTTCGATTCGACTTGGTAATATTCAGTTGCCTTCTTGTTCGTATCGTAGTAATCATAGAGCACAATCGGGGCGGGCTTCTGATTGGCGACAGCATGAGTCTTGAACGCCTCAATAGGTAGGCACTTGACTTCTCCCTTGGGCAGACTCTCAAAGTAGATGACCACCACTGAGTCTTCATTCTTGGTCTCCACCAGCTGCGTAAAGACGAAATAATAATTTACATTGAAATGGAGATTGGTATATCGGATAGATGGTGATTATTCGAGACCTACCCTGACTCGCTCGATTTCCTGTATGTGCTTGAAACTGTCCTCATCTACGGTATAGCCGGATGGGAGGGAGACCTCCAGTATAGCCATGTTGGATGCTTTAGCCTTGCCCTCCTCCACATACTCAACGCACACGCTGAGCTCTAGCTTGGCTGGGGGCGATTCTGGTTTAATAATAGCTTGAATCTTGAAGCTGGGCTTGGGCTCCTTCTCGACAATATTATATTGGTAGCTGATCTGTAGCAGAGCAGCGCCAGTGCCCGTGGCCTCGTACGACAGCGACTTGGTGCCTTGAGGGAACTCCACAGTCTGCAGTAGCAAATCGTTGTCTTCGGTCAGGCTGAGCTTCTCCGTCTTTTCTCGCGGACCATGATTGGAAACGGACACGTCCCACCTAGCTGGCTCGTACCCGGACTTCTTGGCGAACTGAATGAGAGCCTGCAGGCCAGCCACTGTATCCTGAGAAGAAGCAAAGCCACCATAGCTGTTCCGCTGTGCCACCAGCCAGCGAATCGAATTCAGCAGCGAGTTGGGAGTCTCCTTGTCCGACTCCAGCAGCGAGAGCAGTGCATACGAAGTGATTTCAATGTCGTGACTCCACACCCAGCACCACCAGTGACCACACTTTCCAGAGTGTATCTTTTCTTCATCTTCCGTCCACCAGGTGCGATCTTCCTCGTGCTTGGCAAGTGCTTTCAGTGCAGCGACATGCTTGGCGGCATCTGGAGACTTTGCCTTCTGCAACGCGTAGGTGGCAATGGCCCTGGGCAGTAGATCTTCCGTATCCTTCTCATTGGAGTGGGCATTCAGATAGGCCACAGCCTTATCGATGGCCGCTTGGTTGGGCTTCTGTTGCTCGAGTAGAGCCAGAAGTACGTTGGCAGTCATCGTGAGGGCCGAACGCTGTGAGCCATAGAAATATTCGCCAGTCTCCGTGAAGCTTCCGTTCTCAGCCTGGCGGCTGAGCAGAAACTCATAGCCGCTCTCAAGTTGTTTCTCGTCCAGCTTTATCAAATCCCTGATCTGGCCGAAGGAGCGTAGCACATAGGCAGTCAGCCAGGTAGAGCCGTTGCGTTCTGGATCCTCCTCACGCCACTTGCCGGGGCCAAAGGAGCTATAGCTGCCATCTTCGTGACGGTAGTGGAACATATGCTGGTAGCCCTGCTCCAGATTCCGCTTGATGCGATGCTCCAATTCAGGAGTGAGTTTCTTCATGTGCTTCAGGTAATCGTGCACCAAATAGTTGGGGACTAGTGCGGACATGGTCTGCTCGCCGCAGCCGCTGGGCAAGCGCAGCAAGTGTTCCAGGTTCTTAATGACCGGACCAAGCAGATCGCCCACAAAACCAAATTCGACATGCTGCGAGTCTGGCACAAGCTCTTCCGGCAGATCCAGTTCAAAGCTGTCCTTGTATTCATGCACATCCTTCAAGTTGACGAAGAACGCCCGATTCTTATATTGGGTCACACCTTCGGGCACCACTTTAAGGGTCTTGTGCACCGCATCTCCGGCCAGAGGAGAGATGGCCGTGAATTTCAGCAGAATGCTGCCAATGATCTTGGGACGCAGCAGGAAGGATGCGCCGGCTGCGGAATTGGCGGCCACGCGCAGCGTCTGAGTGCGCTTCTGTTCGCCTAGCACCTCGTTGGACACATCCACAAAATCGTACTCGTTGTCCTCGTTGTTCAGGGTGACCTCCACGTCCAGTTGCTTGGGCAGGTAGTTGAAGACCAGAGCGGGCACATTGATCACCTCGCCTCGCTTCACAGAGTACGGTAGACGCACGGACACAAAGAACGGCTGGAAAGTCTTGATTTTCAGCTGCTCATTGGTCACGCCCAAGCCCTTGTCGGGATGCAGTGCAAAGGCCGTCAGCACCCAGCTTGTAATCGTATCGGGAATTTTTCTGACCCACTTAAACATCTCTGTCTTGGTGCTTTCAATGTCCTCGAACAGCCACGTTTCCACAAAGTTTTTGCGCACTGTTGGTGCAGAGGCAGGCGCACCCGCAGCTCCATCATGGCCCTCACCGTCGGAGTCGTCTTCGAGGGTTACAGCAGATTCACCGGATTCACCGGATTCACCGGATTCTCTGAATTCGACGGATGATGCTGCAATTAAAGAAATCAGTTTGAAGCTAATCCGATTGGGGATAATACGAGTGGAGAGAGATAACTATTTGTGAATCATGTGCGGATCATTGAATTTCGATCATATTCTTGACTTCTTACATGGTGTAGTGCGATTATAGAAGAAGTTGGCGTTGGTCATGGTCACCACTCCGCTTTGGGTACCAGGATAGTAAGAGGAACCCCTTTGCCAGGGTGTGTGTGTATCATAGCGTTCTAGAAGCCAGCCGAACGAGTCCTTGTTAATGTCGTTATTGGATCCCAGCAGCAGGACGCTCTGATCTACAGCCATTAAGCCAACGAACGACTGAGGCGCCGTCTTAATCTCTAGCTCAACATCTGCACCTGGCTTCACCTCTTCCAAAGCAGTCACTTCAATCTGGTTCTGCAGCTCGACATCTACATGGAACGTGTCCTCGGCATAGCGGAATTCACCAGTCTCATCCACGTAGTAAACATAAATGCGGCCGTAAGGAGACGTAAGGAATGTTGGTGTCAGAGTAATGTTGTAGACCTTCTGTGGCTCACTCAACACAATTCGTTTCGTTTCTAGGACATTTCCACGTCCAATGATGTTGTACACGAAGTACTTGAGGGGACGACTGGAGTTCAATGTAACTTGGTACTCCTTCCCGATTATGAGTCTAAAATATGAGTATGTTGAACTATAGGCCAGTCGAAACTATTAAAAATTCAAACCTCCATTCGTCCTCAGGCATCTGCACATCGACCTTAAACCATTCATTCTCCTTCTTTTTTTCGATTTTCTTTGGTTCCCTGTAGGGATAGATTGTATAAAGCTCTCGCTCCTCTCCATCAAACTGTAGCTCGATGCTGTAGTAACGCGTATAGTTTTCCATGTCGGGTAAATCTGGTAGCGTGACCTTAAAGACAGCCAAGCTGGACTCGTTCAGGTGACTCTCAAACTTAAAAGATTTCTTTTCAATCGCCGGTAATTCGGACTCATCGCCGTACCTAGAGTGACGTATGCCCTCAGTGAACTTTGCCTATGGTTTAAGTGATAAATTAATCTAAAGGTTAAGTTTACCCAATCATTTCACATTCATGCCTACCTTAACAGGGGTCTTGGTGTCTGTTAGTAAGGTACTATCAACCAGAGTGATTTCAAAAATAATTTCCTTCTCTTTATCGGCTACAAACGAATAGCAAGACGTGAAATCCACACAGGACATTTCGTAGCGATAGGGATAAAGTTGTACGCCCCCCGTTTCGTTAAGTTGTACTCCTGTAAAGTCCTCCTCAACAGTGGCCAAAATCTGTGCGTACGATGACGAGGTTTTGTGGGGCAAGAAACTGGCAAATTCCTTAACGTTAATATCAAATTTCGCCTTGCCATTGACCATGTCAGCAGTTCGGATGAGAGCGTGTCCTGGCACGTCGGTCCGGACTGTCTCCCCATTTACGTTCGACCATGAGCTAGACTCATCTGTGTGCACATTGAGCAGTACTTTGCCATTTACTGGTTTCCCGTAGGTGTAACTGATGAACGGTTCAAAATTAATTCGGGAAAAACATGGAGAAAAGCTACTTACTTTGCCTTCACAACAACCTGCATGTCACCATCCTTGACGGACACGTGTTCAGTCGCATCCATAGTGACGGTGTACTTGGGTAGCACGTATTTCTCAACTTTAAAGTAGGCCCGCTTAGTCGCATGGCTCATGCCATTCTGTACCGAAAGGGTCCATGGCCCTAAAAGTGCAAACTCCGACAGCTCAAATTTTCCGGTGTAGACACCCCCACGAGTCTTGATGTGCTTAAGTTCTTTGATGCGATTACGTTTGGGATCCTCGAACCATACAACTACATCATCCTCTGCCACACTCGGCCGAAGGTTCTCATCCAAGAAGATAACGCGGTAGTTAACAGTGTCGCCGGGCTTATACTTGCCCTTATCGGTTTGCAGCTTCACAGAAGGCTTAAACTTCTTTAGACTAAGATGAGTGGAGTTCTTGAACTCCAGTCCAGAGACGCCCTCGGCGGTTAAGTTATAGTCACCAGACTTTAGAGGGGGCAACTTGAAGGTAATCTGCTTGAACTCATCGGCATTTGGCAGCTTTACCGTTTGGGTCTCGTTGTAGGAAGGTCCTGTAATACCAATCTTCAAGGAAACGGGCTCCTTGGTGTGATGGACGGCGACAGCCACATTGTAGTCTTGGTGAGAGTGAATGGTTCCCGGTCCAACGATGGTGTATTGTCTGCGTCAAGCGTCGAAATTGGTACTTAATTATAATCATTCTACATAAATGACCCATAAAATAAATAAACTAATACAAATCAGAAAACTCTAGTCGAGACCGCTCGCCTAGGGGATAACCTGAACCCTGCGAAGAACTGTTATTTATTTCAAGTACATACACACACAGGCGCACATACGCACAAGCGCAAGTCGCTGCGTCAGCCGTGCTTCGGCTGCTTTTTGTATGTCAATATTATGGGAAATTAAATGTTTTATAACTTTTTTCGTAGACGGACAATTTTGATCCAACTTGCAAAGCGTATGTATGTGCCAAAGCATAAGTCTCTAGTACTTGAAATACGTGTTTTGCCAACATATAAAAAAAAGCGAAATTGTATAAGGCTGAATTCTAGCTATAAAGATTAATTTTATAGAACTATATAACTGAGTATCAATTTTGTTTTTAATCGAAAACATTAAAATTAAGACAGTTATCGATTTTTTTATAACAAACTCGATATTTTCGTGCTATACATGGAAGCTCTTATAGGTTCTGAGATCGACTCGTTCATACATTCTGACAGACCCAATAACTCCTTAATCTAATTCAACAAAAAAAAAAAAAAAAAAAAAATACATTTAAAAAATTTTTTCAACTTCCCAAAAAAATTTCAATCTCTACTCTTATATTCTGAGAACGACGCTTCATACATACGGACAGACAGACGGACAGACGGACAGACGGACATGGCTATATCAACTCGGCTTGTCATCCTGATCGGAGTCGGACTTACCCATCACATTTCACTGGGTCTGCCATGCCCAGAAGGGCCAGAGCCGCACAGGCGATGGCAGCAAAAGCGTCTGAACGACGCATTTTGTTGGTTAAAATGGAAATGAAGAAGAAATAATAACTTGTAAATAGATGTATATATCTATATATAAATAAATATATATGTCTATGGACTGTGGTAAGAGTCGATTGGGAATATGAAAAAAATAAACTCAAGTTGGTTTGCCAGGCGAAGCGAAAACCGATCGACCGGGCTGAGAACTGAGCTGCGAATGTTTGAGCCGGTGACATACGCGATTCTTTATAGTTTTGCTTGTGGCAAAGAGAATCTAATTACATGGTTACTATTATTTAAATTTACCAAAAAGATTTCGTCTACAGAAATACATATATGCACCTACGTATGTGTTCAAGTGTATATATATATATATATAAGTTAACATAAATTAATACAAAGAATACAGAACAGAACAAAAATCTCTAAAAGTCCCTGAAATTGTCCTCATCTAAAGTGTGGCCGTGTGGGAGGGAACTCCACAGGTTGTTACTCCAAATTGTTGTCTTCGGTCAGGCTAAGCTTCTCCGTCTTTTCTCGCGGTCCATGATTGGAAACGGACACGTGCCACATGACTGGATGAGAGCCTACAGGCCAGCCACTGTATCCTGAGAAGAAGCAAAGCCACCATAGCTGTTCCGCTGTGCCACCAGCCAGCGAATCGTACTAAGCAGCGAGTTGGGAGTCTCCTGGTTTCAATTGGAATTGGTTATAAAGTAATAACTTACGAAAACTTTGAACACGGCAGCAAACAGTTTTATGTATGACAGATATATAAAGAGATCAACAATAATCAACTAGAGACATTTAGCTATTTTAACTCAAAGAGGTTAGAGTACACCTATCCCCCGACTAACACGGTCGATAGGTTCCTGGAAAAACCGTGTTAAGCGAGAAAAAGAAATATTTTGTATGGAAAACCCGTGCTAAGTGAGAATGTACTAAAATAAAAATATTTATTAGTTTCAATTGACTCTTTTTGGCTTTAAACAAGAAAATTAAACAATTCTTCAATATTTGTCTTATGATAAACCACTGGTTTTTAGAGAATCCAGTCATCAGCGACTTTTTGCGCTTCTCATTGATATCTTTAAAGACCTCTTCATAAATAGGCATCTGTCTATGGATTGAAATTCAAAATAATTTCGGTATTTTCATCCAAATTGCAAATTGCAATCCTTCTGTAATGCAACTTTTTCAGCAGAGGTTTCTTCTAAATATATGACTTTTCGTTTTTATGTTTTTTACTAACACGTTAATTAAAAACTGAATATGTATTTTTTTTCTGTAAGACTAAGAAGAGCATTGACTCAAAGTTTTTACTTGGAGAATGAAAGTCGTGTTAAAAGTGGACATAAGAACACAAAACAAAGCTGGAAAACATATTTTCAAAATATTTATCGAGTTTCTATAGTCGTGTTAAAGTTTTTCCTTGATTTGTCATGCGTAGGGGTCCTCAGTAACAAATCTGGCAAGCTTTGGAGCTTATACCAATAAGTGTGAAGCGTAAAACATTTTTCTGGCAAATCAATTGAGGATATTAACCGTAACTGTTATACCAATTATAATTATACTTTTTCACTAATTGAAATAAGTATATTGGTTTTGTGCAATGACCGTCATGCTGTCTCTCCATTTCCACGCTATTGAAGCTAGAGACTTGAAATGTGGAATATATTTATACTCGTCAAATAAAGTATAAAGATTTTCCCGATACGCCCACTAGGGTCGTGGCAAATCGGAACCTGAAAATCAACAGCTTCCGAGCCAATAACTCGCAATATATTGACTTTGTGACCTATGGCCTTGTCTTTTGATTTGCAAAATTTTTATATGTATTGAGAAGAATATTTTATTAACACAATATAATTAAAAAAAAATTTAGTAAAATTATCGACCTGACCGCGCCGGGGTTCGAACCCACACCTCTACGTTTGTCAAAGGGCATCTCTCTCATATTCAGAGATGCCACCTCTCTCATTTTGAGAGATGCCATCTCTTTCGTTTTTGGCGGTGCGTGTCTTTGCTAAGGTTCTAAACTTCGATCCAAATTGAATCTGCCATGACCACCTCCGATGAAAATTTTTAATCGGCAGGCGTAGATGCGTATACCACACTATAACCGAATTTTTTCTAAACATATATAGAAAGTCGCGATCTGTGAGAACATAAGCAATAGTTCTTGTAGCAAATTAAGACCCTTAAATTTAATATTCTAATAGAATAAACATGGCAAATAACTTTTTATTAATATTCTCAAAAGCTTGCACACATATCAAATATATATTATCTTTCGACAGGATGGTGCTCAGCACTTTGCGGAACATTTATCGCCCTCACAAAATATCACTAAGCTTCGATTCGACTTGGTAATATTCAGTTGCCTTCTTGTTCGTATCGTAGTAATCATAGAGCACAATCGGGGCGGGCTTCTGATTGGCGACAGCATGAGTCTTGAACGCCTCAATAGGTAGGCACTTGACTTCTCCCTTGGGCAGACTCTCAAAGTAGATGACCACCACTGAGTCTTCATTCTTGGTCTCCACCAGCTGCGTAAAGACGAAATAATAATTTACATTGAAATGGAGATTGGTATATCGGATAGATGGTGATTATTCGAGACCTACCCTGACTCGCTCGATTTCCTGTATGTGCTTGAAACTGTCCTCATCTACGGTATAGCCGGATGGGAGGGAGACCTCCAGTATAGCCATGTTGGATGCTTTAGCCTTGCCCTCCTCCACATACTCAACGCACACGCTGAGCTCTAGCTTGGCTGGGGGCGATTCTGGTTTAATAATAGCTTGAATCTTGAAGCTGGGCTTGGGCTCCTTCTCGACAATATTATATTGGTAGCTGATCTGTAGCAGAGCAGCGCCAGTGCCCGTGGCCTCGTACGACAGCGACTTGGTGCCTTGAGGGAACTCCACAGTTTGCAGTAGCAAATCGTTGTCTTCGGTCAGGCTGAGCTTCTCCGTCTTTTCTCGCGGACCATGATTGGAAACGGACACGTCCCACCTAGCTGGCTCGTACCCGGACTTCTTGGCGAACTGAATGAGAGCCTGCAGGCCAGCCACTGTATCCTGAGAAGAAGCAAAGCCACCATAGCTGTTCCGCTGTGCCACCAGCCAGCGAATCGAATTCAGCAGCGAGTTGGGAGTCTCCTGGTCCGACTCCAGCAGCGAGAGCAGTGCATACGAAGTGATTTCAATGTCGTGACTCCACACCCAGCACCACCAGTGACCACACTTTCCAGAGTGTATCTTTTCTTCATCTTCCGTCCACCAGGTGCGATCTTCCTCGTGCTTGGCAAGTGCTTTCAGTGCAGCGACATGCTTGGCGGCATCTGGAGACTTTGCCTTCTGCAACGCGTAGGTGGCAATGGCCCTGGGCAGTAGATCTTCCGTCTCCTTCTCATTGGAGTGGGCATTCAGATAGGCCACAGCCTTATCGATGGCCGGTTGGTTGGGCTTTTGTTGCTCGAGTAGAGCCAGAAGTACGTTGGCAGTCATCGTGAGGGCCGAACGCTGTGAGCCATAGAAATATTCGCCAGTCTCCGTGAAGCTTCCGTTCTCAGCCTGGCGGCTGAGCAGAAACTCATAGCCGCTCTCAAGTTGTTTCTCGTCCAGCTTTATCAAATCCCTGATCTGGCCGAAGGAGCGTAGCACATAGGCAGTCAGCCAGGTAGAGCCGTTGCGTTCTGGATCCTCCTCACGCCACTTGCCGGGGCCAAAGGAGCTATAGCTGCCATCTTCGTGACGGTAGTGGAACATATGCTGGTAGCCCTGCTCCAGATTCCGCTTGATGCGATGCTCCAATTCAGGAGTGAGTTTCTTCATGTGCTTCAGGTAATCGTGCACCAAATAGTTGGGGACTAGTGCGGACATGGTCTGCTCGCCGCAGCCGCTGGGCAAGCGCAGCAAGTGTTCCAGGTTCTTAATGACCGGACCAAGCAGATCGCCCACAAAACCAAATTCGACATGCTGCGAGTCTGGCACAAGCTCTTCCGGCAGATCCAGTTCAAAGCTGTCCTTGTATTCATGCACATCCTTCAAGTTGACGAAGAACGCCCGATTCTTATATTGGGTCACACCTTCGGGCACCACTTTAAGGGTCTTGTGCACCGCATCTCCGGCCAGAGGAGAGATGGCCGTGAATTTCAGCAGAATGCTGCCAATGATCTTGGGACGCAGCAGGAAGGATGCGCCGGCTGCGGAATTGGCGGCCACGCGCAGCGTCTGAGTGCGCTTCTGTTCGCCTAGCACCTCGTTGGACACATCCACAAAATCGTACTCGTTGTCCTCGTTGTTCAGGGTGACCTCCACGTCCAGTTGCTTGGGCAGGTAGTTGAAGACCAGAGCGGGCACATTGATCACCTCGCCTCGCTTCACAGAGTACGGTAGACGCACGGACACAAAGAACGGCTGGAAAGTCTTGATTTTCAGCTGCTCATTGGTCACGCCCAAGCCCTTCTCGGGATGCAGTGCAAAGGCCGTCAGCACCCAGCTTGTAATCGTATCGGGAATTTTTCTGACCCACTTAAACATCTCTGTCTTGGTGCTTTCAATGTCCTCGAACAGCCACGTTTCCACAAAGTTTTTGCGCACTCTCGGTGCAGAGGCAGGCGCTCCCGCAGCGAATCCACCAGCGCTCGCACCGGCTGCACTTTGATATACTGAAGCCATTGGAACTGTTGTGCTGTAGGTCTTCTCATTCGACAAAAAAGGAGTTGTCCGCACGCTATCCCCAGAGACGACGGCTGCAAATTAAAAAAATCAGTTAAATAATCAATAATCAGATAAATATTTGAGAATCGTTGAATTCCGATCATATTGTTTTCTTCTTACATGGATGGTAAACTGGTGCAGTGCGATTATAGAAGAAGTTGGCGTTTGTCATGGTCACCACGCCGCTTTTGGTACCAGGATAATAGGAGTAACCCCCTTGCCAGGGTGTGTGTGTGTTAAAGCGTCCTAGACGCCAGCCGAACGAGTCCTTGTCAATGTCGTTATTGGATCCCAGCAGCAGGACGCTCTGATCTACAGCCATTAAGCCAACGAACGACTGAGGCGCCGTCTTAATCTCTAGCTCAACATCTGCGCCTGGCTTCACCTCATCCAAAGCAGTCACTTCAATCTGGTTCTGCAGCTCGACATCTACATGGAACGTGTCCTCGGCATAGCGGAATTCACCAGTCTCATCCACGTAGTAAACATAAATGCGGCCGTAAGGAGACGTAAGGAATGTTGGTGTCAGAGTAATGTTGTAGACCTTCTGTGGCTCACTCAACACAATTCGTTTCGTTTCCAGGACATTTCCACGTCCAATGATGTTGTACACGAAGTACTTGAGGGGACGACTGGAGTTCAATGTAACTTGGTATTCCTCTCCGATTTTGAGACTCCATTTATCCTTAGGCCTCTGCATATCGACTTTAAACCATTCCTTCTCCTTCTCGTCAGGTTGAGACTCGATTTTCTTTGGTTCCCTGTAGGGATAGGTTGTATAAAGCTCTCGCTCCTCTCCATCAAACTGTAGCTCGATGCTGTAGTAACGCGTATAGTTTTCCATGTCGGGTAAATCTGGTAGAGTGACCTTAAAGACAGCCAAGCTGGACTCGTTCAGGTGACTCTCAAACTCAAAAGATTTCTTGTCAATCGCCGGTAATTCGGACTCATCGCCGTACCTAGAGTGACGTATGCCCTCGGTGAACTTTGCCTATGGTTTAAGTGATAAATTAATCTAAAGTTTAAGTTTACCCAATCATTTCACATTCATGCCTACCTTAACAGGGGTCTTGGTGTCTCTTAGTAAGGTGCTATCAACCAGAGTGATTTTAAAAATGATTTCATGCTCTTTATCGGCCACAAACGAATAGCAAGAGGTGTAATCCACACAGGACATTTGGTAGCGATAGGGATAAAGCTGTACGCCCCCCGTTTCGTTAAGTTGTACTCCTGTAAAGTCCTCCTCGACAGTGGCCAAAATCTGTGCGTACCATGACGAGGTTTTGTGGGGCAAGAAACTGGCAAATTCCTTAACGTTAATATCAAATTTCGCCTTGCCATTAACCATGTCAGTAGTTCGGATGAGAGCGTGTCCTGGCACGTCGGTCCGGACCGTCTCGCCATTTACGTTCGACCATGAGCTAGACTCGTCTGTGTGCAAATTGAGCAGTACTTTGCCATTTACTGGTTTCCCGTAGGTGTAACTGATGAACGGTTCAAAATTAATTCGGGAAAACCAAGGGGGACAAACATGAGAGAAAAGCTACTTACTTTGCCTTCACAACAACCTGCATGTCACCATCCTTGACCGAGACATGCTGAGTCGCATCCATTGTAACGGTGTACTTGGGTAGCACGTACTTCTCAACTTTAAAGTAGGCCCGCTCATTCGCATAGCTCATGCCATTCTGTACCGAAAGGGTCCATGAACCCAAAAGGGCAAACTCCGACAGCTCAAATTTTCCGGTGTAGACACCACCACGAGTCTTGATGTGCTTAAGTTCTTTGATGCGATTACGTTTGGGATCCTCGAACCATACAACTACATCATCCTCTGCCACACTCGGCCGAAGATTCTCATCCAAGAAGATAACACGGTAGTTGATAGTGTCGCCGGGTTTGTAATTGCCCTTATCGGTTTGCAGCTTCACATAGGGTTTAAACTCCGTCAGACTAAGCTGAGTGGAGTTCTTGAACGTCAATCCAGAGACGCCCTCGGCGGTTAAGTTATAGTCACCCGACTTTAGAGGGGGCAACTTGAAGGTAATCTGCTTGAACTCATCGGCATTTGGCAGCTCTACCGTTTGGGTCTCGTTGTAGGAAGGTCCTGTAATACCAATCTTCAAGGAAACGGGCTCCTTGGTGTGATGGACGGCGACAGCCACATTGTAGTCTCGGTGAGAGTGAATGGTTCCCGGTCCAACGATGGTGTATTGTCTGCGGCAAGCGTCGAAATTGGTACTTAATTATAATGAGTGTACGTCGACGATTTCATAATCTCATAATACTAGGTCAAACACTGGATTTTATTTGTTTTTTTTTTTTAATTGCATTAGCTTATTTTGATACAGTTTGAGCTTGCCCAATCGACTTTTGAATTTTTAAATTAATTACGAATGCTGCCTCCGAACAGAGATTAATCTGCATATATAAATATTTTAGTTTAATGTTTAGCCGATGCTCATTATCAATTTCATGTCATTTTTCAATTCCTATTTTTTTATACCGTGAACCCATTGAAAATGAGAAAACAGGGTATAATGTTTTTGTTGAAAGGCGTATGTAACAGGCAGAAGGAGGCGTGGCAGACCCCATAAAGTATATACATAATAATTAGATATATTATTGTTCGTCTGTCTGTCCGTCTCTCCGTATATATGAACACGTCGATCTCCAAACCTATAAGGGCTAGAAATCGATAGTCAAGAAAAAAATTCTATCTAATTCATCTTTATAATCAGAGTATTCAAATTTTGCATTTAGTGTTATACGAGCCTTATAAAATTTCAGTTTTTGTTAAATTTTGGATGCCACGCCCGCTTTGCCTCAAATTGGGAAAACACCTACATATTTCAAGTACTCGAGACTTGTGCAGGAAGAACACTTCGCACAATATATACATATTAAGACATTCCACTGTAATCACACCCAGTTTGATTAAGATATAAAGACATAGGCTGCAGCCCAGCTACGCAGTTGACAGAGCGGTTCTTCGCAGGGTTCAGGGTATCTCCTAGTCGAGCGGTCTCGACTGGAGTTTTCTTACTTGTTTTTATATGTGTTCAGGGTATGAAGAAAAGAAATTTAAAAGCAACTGCTAATGATCAGAACAAATATGCTTTGTCAGAGTGCTAAGAAATTTGCTAAGCAAATTATAAATTATTCAAATTTCGTGAATATATAAATTGAATATTCGCTCATTACTCAGACTTCTGAACTATAAACAAACGAAGCGGTCCGTTTCACTAATTCAATAACTGGCTAACTCTCATTAAGATCAATAAAATTATGCATAGAGAATTCATAATAAACTTAGACTAAATTCGGAATTATAAATGCCATAAACTCAGGATGATTTTGGCTTTGGTAAAGCAAAATATGAACTCTTTTCACAGGAGTCGGAGTCGGACTTACCCATCACATTTCACTGGATTTGCCAGGCTCAGAAGGGCAAGAGCCGCACAGGCGATGACAGCAAAAGCGTCTGCACGACGCATTTTGTGGGTTAAAATGGACAGGTAATAATAACTTCTGAATAGATGTATATATGAGTATATAGACTGTGGTAAGAATCAATTGGAAATATAGGAAAAGAACTCAAGTTGGTTTGCCAAGCGATGAGACGACCGACCGGGCTCAGAGCTGAGCTGCGACTGGTTGAGCCGGTGAGAGACGAGAATTATTAAGTGTGCAAATCTCTCTAGGTGCGGTGCACATCGATGTATATATATGTATAAGCGATGACAGACTATATGGTTTCCTGAGCAATAAAAATCTATATAGCTAAAGAAATAAAATAAAACATTTAATGCCTCATGCCTCATGCCTCATGAAGGTTTGAAACCTTTGACTTAGTCGACTCATTTATTATTTTTGCAAAGCATACTAATCTCGAAAGAGAATTATATTTATATATATATATATATATATATATATATATATATATATATATATATATATCATATATATATATATATATATATATATATATATATAAATATATAAGTAGAATTTAAAGAGCTAAAATATCGATAAGAACTGGGAGTACAGCTCAGTCAAAGACAAAGTCTTTCACTTTTCGCCCAGCACAAAATGATAAATGTTTTAGCTTAAACATTTAGTTAATTAAATGTGTACATCAAGGAAAGAAAGGTGGGCAGATGTCGATGTGGATAAAGTTTTTATAGTCAAAAAAAAAAAAAAGAAAAGAAGAGACTTCATTTGTCATGTCATAAAATGCAAATGTAAATTAAATTTGTTAATTCGATGCAGTAATTCCTGCAGATAAATTGAATGTCAGATCTCTTATTGCCAAATGTTAAGCATTCAATCAAGATTTAATTATTGTACTTGACTTTTAATGTTCCAATGTATTTTGTGAGTGGTCGGGGAGATCCAGCACTGATCGTTCTCTAGAACTGTAAAGTTTGCCGTTTGCATATCAAAACATTCATTCTGCGTGAGTTATCGAAAGTGTTTGCCAAATCATTTCAAGGGGCATTGCAATGTAATTTGTATCTAAAAAACAAGTAAGTTACCGACTGCATAATGCTCGTTCAACCGAGTAAACTAATCCCTGCCCATCTATGTATGGAACTCCCCTTTACTTAAGTTTTTATTTATTTATTTTGTTGTTAATGTATAGTTACATTATATGTATATTTCATTTAATACTCCTTATACAAGTCTATCAACTTTTACTTAGCTCATATTTGACTCATGTTAATATCGCCCTCACAAAATATCACTAAGCTTCGATTCGACTTGGTAATATTCAGTTGCCTTCTTGTTTGTATCGTAGTAATCATAGAGCACAATCGGGGCGGGCTTCTGATTGGCGACAGCATGAGTCTTGAACGCCTCAATAGGTAGGCACTTGACTTCTCCCTTGGGCAGACTCTCAAAGTAGATGACCACCACTGAGTCTTCATTCTTGGTCTCCAGTAGCTGCGTAAAGACGAAATAATAATTTACATTGAAATGGAGATCGGTATATCGGATAGATGGTGATTATTCGAGACCTACCCTGACTCGCTCGATTTCCTGTATGTGCTTGAAACTGTCCTCATCTACGGTATAGCCAGATGGGAGGGAGACCTCCAGTATAGCCATGTTGGATGCTTTAGCCTTGCCCTCCTCCACATACTCAACGCACACGCTGAGCTCTAGCTTGGCTGGGGGCGATTCTGGTTTAATAATAGCTTGAATCTTGAAGCTGGGCTTGGGCTCCTTCTCGACAATATTATATTGGTAGCTGATCTGTAGCAGAGCAGCGCCAGTGCCCGTGGCCTCGTACGACAGCGACTTGGTGCCTTGAGGGAACTCCACAGTTTGCAGTAGCAAATCGTTGTCTTCGGTCAGGCTGAGCTTCTCCGTCTTTTCTCGCGGACCATGATTGGAAACGGACACGTCCCACCTAGCTGGCTCGTACCCGGACTTCTTGGCGAACTGAATGAGAGCCTGCAGGCCAGCCACTGTATCCTGAGAAGAAGCAAAGCCACCATAGCTGTTCCGCTGTGCCACCAGCCAGCGAATCGAATTCAGCAGCGAGTTGGGAGTCTCCTGGTCCGACTCCAGCAGCGAGAGCAGTGCATACGAAGTGATTTCAATGTCGTGACTCCACACCCAGCACCACCAGCGACCACACTTTCCAGAGTGTATCTTTTCTTCATCTTCCGTCCACCAGGTGCGATCTTCCTCGTGCTTGGCAAGTGCTTTCAGTGCAGCGACATGCTTGGCGGCATCTGGAGACTTTGCCTTCTGCAACGCGTAGGTGGCAATGGCCCTGGGCAGTAGATCTTCCGTCTCCTTCTCATTGGAGTGGACATTCAGATAGGCCACAGCCATATCGATGGCCGGTTGGTTGGGCTTTTGTTGCTCGAGTAGAGCCAGAAGTACGTTGGCAGTCATCGTGAGGGCCGAACGCTGTGAGCCATAGAAATATTCGCCAGTCTCCGTGAAGCTTCCGTTCTCAGCCTGGCGGCTGAGCAGAAACTCATAGCCGCTCTCAAGTTGTTTCTCGTCCAGCTTTATCAAGTCCCTGATCTGGCCGAAGGAGCGTAGCACATAGGCAGTCAGCCAGGTAGAGCCGTTGCGTTCTGGATCCTCCTCACGCCACTTGCCGGGGCCAAAGGAGCTATAGCTGCCATCTTCGTGACGGTAGTGGAACATATGCTGGTAGCCCTGCTCCAGATTCCGCTTGATGCGATGCTCCAATTCAGGAGTGAGTTTCTTCATGTGCTTCAGGTAATCGTGCACCAAATAGTTGGGGACTAGTGCGGACATGGTCTGCTCGCCGCAGCCGCTGGGCAAGCGCAGCAAGTGTTCCAGGTTCTTAATGACCGGACCAAGCAGATCGCCCACAAAACCAAATTCGACATGCTGCGAGTCTGGCACAAGCTCTTCCGGCAGATCCAGTTCAAAGCTGTCCTTGTATTCATGCACATCCTTCAAGTTGACGAAGAACGCCCGATTCTTATATTGGGTCACACCTTCGGGCACCACTTTAAGGGTCTTGTGCACCGCATCTCCGGCCAGAGGAGAGATGGCCGTGAATTTCAGCAGAATGCTGCCAATGATCTTGGGACGCAGCAGGAAGGATGCGCCGGCTGCGGAATTGGCGCCCACGCGCAGCGTCTGAGTGCGCTTCTGTTCGCCTAGCACCTCGTTGGACACATCCACAAAATCGTACTCGTTGTCCTCGTTGTTCAGGGTGACCTCCACGTCCAGTTGCTTGGGCAGGTAGTTGAAGACCAGAGCGGGCACATTGATCACCTCGCCTCGCTTCACAGAGTACGGTAGACGCACGGACACAAAGAACGGCTGGAAAGTCTTGATTTTCAGCTGCTCATTGGTCACGCCCAAGCCCTTGTCGGGATGCAGTGCAAAGGCCGTCAGCACCCAGCTTGTAATCGTATCGGGAATTTTTCTGACCCACTTAAACATCTCTGTCTTGGTGCTTTCAATGTCCTCGAACAGCCACGTTTCCACAAAGTTTTTGCGCACTGTCGGTGCAGAGGCAGGCGCTCCCGCAGCGAATCCACCTGCGCTCGCACCGGCTGCACTTTGATATACTGAAGCCATTGGAACTGTTGTGCTGTAGGTCTTCTCATTCGACAAAAAAGGAGTTGTCCGCACGCTATCCCCAGAGACGACGGCTGCAAATTTAAAAATCAGTTAAATAATCAATAATCAGATAAATATTTGAGAATCGTTGAATTCCGATCATATTGTTTTCTTCTTACTTGGATGGTAAACTGGTGCAGTGCGATTATAGAAGAAGTTGGCGTTTGTCATGGTCACCACGCCGCTTTTGGTACCAGGATAATAGGAGTAACCCCCTTGCCAGGGTGTGTGTGTGTTAAAGCGTCCTAGACGCCAGCCGAACGAGTCTTTGTTAATGTCGTTATTGGATCCCAGCAGAAGGACGCTCTGATCTACAGCCATTAAGCCAACGAACGACTGAGGCGCCGTCTTAATCTCTAGCTCAACATCTGCGCCTGGCTTCACCTCATCCAAAGCAGTCACTTCAATCTGGTTCTGCAGCTCGACATCTACATGGAACGTGTCCTCGGCATAGCGGAATTCACCAGTCTCATCCACGTAGTAAACATAAATGCGGCCGTAAGGAGACGTAAGGAATGTTGGTGTCAGAGTAATGTTGTAGACCTTCTGTGGCTCACTCAACACAATTCGTTTCGTTTCCAGGACATTTCCACGTCCAATGATGTTGTACACGAAGTACTTGAGGGGACGACTGGAGTTCAAAGTAACTTGGTATTCCTCTCCGATTTTGAGACGCCATTTATCCTTAGGCCTCTGCACATCGACTTTAAACCATTCCTTCTCCTTCTCGTCAGGTTGAGACTCGATTTTCTTTGGTTCCCTGTAGGGATAGGTTGTATAAAGCTCTCGCTCCTCTCCATCAAACTGTAGCTCGATGCTGTAGTAACGCGTATAGTTTTCCATGTCGGGTAAATCTGGTAGAGTGACCTTAAAGACAGCCAAGCTGGACTCGTTCAGGTGACTCTCAAACTCAAAAGATTTCTTGTCAATCGCCGGTAATTCGGACTCATCGCCGTACCTAGAGTGACGTATGCCCTCGGTGAACTTTGCCTATGGTTTAAGTGATAAATTAATCTAAAGTTTAAGTTTACCCAATCATTTCACATTCATGCCTACCTTAACAGGGGTCTTGGTGTCTCTTAGTAAGGTGCTATCAACCAGAGTGATTTTAAAAATGATTTCATGCTCTTTATCGGCCACAAACGAATAGCAAGAGGTGTAATCCACACAGGACATTTGGTAGCGATAGGGATAAAGCTGTACGCCCCCCGTTTCGTTAAGTTGTACTCCTGTAAAGTCCTCCTCGACAGTGGCCAAAATCTGTGCGTACCATGACGAGGTTTTGTGGGGCAAGAAACTGGCAAATTCCTTAACGTTAATATCAAATTTCGCCTTGCCATTAACCATGTCAGTAGTTCGGATGAGAGCGTGTCCTGGCACGTCGGTCCGGACCGTCTCGCCATTTACGTTCGACCATGAGCTAGACTCGTCTGTGTGCAAATTGAGCAGTACTTTGCCATTTACTGGTTTCCCGTAGGTGTAACTGATGAACGGTTCAAAATTAATTCGGGAAAACCAAGGGGGACAAACATGAGAGAAAAGCTACTTACTTTGCCTTCACAACAACCTGCATGTCACCATCCTTGACGGACACGTGTTCAGTCGCATCCATAGTGACGGTGTACTTGGGTAGCACGTACTTCTCAACTTTAAAGTAGGCCCGCTCATTCGCATAGCTCATGCCATTCTGTACCGAAAGGGTCCATGAACCCAAAAGGGCAAACTCCGACAGCTCAAATTTTCCGGTGTAGACACCACCACGAGTCTTGATGTGCTTAAGTTCTTTGATGCGATTACGTTTGGGATCCTCGAACCATACAACTACATCATCCTCTGCCACACTCGGCCGAAGATTCTCATCCAAGAAGATAACACGGTAGTTGATAGTGTCGCCGGGTTTGTAATTGCCCTTATCGGTTTGCAGCTTCACATAGGGTTTAAACTCCGTCAGACTAAGCTGAGTGGAGTTCTTGAACGTCAATCCAGAGACGCCCTCGGCGGTTAAGTTATAGTCACCCGACTTTAGAGGGGGCAACTTGAAGGTAATCTGCTTGAACTCATCGGCATTTGGCAGCTCTACCGTTTGGGTCTCGTTGTAGGAAGGTCCTGTAATACCAATCTTCAAGGAAACGGGCTCCTTGGTGTGATGCACGGCGACAGCCACATTGTAGTCTCGGTGAGAGTGAATGGTTCCCGGTCCAACGATGGTGTATTGTCTGCGGCAAGCGTCGAAATTGGTACTTAATTATAATGAGTGTACGTCGACGATTTCATAATCTCATAATACTAGGTCAAACACTGGATTTTATTTGTTTTTTTTTTTTTTTTAATTGCATTAGCTTATTTTGATACAGTTTGAGCTTGCCCAATCGACTTTTGAATTTTTAAATTAATTACGAATGCTGCCTCCGAACAGAGATTAATCTGCATATATAAATATTTTAGTTTAATGTTTAGTCGTTGCTCATTATCAATTTCATGTCATTTTTGAATTCCTCTTTTTATACCCTGAACCCATTGAAAATGAGAAAACAGGGTATAATGTTTTTGTTGAAAGGCGTATGTAACAGGCAGAAGGAGGCGTGGCAGACCCCATAAAGTATATATATAATATATATATTGGTCTATCTGTCTGTCTGTCCGTCCGTCTCTCCATATGTATGAATTCGTCGATCTCCGAACCTATAAGGGCTAGAAATCGGTAGTCAGGGATAAAATTCTATCTAATTATAACTAGAGTATTCAAATTTTGCATTTAGTGTTATACGAGCCTTATAAAATTTCAGTTTTTGTTAAATTTTGGATGCCACGCCCCTTTGCCTCAAATTGGGAAAACACCTACATATTTCAAGTACTCGAGACTTGTGCAGGAAGAACACTTCGCAAATATATACATATTAAACATTAAACTTAATCACACCCAGTTTGATTAAGATATAAAGACATAGGCTGCAGCCCAGCTACGCAGTTGACAGAGCGGTTCTTCGCAGGGTTCAGGGTATCTCCTAGTCGAGCGGTCTCGACTGGAGTTTTCTTACTTGTTTTTATATGTGTTCAGGGTATGAAGAAAAGAAATTTAAAAGCAACTGCTAATGATCAGAACAAATATGCTTTGTCAGAGTGCTAAGAAATTTGCTAAGCAAATTATAAATTATTCAAATTTCGTGAATATATAAATTGAATATTCGCTCATTACTCAGACTTCTGAACTATAAACAAACGAAGCGGTCCGTTTCACTAATTCAATAACTGGCTAACTCTCATTAAGATCAATAAAATTATGCATAGAGAATTCATAATAAACTTAGACTAAATTCGGAATTATAAATGCCATAAACTCAGGATGATTTTGGCTTTGGTAAAGCAAAATATGAACTCTTTTCACAGGAGTCGGAGTCGGACTTACCCATCACATTTCACTGGATTTGCCAGGCTCAGAAGGGCAAGAGCCGCACAGGCGATGACAGCAAAAGCGTCTGCACGACGCATTTTGTGGGTTAAAATGGACAGGTAATAATAACTTCTGAATAGATGTATATATGAGTATATAGACTGTGGTAAGAATCAATTGGAAATATAGGAAAAGAACTCAAGTTGGTTTGCCAAGCGATGAGACGACCGACCGGGCTCAGAGCTGAGCTGCGACTGGTTGAGCCGGTGAGAGACGAGAATTATTAAGTGTGCAAATCTCTCTAGGTGCGGTGCACATCGATGTATATATATGTATAAGCGATGACAGACTATATGGTTTCCTGAGCAATAAAAATCTATATAGCTAAAGAAATAAAATAAAACATTTAATGCCTCATGCCTCATGCCTCATGAAGGTTTGAAACCTTTGACTTAGTCGACTCATTTATTATTTTTGCAAAGCATACTAATCTCGAAAGAGAATTATATTTATATATATATATATATATATATATATATATATATATATATATATATATATACATATATATATATATATATATATATATATATATATAATATATAAGTAGAATTTAAAGAGCTAAAATATCGATAAGAACTGGGAGTACAGCTCAGTCAAAGACAAAGTCTTTCACTTTTCGCCCAGCACAAAATGATAAATGTTTTAGCTTAAACATTTAGTTAATTAAATGTGTACATCAAGGAAAGAAAGGTGGGCAGATGTCGATGTGGATAAAGTTTTTATAGTCAAAAAAAAAAAAAAGAAAAGAAGAGACTTCATTTGTCATGTCATAAAATGCAAATGTAAATTAAATTTGTTAATTCGATGCAGTAATTCCTGCAGATAAATTGAATGTCAGATCTCTTATTGCCAAATGTTAAGCATTCAATCAAGATTTAATTATTGTACTTGACTTTTAATGTTCCAATGTATTTTGTGAGTGGTCGGGGAGATCCAGCACTGATCGTTCTCTAGAACTGTAAAGTTTGCCGTTTGCATAACAAAACATTCATTCTGCGTGAGTTATCGAAAGTGTTTGCCAAATCATTTCAAGGGGCATTGCAATGTAATTTGTATCTAAAAAACAAGTAAGTTACCGACTGCATAATGCTCGTTCAACCGAGTAAACTAATCCCTGCCCATCTATGTATGGAACTCCCCTTTACTTAAGTTTTTATTTATTTATTTTGTTGTTAATGTATAGTTACATTATATGTATATTTCATTTAATACTCCTTATACAAGTCTATCAACTTTTACTTAGCTCATATTTGACTCATGTTAATATCGCCCTCACAAAATATCACTAAGCTTCGATTCGACTTGGTAATATTCAGTTGCCTTCTTGTTTGTATCGTAGTAATCATAGAGCACAATCGGGGCGGGCTTCTGATTGGCGACAGCATGAGTCTTGAACGCCTCAATAGGTAGGCACTTGACTTCTCCCTTGGGCAGACTCTCAAAGTAGATGACCACCACTGAGTCTTCATTCTTGGTCTCCACCAGCTGCGTAAAGACGAAATAATAATTTACATTGAAATGGAGATCGGTATATCGGATAGATGGTGATTATTCGAGACCTACCCTGACTCGCTCGATTTCCTGTATGTGCTTGAAACTGTCCTCATCTACGGTATAGCCAGATGGGAGGGAGACCTCCAGTATAGCCATGTTGGATGCTTTAGCCTTGCCCTCCTCCACATACTCAACGCACACGCTGAGCTCTAGCTTGGCTGGGGGCGATTCTGGTTTAATAATAGCTTGAATCTTGAAGCTGGGCTTGGGCTCCTTCTCGACAATATTATATTGGTAGCTGATCTGTAGCAGAGCAGCGCCAGTGCCCGTGGCCTCGTACGACAGCGACTTGGTGCCTTGAGGGAACTCCACAGTTTGCAGTAGCAAATCGTTGTCTTCGGTCAGGCTGAGCTTCTCCGTCTTTTCTCGCGGACCATGATTGGAAACGGACACGTCCCACCTAGCTGGCTCGTACCCGGACTTCTTGGCGAACTGAATGAGAGCCTGCAGGCCAGCCACTGTATCCTGAGAAGAAGCAAAGCCACCATAGCTGTTCCGCTGTGCCACCAGCCAGCGAATCGAATTCAGCAGCGAGTTGGGAGTCTCCTGGTCCGACTCCAGCAGCGAGAGCAGTGCATACGAAGTGATTTCAATGTCGTGACTCCACACCCAGCACCACCAGTGACCACACTTTCCAGAGTGTATCTTTTCTTCATCTTCCGTCCACCAGGTGCGATCTTCCTCGTGCTTGGCAAGTGCTTTCAGTGCAGCGACATGCTTGGCGGCATCTGGAGACTTTGCCTTCTGCAACGCGTAGGTGGCAATGGCCCTGGGCAGTAGATCTTCCGTATCCTTCTCATTGGAGTGGGCATTCAGATAGGCCACAGCCATATCGATGGCCGGTTGGTTGGGCTTTTGTTGCTCGAGTAGAGCCAGAAGTACGTTGGCAGTCATCGTGAGGGCCGAACGCTGTGAGCCATAGAAATATTCGCCAGTCTCCGTGAAGCTTCCGTTCTCAGCCTGGCGGCTGAGCAGAAACTCATAGCCGCTCTCAAGTTGTTTCTCGTCCAGCTTTATCAAGTCCCTGATCTGGCCGAAGGAGCGTAGCACATAGGCAGTCAGCCAGGTAGAGCCGTTGCGTTCTGGATCCTCCTCACGCCACTTGCCGGGGCCAAAGGAGCTATAGCTGCCATCTTCGTGACGGTAGTGGAACATATGCTGGTAGCCCTGCTCCAGATTCCGCTTGATGCGATGCTCCAATTCAGGAGTGAGTTTCTTCATGTGCTTCAGGTAATCGTGCACCAAATAGTTGGGGACTAGTGCGGACATGGTCTGCTCGCCGCAGCCGCTGGGCAAGCGCAGCAAGTGTTCCAGGTTCTTAATGACCGGACCAAGCAGATCGCCCACAAAACCAAATTCGACATGCTGCGAGTCTGGCACAAGCTCTTCCGGCAGATCCAGTTCAAAGCTGTCCTTGTATTCATGCACATCCTTCAAGTTGACGAAGAACGCCCGATTCTTATATTGGGTCACACCTTCGGGCACCACTTTAAGGGTCTTGTGCACCGCATCTCCGGCCAGAGGAGAGATGGCCGTGAATTTCAGCAGAATGCTGCCAATGATCTTGGGACGCAGCAGGAAGGATGCGCCGGCTGCGGAATTGGCGCCCACGCGCAGCGTCTGAGTGCGCTTCTGTTCGCCTAGCACCTCGTTGGACACATCCACAAAATCGTACTCGTTGTCCTCGTTGTTCAGGGTGACCTCCACGTCCAGTTGCTTGGGCAGGTAGTTGAAGACCAGAGCGGGCACATTGATCACCTCGCCTCGCTTCACAGAGTACGGTAGACGCACGGACACAAAGAACGGCTGGAAAGTCTTGATTTTCAGCTGCTCATTGGTCACGCCCAAGCCCTTGTCGGGATGCAGTGCAAAGGCCGTCAGCACCCAGCTTGTAATCGTATCGGGAATTTTTCTGACCCACTTCAAAATCTCTGTTTCCGTATTTTCAATGTCCTCGAATAGCCACGTTTCTGCAAAGTTTTTGCGCACCTTAGGCGGAGGTGGAGCAACCGGTGCTGTTGCACCGAATCCCACTACATTCCCAAGTGCTTCAGGGCGCGCCATCTGGGTCATAGGAAGTGCTTGGACAGCTGTGCTGCTGCTCGAAAAGAGTGACCCTGCGCCGCCAAAGGCTGCTGTAAATTGTAAAATGTAATTAATTTTTATTCAGCAGCAATAGGTTATGCAAGCTTCTCACTTATTATATAGTTACCTGGTTGACTGAAAATGGGTGGGTGATTATGGAGCAAATTGGCATTTGTCATGGTGACAACTCCACAGCGTTGACCGGGATAGGAAGAGTAGCAACCTAGTGGAGCGTGCGTATCATAGCTTCCTAAGAGCCAGTCGAACGAGTCCGCGTTGATGTCGTTGCTGATGCCAAGGCAAGCGCTCTGATCCACAGCCAAAAGGCCAACAAATGACTGGGGCGATGTCTTAATCTCTAGCTGAACATCTGCGCCTGGCTTGACTTCATCTGGAGCCGTAATCTGAATCTGGTTCGGTAGCTGGACGTCCACTCGGAAAGTCTTCTCGACACTCCGGAATTTACCGGCCTCATCCACGTAATAGACGTAAACGCGGCAGTGTGGTGACATGAGGAATGTGGGTGTCAGGCTGATGGTGGCGACCTTCTGTGGCTCACTCAGCTCGACTCGATCCGTATGCAGGACATTGCCTCGTCCAATGATATTGTACATAAAGTAGTTGAGCGGGCAGCTAGAGTCCAGAGTTAGTTGATATAGCTCACCGATCTTAAGACTGCAATTGGGTAAGCGATCAAGTATTTGCCGAACAGAATAATTTACCATAATAACCTCTTCGTGTCCTTAGATTTCTCCACTTCGAGCTTAAACCACTCGCTCTCATTCATATTTTTATTAGACTTGAAAGGGTCTCTGTGGTAGTAATTTACGTATAGATTTTGCTCTTCCCCGTCAAACTGAAGCAGCGCGTTGTGGAGAGGCAAACAGATGCCACTAAATGGGAACTCTTGTAACTCTCTGGCAACCTTGAAAACGGCAAGGCCGAACTCATTGAGATGGGTCTCCGATTCAAAGGATTTATGCTCAAGTGCTGGCATGCCTGGAAGGTAGCCAAAACCAGAATGATTCATGCCGCTGGAGAGCTTGACCTAAAGTTTTGTGTTATAGATTAATAATAGTTATTAGCTAGTTAATTAATATTGCTTACCTTGACCGGAGTCTTGCTGTCCTTTAGCAACGTACCATCAACGTGGGTGATCTTAAACACCAACTGATGTTCCTTATCCGCACTAGACCCTTGACCGGAGTTCACATAGCTCATTTTGTAGCGATTGCTGTGAAGGTGAAAGTTGCCGGATTCATTGAGTTTAACGCCCGTGAAGTCCTCTTCAACAGTGGCTAAAATCTTAACATTCCAAGGCGAAAACTGAGCTTGCAAAAAATCAGCGAATTCCTTAACATTTATATCAAATTTCGCGATGCCGTTGACCATGTCAGTGTTCCGGATGAGTGTGTGCCCCGGGATAATTGATTGAGATAGATGCGTCCAAGTACTTGAACTTTCCGTAAACACTTTAAGCAGGACTTTCCCACTCACCGGCTTGCCATAGGTGTATCTGATGAACAAGTGTAGAGAGTTTATTATTTCCCATGGGAAAATGAAAAAAGAAAACTACTTACTTGGCTCTCACCACAACCTGCATGTCGCCATCCTTGACCGACACATGCTGCGTCGCATCCACCTTGACAATGTATTTGGGGAGAACGTACTTCTCCACATCAAAGTGGACTCGCTCATTCGAATGCCGTTTTCCTCTATGAACGGAAAGGGTCCATAAGCCCAACGGAGCAAGTTCGGACAATTCAAGCTTTCCGGTATAGACGCCACAACGCGTCTTGATATTCTTTATCTTCTTGATGCGTCTGCGCTTGGCGTCCTCAAACCGTACAACTACATCATCCGCGGCCACACTCGGCCGAAGGTTCTCATCCAAGAATATGATCCGGTAGTTGACTGTGTCACCGGGCTTGTATTTCGTTTTGTCAGTTTGCAATTTAATATAGGGCTCAAACTCTCTTAAGCTGAGCTGCTTGGAGTTACTGAACTCCAGTCCCGAGACGCCCTCGGCGGTTAAGTTATAGACACCCGACTTTAGAGGGGGCAACTTGAAGGTAATCTGCTTGAACTCATCGGCATTTGACAGCTCTACCGTTTGAGTCTCGTTGTAGGAAGGTCCTGTAATACCAATCTTCAAGGAAACGGGCTCCTTGGTGTGATGGACGGCGACAGCCACATTGTAGTCTCGGTGAGAGTGAATGGTTCCCGGTCCAACGATGGTGTATTGACTACGTAATAAATATTATATTCAATATAAATATGTATAGTGCATCAAGATCAACAGACAAGTCTGTCCGTCAATGTTCGACATACCCTTTGCTATTGATGTCTTTCGTAGCGACAGGTGGATCAACAGAGCCCATTACTCCAAATCCTGAAAGAGCAAGAGTATTTGATGAGTTCTACCATTTCATGATGATAATATATTATAATTGCTATCTATTGACTAATCAGAGTAAAACAAGGAAACTTTAATTCTCTGTGAAACCTGAATTCTCGTCGATCTCTTGGCCTCACCTAGTGAGGCTTGCAAGTTGAAAACTCGTTCGAATGGATGAAATGTTTGCATTAGATTGTATTAATTAAATGATATACTTAAATGGAAATAGCAAACTGTTCTATGGTATATGAAGCGCTCTAGTGCCGTACAATTGTCTTTCTTTTTCCAGCTATTTCACAAGTTTAGCTAAACGCTAAAAAAAAAAAAAAAAAAAAAAAAACAAAGTAAAATGTACCTATTATTTTAGTTGGGCTGCATTTTCGCTTTCTTGCTTGTAACTTTTGAGCACCATTTCTTTTTTCCCCAAATATACTTATTTTGATTAATATATGCCTAATAAAGAAAGATGTTTGGGGCACTAGAAAGAATGTTTTGCCAAATCAAACTCAATAAAGTTAAATTTTAAGGGGTGTACATATTATTTTCATCCTGAGTATACATATGTATATACATAGATATGCATTATTATCAATGTACATATATTTGATACATATATAACAATACAGTCACTTTGGGGAATTGATTAATGGCATTTCAAAAGATTCCTTGCTTTTTGCCTACAAATTGAATATACATTTTTGAATCGCCACATAAATTTCATATCATTTTTGTCGCTTCTTCTATAACTACATATATTTCTTGTTTGTAAATACAGATCACTCATTGAAGTAACTGATATATTTTTGGAATATCTGGCAACTTACTAAACGGATTAAAATTTTCCATAAATCGCTGTTTGTTTTGCCAAATTGTATTCGCTAGCTAGCTTCTGCGAATTTTGCTTCAATTGTGCAAATTTCAATAGTTGTTTTTCTGTTTATAAAGCATACGACGCGTCGCTCTGGTCGACGTCTCGATGGAGAGTGCTCGCAGAACCGGCGCACCACACAAATATCAGCTTGTGCCTATGACGAGCAATGCTCCCTAGCTAGTGTGGGGAATTCTCTCTCGAGTAACGTCATCATTTCTATTCATTTCACATTCGCATGCAAAAGAATATTGCGTCGTCTGGGGAAATCCCCCAAACGGGGGATATTTTTGTTATGATTGCGCTACGTTGATTTTGTCTCAGCTTTTGTGTTGCCTCTACTCCAACAATTGGAGTCCAATTATGATAATAATTGAATATAAATTCTCATTGAATTTATTTCTATTATATTATACTATTATATCTCTCCTCCAATAATAACTTATAATTATTGAATATACATTTTCATTGAATTTATTTATATTCCATACGTAACCCTATACTGTATACTATATAAATCAATAAAAACTTTATAATTTCTAATTATAAACCCGTGTTATCTATCAAAAATACTTCTTGCGTGAGTTTTGGGACACCCTGTATTATACTACATATCTTATCTCCGCTTCAATTATTACTTATAATGATAATTGAATTTATTTCTATATTATACCATCATTAATTTATATATTATGTATGTACATTTTATGCATATTAATTTCATATATTAAATTAATTAGAAAATAAAATTTATTATTAAATTTAAAGTTCTTACCGAAAGTAGCTCAGCCAAAGAGTCTAGTTGGCCGCGACTGTTGCCATTGTTGTTCTCTTGTGGTTTTTGGTTTATCAGCCAGTTGCTTTTAGCTTGAATTTCATAACATTTAATGATATGATTCATAGAAACGGTTTTAGAGTGGACCAAAATAACTGGCTGTGACTGCGACTGCGACTGTGACTGTCAATGCCGTAGAGAGTTCAGTCCGGCTGCAAATTATACAAACCGGTTTAGAATGTGCCAAAAATAACATTACAATACACACATAAATATGTATGAGAATGTTTTGTGTGTATGTGTGAATGTGGAAGTAGAAGTCGAGCAATGCCAAATCGGCAGGCGGCAGGCACCTGGGGCGCTGGGCAGTGTGGCTGGTGCCCAAGGTGAAGCACGTGCAAGAGCGCTGACTCACGCTCCATTTGCTTCGAAAGTTCTGTTGTTTTTTTTTCGCACACAAAGTTCTCTCCGAGATCTGATCCGTCCAGCTGTTCAGCTGACGCCGTTCTCTCAAACGTTGTTTAGCATTCGAAGCGCGCGGTCGTCTGTAGATTTACAGCGAACGTCTTATCTGCCGAACGCGCGTTCCGCACGTAATAGATAAAATTTGATAAAGTCAATAAGTGTCGAAAGAAAAGCAGAACCGAGCCCATGGCAAGCAAAGTTATGCCTGGATGCAGTGCAGCGGGACTGCGCGATGTCTGCGAGAACACAGATCTGTTCGCCTACGTCCGGACCATCACAGAACATGACGGCAGCAACGCAACGGATGAAAGGCTACTCAAATCGTTCAGCCTGGATGTGTCCTCGGCTATGTTTTACTTCGGCTTCTGTGCCCTAATCTCGCACATTCTGCTCACTGGCATCACGGCAGTCATCGTCCACAAATGTGTCTCCCTCAAGATGGTGCACACAGCGGGACACGCGTTCTACTGCACAGTGGCCGTAAGTAGCTTACATATGTACATACATACATATATACAACCTGTATAATATTTACATTTTGTGTGCTCGCTCCGACAGTTTGTTTTCTTTCTGGGCGAAGCGCTGCTTGTGCGCCACAGTGGAATTTTGGAGCTGTGGCTGGGCGCATTCAATGTGGATCTGTTCCACAGTGCTCTTGGCCTACTCGCCTTCGGCATTGGCGTTGTCGGCGTTGCCATCAAAACCTTGCAAAAGCGCGAGCGCAAGCGCGAAGATCCAAGCGCTACGGTAAAGCACTTCCGCAGCAATCACGGATTCTTCGGTAAGTGCAAAGACACTCGCTTAAAATGCAAGCAGTCCATTTACATATTCCTCCTCTCTCTCTCTCTCTCTCTATCTCTTCCATTCTTTCTTTGTAGGCATTGTTGGCTGTGTTCTGCTGCTCTGCTGCGTTCTCAGCGGACTGCCGTTATATTTCTACACAAACAAATCTCTACAGCTGGTTCATCGCTTCTGCGCTCTCAGCAGTTTTGCAGCACTGATGATTTCGCAGATTTTCAGCTACAACACTGGCTTCGCTCGGCGCCAATGGAAAGCTCATCACGTCCAGCTGTTCAAGCTGTTTACATTTGTTGCGTTGATCACAACAATGAACTACGAGTTTCGGAGATTTGCGCGAGAAATTGTTACATTAGTGATAAGACAAGTGTGGGGTTAGTCTATCGAGAAGTTGAATGTTGTTTATTCCAATCATTTTATTTTGATTAAATACATATATATTTATATAACTTTGTATTTGTTGTTTGATACACGATACCATTGGGGATAACATAGTTTTGATTACTTTTAACATACACACTTATACATAGATTATATACTTGATTATCATTCGTTCCGTTGCGTAACGAATGAAAACGTTTCACCGGAAATCAACATATACTGACAAAATATGCCCGAAGCTATTATAATTTGCCGTAGATAAAATGGATGATCTTATAAATATGCGACAAGAGCAATCAATTGCGACCGCTTTGCGACGTATGCATAATGTCCAATGCAGCCGGTATATTGCCCTCCACTGACTCCAACAGCTGCGTCAGCCAGGCTCCCTCATTGCTGAAGCCCATGGCCATCATCGCGTGCACTGCGGCATTGATGCGTTCATCTAAAGAAAGGATAACAATTTTAATTCAAATTCAACCACATTAATTAAGCATTAAGTTCTACTAACCGGTATGATAGATGGGCACCTGGCGCTTCTCCTCTGGTGCTGGTGGATTACCAGCTGTCGATGTCGAGGTGCTGTTGGTGGCCACAGCTGTGGTTGAAGTCGATGTGCTTACCGTATTCACCTGCGAGGTCTGTGTGTGAGCTGTTGCCAACTCCCGCTGTTGTTCCTCGTTCACGTGCTGACGCAGCATCTCACCCAGTTGCACAAAGTCACGGGCTGGGGTCACCGGGCTGAGGTCTGTTGCGGTAGCGTTTGAGTTGCTCAAGTTAATCAATGCATCCGAATTAGAGACATTGGCCATGGGTGAGGCCGTGTTATCAATCATCTGCCAATCCTGATCCAAGCTCTCGGATCTGCGACGCTCATCTGCCTCCGTATTAGTTTGCTGTGCCACTGGCTCGCCAACAGCTGCAGTTGCAGCAGCAGCTGGAGCAGATGGCTGTGTTCCATTGTTGTCCAAGGACTGTTCTGCACTTGCAGCTGGCGTTGGTTGTTTGCTAGCCTTCTGTGCAGTCTCTGCGCCAGCTTCAGGCTTCTCAGAAGCCGCTGAGCCACTTGAGGCCATGGAAGTTTCGGCACAGCCAAAATCAGCTGCTGCACTGGGATCAATCATTTTAGCAAACATTTCGCTGAAGTTGTTTAGGATTTCAATACCAGCACGCATGTACTCGGGATTGACAACCTGTGCCAAGTTCTCCAGACTAATGACCGGAGTAGTTGGTGTGCTATTCGCCGTGGGCGGCGTGGCAGTTGCCTGGGTCTGGGGTTGCTCCTTGGGGCTGCGAGGAGCAGCCACGGGCTCTTCTGCATTGGCCGTGGCATTTACTTCAACTGAAGCTGCTACCTTTATGGGGACCTCCTTACATTCCTCTTTCTCCACCTTCTCAGTTTTTGGGGTTTCATCAGATTTTTCATTATTTACTACAGTTGGCTTCTCTTTAGGCTCCTTCTCTTGAGCCTCCTGACTTGGGGCAGCCGTAGTGGGCGTCGAATTGCTCTCCGGCAAATTCATCATCATTTCAACGAATTGAGAAAACACGTTACCATTGCGACGACCATGGCGTCTCTCGCGACGACTTGTCCAGGGCGAATCCTCAGCAGTAGCAGTGCCAGTAGCAGTAGCACCAGCCGATGCCGAAGTAGTAGTAGTAGTAGTCGCAGCAGTTGCCCCTGCAAATGGGCACTGACCGCGGAAGCGACGGCTCGAACGACGATGATGATGCGAGCTATTTCCCGGGCCACTAAGCCAGGCCTCAACTACACTCGGCCCATTGTTGGTGGGCATGCGCACCATTATATGGTCAGCATGCTTGTGGGCCGACTCGCAAGACTGGCACAGATCAAAATTGGGACACTGTATGCACTTGTACCGGAATCCGACCAGGGGCAAAGTGCCGCAAGCATCGCACTCGACTCCATCATGGATGATGAAGTTGCTCGGATCGTCTTCAGCTTGGCTATCAGCAGCTGGTGCCTGCTTCACTTCCGCCTGTTTGGTCTCAACGGCCGCGATTTGCAAGTGCATATTCTGCTTACATTTGGCCAAGAAAATTTCATAATCACATTGATTGAAAACTTCAATTTCATCACCATCGGAATCTAGAGTGAATAAACAAGTTTTGGGTTACCAAAGACTGTATAAATTCAGAGCATTGTGTGCTTTAAATAATTTATGTATATTAAGCCGATGACTAAGCGAATGATTTTCATGACAAAATGAACTATTTCGTGATATCAAGAGCTAGACTACTTTAGGATTCGGGATATTAAAAGTGAAGTCCGAAGAGCAGAGTATCTGCGAAGTTAAATATCTTTAGGATAGAGGAAAGAAAACTTTGTGATTCAAAGTATATATGTATGTATACATATTGTGAATCATTCGATTTTGTTGGATGTTCTTTCTGCCATTTTATTTTGCAATCAAATCTATTGATACTGATACGCATTATTTTGTGAATCACACATAGGGCCAAGAGAATCACCTATACTCATATCTGTATCTACATTTATATATGTACGTTTACATATATTTACTGAATACACATCCAACTTACTGAGGAGTTGGCGAGTGCACTTTAGCCCTATTCTATGTACCGAACAAAAGTTTGTGAAATGCACCCACACACAAAACTATTCACATACATGTGTGTATGTACTGCCATGTTTTTGACACAGATGCGCACACATACGAGCGAGCAATCATCAGTTTAAATAGCGCACACATGCAAATATTTATCAGTTACATATGTGCATGTACACAAACATGCACACACACACGCACACGCACACACTGACATTTAGATGCATACAATTGATATCGCATGTTAATTCGTCTATTATATCATTGGCTTACATATTTGCATGTATGTGATGTACACATATGTACTTACCAATCCAATATGTCCTGAACTCGCAATTGTCGAGCTGTCGCTCCTGGAACAGGTACATCTCGATTTCCCGTCGAAGAATGCTAAAAGTATTTGATGGCATTCGCAAATACGCATTCAGCTTCTTGGCCACACCAGCTGGTGCATTGTGGTAAGTGATTTTCAGCAATTTCTCAGACATGTTGAAATTTTTTATTTTTTTTTTATTTTTTAATTTGACAAAGTAGACAGCAAACGATTCTATTTGCTAATTATTTGTTTCACAATCGCCTTCGTGTGTTTGTCGATGTCGTCTATTGCGTCGCAGTAGTTCTTTATGTATACAACCGCATTGGCTGCAGCTTCGGCTTTTATACTGGGTCTTGCTCGTCGTACAACTAGACACGACGGTTCTTGAATATTCGATGTAGAACGAAAATACTGCAAATCACTCCACGGACACCTTTTTGTTTATGAAATGATTCGCAAAATCTCACAGTAGTGCCAAGCTGGTCTTAAGTTGACCGACTATTAATCGAAACTCGCGAAATTGTGTCGTGCTGATAGCAGTGTTGGTTAATTTTCGGAATATTTAACCGATAAATTTATCGGATCAACCCTGATACTCATATGATATGCTTAATTGGCGCCACTTTAAAATCCCCAATTTCTTCTACATTCACACAGAGCAAGTTACGGTTATTAAAGATTTGTTAAGCATTCTTTTGTAATATATTTAATATATATATAAGTAATTTAATGTATATATAAGTAATTTCAAATTGGTTATTTAGTGTAGATTTCTGTGCCAGCTCTATGAGTGGAATGGCAGTTGCTATATTGGTTTCTGCTTATGTGTTTACTGATCTGTGTCTATACACATGCATATATACTTACTGAAATATGAATTTCCATTCAAGTCAACCCTTTATATATATAATGTACACTAACCACTGACCCAGCAAGCGAAGCTAGACTAATTCTACCGCCTAAAAGTAGACACTCCGCTGGCTCCGCTATTAATTAGAACCTTTGTTAGATTTTATTTTTCTTATCATTCATATTTTTATATAAACAACTGTTCTTACTCATCATAGTCTTCTTCTTTGTTTTCATCTCTTTCCTATTCATTCTATCTGATAAGTAAAATTAAAAAAAAAATACGTTTAACGTGTATCCTCTCTATCTCTACATGCAGGTATATAAAAGAAAGGCAGAATAAGTTATGTATTGATAATAAGCAACACTCAATTTTTAATTTGATTTAGATATTCATTGCGAGTCGCCTTCTTTGGCTCACCAAATGGTCAGTCCTCATTCGCTGTAATAAATTTCGCGCAACTGTTGCATAACAACTTTTCACAGTGCAAATGCAAGCTTCCGCATTTGGCCCGGAAAACTTCATAATCAGTTTGATTTTTAACTGCAATTTCATCACCATCAGAATCTAAATAGAAAGGCAAAGAAGTTTAGCTATCGCTTGTAGAGTGAATCAATCAATTACAGATTAAAAGTATCGAATAGACATTCAGAAAGGTGTTCATAGGTATATTTACTTACCAATCCAATATAATTTGAAAGGGAGATGGTCACGTGTTTCTTCGCATACAAATTGTTTAACTTCAGTAATAAAGTGGAATTCATAGGCTGACAGTTTCCGATATAGACTCCACCTTGCATTTCCTTCGTGGAAGGAAAATTTGATATATTGCTTATCCATATTGAAACAATATGAAATATATAAAATATTTTGAACAGGAAACAAATTGAATAATAATTGCCTTGTAGTTGCTCTCTCTCTGTATACAATCGCAATGGTTATAGCTTAGGTTTTATACTGCTCATATTGCGATTAGATATTGTCGAATTCGACTCTAGCGCAAGTGCTGTATAGTGTTGCCGTTATTTGACTAGAAAAAAGCTCTTTTTAACGGGGAAAAGCGATTATAAAAACGGGGGAAAAAACGGAAATGCCAGAGCCGCTTTTTGGCTCTGATATGCAGAATTAAAAAGTAACGGCTATTACTTGGTATATATTGGGTTGGTGGGCGGTAAAGTAACCGATAGTCAGCCGTCAGCCAGTGCTAGTCAAAAGTTTATATTGTTAACCGATTCGACAGCTTGCAATCGTATGTCGATATCTCGCCAACAATCGATAGGTGTGCAAGGCGGAATAATTCAATTTATTAAATTCGACTTAAATATACATTTCTCTGTTTTCAAAATTGTTTGAAGGTTTTATTTAATATTTGTGTTAAATGTTTAACTAAATTAAACTTGCGGGCGCCGAAACAATTTTAAAAGCTGCACCATGTCCGACTTTGTGCTATTCAAAAAATAAAAATAAAAATCAAATTAATTAAGTAAATGAATCCTTAAAGCTAGCTATCAACAAGAGCCACAAACCGAGGTGCGCTAGACAGTTTAGTATTAGAGCTGTGTCGGCTTTCGATTTCCTTTTTGGGCGTTGATATATTTACCACTTGGTCCGTCGGTCCCTCTGTTCTGTTATTTATAGACTCAGTCGGATATGTATCGACGGGCTCTCGTATGGCCGCAAGTGGGCTGTCTAAAATTTAAGAAGACTATTAAAAATCTTGTTTATTATGTATGCGGGCAGCATTGCTCACTGGAATATGTCTCGAAGAGCTGTTCCATCCAGGAATAGTCCTCACGACCTGGCAGACCAAAAACGAATCCGTCTAGGTGCCATCTCAAGTTCTCGGCACCCTTCTGCCGCTGATCGTAGTGAACCTCCTCCACCTGGTAGCCGTAGTCGCCATAATCATTGTACAACAGGTCAATTAGATCGCTGGCGCTGCTGCGACTCTTCAGAGGCTTCGGCAGAGCCAGGGCCACCAATTGCAGCAGAGCCAAGACAAACAAACGATTTGTGAACTTGCACATTTTACTTCTAGATCATTCGCGTGGACAGGACCGTTGCTGTCCGACTGCGGGCGATGAATGAGCCACAGCTCCGGCCTGGCAAACAAGATGAGCCTGCTGCCTTCTGCCTGTTGCCTGCTGCATACGGGTAACCAAAAACCCGATTGTGCAGATAGATGTTCAGTTCAATGGCCAAAAGACTTCCGCATTGTAAAGGCAATGTGAGAACCTTTATTAGAAGCAGCCATTGACCGCAGCAAAGCCGAAGCTATGCAAATCTAAACTGTCATCGTCATTAAGTGGGAGTTATCAATTGAAGCTTAATTCGAAGTGCTAACTAGTTTAGCCTCATAACCTATATGCTGCTCCAGGGCTAACGCGAGTCATTGTAAAACGTTCGAATTACTTTGGCTGCTCGTAGTTTGTTGTTTATTGTAAGTATTAACGGCATCTTGCTTGAGCTGCTTGTGCTCTTTGTGTGTTCAGTTGCTGGTCATTGAACCCATCCAGCCAGCCGAGCAGCCATCAGCCATCAGCCAGCAGGCAGCAGAGAATGCCCCCAACTCTCTGGCCAATTCGTGCAGGAAGATGCTGCTATCAGAAACTAGAAGCTGCACTTTCTATCTTCTTTTTTCGCTATACCTGTGTGTGATGAAAACTGGTTTTCAATTGAAAATTGCAACGTTGCAAAATTATGGCTCTGGCCTTAGTTAATGCAATCGCAATTTATTTTATATATATATATATTTTTTTTTTTGCCAGCCCCTCGATGACAGCTGAACTTCACATTCAACTCGACTTATCCTTCAGCGCATCATTACCGTTACATTCGCTTTTGACGTTCTGCCCCAGAATGGCTTCCGGTTTCAGTGATCCAATGAAACGCAGAAAATTGCCAATTAGTAGTACCGTTAGCTTGTCCTTTCGCTCTCCCACACTGGCTGGCTTCCTGCTTCTATGCTTAACATTGGCAATTAACAGCGGCGTCTCTTAACAGTGCCCTTACAGCAATGTTAAGCTTAACATTGCCCTCTAACATAGGCGCTTGGCGCATCATTTGAAATGCAATTTCTTGTCAGTTTATTTTAATTATTTAAATTATTTAATGCATTCTAAAATTATTGTGTACGTAAAGTGTGAATCTTAAGGCTAATGCTTAATCATTTATCGCGATGTTTAGCCTAATACATATGTGCGCTTTCGCTACGCAGTCTGGAAAGTGTTTCAGTCTCAGTATCCCTCGACCTGGCGGCAGGATCCGTAGCTGTCGCGTCGCTGCCCCGGTGCACAACGAGCCAGACCGTCGCGCAGTAGGGTCTTGGAGTCAGCCAGGGCATCGCCAAGCAGCTCGAAACTGAGCATGGCCTCGCCATCGACCAGGTGCTTGGGCTGCAGCTGTATCGGCGTGGGCTCATCGCTCAGCTGCCAGTTGCGCGGCTGCGCCTCGTTAATGATGTAGGCGGGCACATCGATGGGTGGATACAGGACGTTCGCATTGCCCTGCTGGGCGACATCGGTGCGGTACAGGGGCACACTAATGGCGCGGCCATTGGGCGTGACCATGGATTCGCCCGCCAGACGGTTGGTGTCCAGGAAGCTTTGGCCGCGCAGTGAGCGGGAATTGCGATAATACTGGGAGCCCGCCTGGTTGAAGCCCTCGAGAAGATTGTTGCCACCACTGGCGGAGTTGCTGCTGCTGCTGCTGGCTGGCACGGGTGGCAGCGCCTGTATAAGCTCCGGCTCCGCTTCCAGGTGATACGGCTTGATCAGCTGCGGCATGGGAATCAGCTGAGGTGGCAAAACATCCACCTGCTGGCGATGCAGACGCGGGTGCTGTAGCTCCTCACTGGCTGCAGAGATGTCCACGTGGTAGGGCGTGCGTCCCTCAATGAACTCGGGCAGACCACCAGCTAGTCCCGACTGGGGGATCTGCTGCAGCAGCTGGTGCTGCTGCTGCTGTTGCTGCTGCTGTCGCTGCAGTTGCTGCCGCTGGTAGAAGGACTTCAGCGCCGAGGCGTGCTTGCGTTTGCTGCTGCTCTTGGTGCCGCCTCGCATGGCGGACTTGCTCAGTAAGTCCAAAAGACTGAAACTGTCCGGCGAAGCGGACGGAATCACAAGTATCATGAAGTTCTCGAGATCGCCACGTATGTTATACTGGCCCTCCTGCCGCTGGTCATAGGTAACGACGCGCCGACGCAGTCCCTCCTCAGCGTCCACAACGGGCAGCAGTGGTGGCTGCAGCAGACCTGTCTCCGCCTCAATCCCAGCCTGCGGCGGAGCCACAGCCGGAAAGTGCTCCTCCGTCACAGTGGCTGGCGTCTGACTTTGACCCTGGCCCGGACTTTGATTGCTAGTGGACGGCATTTCGGTTGTGCTGTCCCGCAAGTAGGACGACTTTGACGCAAACGCTGATGCGCCGAGCTGCAGCAGCAGCAGCAACAGCAACGGCTTCCAAAGCATATCTGATTCAAGTTGCTAGAGTCTGGGCAAGAGAGATTTAACAACCGCTCGATAAGTTCTACGTTCTTAGCTCGCGCGCTTCTGCTTCGCAACTGATTAAAAGACAGCAACAACGGCTATAACATCGACGTCGACGTCGGCGTTGGCGTCGGCGTCGGTGTTGGCGTCGGCGCATGCGCAACTTTCATATTCTGCCGCTGCTGTCGACGTCACTGCTCTGTTGCTTTCTTTTGCATCTCGTTCTCGTTCTGGTTTGCTGTCAACGTTGTTGTTGTTGTTGTTGTTGCTGGTCCATTGTTTTGCTTTTATTCGTGTGTATAGAAGGCTTCACTGTGGCTCTTGCTGTTGTTGGCGTGCCCATTTCGTCTGCGTGACTTGCGTACGTCGCGTCGTCGACGTCGTCGCTCGTTGCCACCCGCGCCCCACTGCCAAAGGCAGCGTGAGAGGGCGGGACGGTCAGCACTCTGGGTTCTCCAAGTGCGCACAGTGGGACGTGAATTAGATTTTCACACCAATTAGGCAATGAGGAAGCATTCTCACAGCCAGCTAATCGGCCGAGCACGTACTCAGAACTGATCGACGCATTGTTGACAAACTCGATGATCGTGTCGTGGAGACTCTATTAGATGCAGTCTCTACGCATCAATAAACCAATTAAGTAGATTCGATTCAGCAGCAGCTGAGTTCCAACCAAGCTTATTTATACAGCGGATTAGCGACGCGACCCTATCGCTGCCTAATTTCACGTAAACTAATTTGCCGTCCGATCTGTCATCGAGATTAGCAACTGACTCAGCTGGAGGCACTTAGCGCTCCAAATTCAGATTTAGCGTTTTCTAAAATATACATTTATTTCTTAAGTGGCTGTTGTCTCAAGGATGGATGGGGAAGCGACGTTTACAGTTAAATATATATATATATATATATATATATATATATATATATATATATATATATATATATATATATATATATATATATATATATTATATATATATATATATATATATATATATATATATATATATATATATATATATATATATATATGTGTGTATGTATATATAATTAAGCATTCATAGTTACAAGTTGCTTCTAAATAATAATTACATAGTTTGCATTTAAATAATTAGAGGTCTTGGCGGTTATATCTTAGCTAAGAATCGCATGACAGAGCTTGCCTTAAACTAAAACACTTTAAAAATAATACCAAATAAATTAAGCACATGTAAGGTATGCTATCGAATACCAGTGCATAATATATATATAGATATATATATATATACATAGATTGAAGTAGACTGTTTACGATTAAGAATACGAACAATTATAGGATATAGGAAGCGAGCGTCGTTTCTTGCCTTTCAAAATGTCTGTGATGTAAAATAGAATTGAAGATGGAAATGGAAATGGAAATGAGGATGATTTGAATGAATAATCGTCGAAGACTTGTCATGGCTTGGCATTGATGCATTGATATATTGATGTTGATGTTTTGCAGGGCGGTCACTCAACGAATGATGCCAGAGCTGAGCTTTCGATACTAGAAGGCATAACACAAACAAATATTAGAATACTTCGGATAGGGTATATATCGTGTGCAGAGTGCAACTCAAGCTAACTCATCTCCCTCTCTCTCTCTCTGGTTACCTATACATATATATGTAAAGTCGCACATCTGACACGACTTGACATGGAAAATATTAAAAGCCTCCACAAGGTGACCGAAGTGCGTCAGTAATAGACAATTCGATCACGAACAAAGCACATTGTTGTTATCCTGTTTCCCTAATCCTGTTTCACTGCTGTCCTCGGCTGCTCCTGCTCCTGCTTGACGTCCAGATGCGTCACTCGTTTGTGCACCGTAAAGCACACCCGATTGAAGTGCTCACACATCTGGTTGACGACGCTTGCGCCGTAATGCCAGTGGGTCACTGTGGTCACGATCAGCAGCATGTAGAGCAGCGGCCGCTCCAGCACCGGCAGCCACAGGCTCGCCAGCAGGGACATCGCAAACATGGGCGTCTGCCAGTGCCAGGCCTCGCACCGCGTCACCGACATCTGCGACACAATCAGACGGCACTGCAAAGGAATCGAATGAAGGCCATTAGTCGATAAGTTGAGGAACACATTCTAGACTGGGATTTATTTTGAGTAAAAACTAAAATTGCAGTTTTAGCGCGAATTCTTGAGCATCTTAATCATTGGATCGCCTTCGCGTGGATACTCCAAGACGCCACCATCCTTCTTCAGGAAGTCAAAGGCCCGATGCTGATACCAGCCATACATTTGATTCTCGGTCATTGGCTGCGTCGAGACATGTCTCGCCACAGGCCGGCTGACGGCCGTCAGGCTCGATGATGGCTTAGCCCCAACATTCCCATTCGTATCGGGCAGAAATTTCCTACGGTGCTGCGCTCGCATCTCCTTAATCGTCTCGTCGCTGCAGTTGAAAAACGGATAATCGTGGCGAGCATAGAACTTGGTGGTCAATGGACGCTCAGCATCCACAACCCGAGTCTTAAGCAACGCCTCCGCGATATTATAGCTTGACTCCCTGTTGCGGCGCCGACGACGCTGACGATATCTTGGCATCTTCTAGCACTTTTCCCCACTTGAAAACGGCTGAAAATCTTTCGTATAAATGGAAAATTTAGAACACAAAATTGTGATGTGTACATGTGAGGAAAGTCGTTCTCTGACTGAGAAAAGCAATCGAAGCGGACTACTGTAGCTCGACTGTCAAGCTTAGTATACCCATTGCAAAAGGCCGTAGAGGGAGTATTGGTTGGAATAAGAAAAACTTCAATTGAAGTAATTAAGTTATTTTCTTTTAGATAACATATTTAACATTTAGTCAGCTATCACTATTTGAATCGAATCGCGTGTTGATTGAGCGGACGAGCCGAACAGTCTATAATAGTAGAAGGAAGTCGAACATCTATAAGATTAGCAGATACCACAAGCTGACTCTTAGTGCTACAGTCTTAAATTAGACCTAGTATAGCAGCAGATGTGCCTATAGTACTCTATGTGCTAAAATCTTCGAATTATATCTCTAAATCAAACTTAAGAATCGAGTACAACAATTCAAATTACTTTAAGCGTAAAAGTGAATAGTAAAACAAGAAACATTTTGAAATACCACAAGCATTTTGCAGGGCTAGCATATAGATGATAGACGTGAGTCGAAATTGGCCTGTTTATCTAATACAATCTGGATTTAATCTATTGTAAGATGATTCTATCAAAATTGTTGTTGTTAATACTCTTCAATATCTATATGGTATAAAACATATACATATATGGAAAGTTCTAGAGTGGAAGGTAACCCCTTGCAGCTGAGTCGTCAACATAATCCTATATACCTTCAACTAGAACAGAAGTCGATCAAATATTAACAGACTCTTGTAGATAAAATTCTAAAATATGGAAGAGCAAATCTCATTCAGGGATATTCTAAACGGCTACTCTAAGAAATTATAAGACAAATTTTAATATGTTCGTTCAATATTTGTTTTCTACCGTTTTTAAGCTATAATTCAATAATGAAAGTTCAATAATAACTAGATGTTCCTCAGCATGCTGCCCCGATGTGTATGGCTATGTGCAGATCATGTCTCGGACCCATCTAGGACCTTTGTTTGGCAACCGCCATTTGATTGGTTTCCAGGATCAGCTTTATCAATGGATCTCCCTCGCGTGGAAACACAAAGACGCCACGATCCTTGGGCTTGTATTGATAGACTCGATGATTGTACCAGCCATAAACTTGATTCGTGGTCATTGGCTGCGGCGTGGAGTGCTTCGGCTCATACTTCTTCAAGTTTCCTTGTGAGTCCGGCACATTTATCTCCGGACCCTTCCTGTCGAACTTCTCACGCATGCGCTTAATCTCCTCATCGGTGCAACGGAAATAGGGCCAATCGTGGCGCGCATAGAACTTGAGGGTCAGCGGATCCTCAGCTTCGGTCACAGTTATCGGCGATTGCTTTGACTGCTCCTCGCCATCGTCCCCCGCGTCACCTGCGTTGTTTTTCTGCAAGTCCGCGGCACAGCGTCGACCGCCACAACAAAAAGGCGGCATCTCGTTCAAGTTTCCTCTCAAATTCCGGACTTTTGAGTGTTATTATTGTTTTCAGAGCTGAGAATTTTACACTGCATAACTGACGTCTCAATGTTGCTCGGCTCTGTTTCATAATTTTCAAAATCCAAAATCCTTACTGAATCTATTGTTAACCGTAGAGATCAAAATTGTTTAAAGAAAAAGTCAGCTTCCGCCCATCAATAAATTACAATTTCCAGCCAGAGCAGAGAGCAGCTGGTGCGAGCTACATCGATCTAATATAATCAAATATATATACAATCCTAAACCCCTTTCAAGTTTTTATGTGCCATATTATTATCATATGAATGATCTAATGATTTTAAAATATGGATTTTCTCTAAAGAAAGTACATCCTGAGAAAAGCTGCGTAATTTAGGATTTATATACTAAAAGAACTATACTATCTATATCCATGGGTAGCGCTTAGCTCAACATAAATCTATTTATATGTTTTATTATTTAATGAAAGATAAAATTAGATACGTAAACAAAGCTCCTTTTGGATTAAGTTTTGAAGATCTATAATCCAGACATTGATTGATCAGCTAGCCTATACTGTGCGCATTTTCAATAAAAATCGGTAGATAAAAATAGAAATAGTCCGGCTATATAGATATATTATTATTGCAGGTAATTACTCATAGTTCAGCTGTTTTCAGTTGTTAAACAAAAAAAAAAACCCCCCGTGAAAACCACGCCACTCCATATCTAAACTGAGTCACTTGTCACGGTCGATGGTCGCGGGAGCGGGTCTGGCGGGCAGTCTATTGGATCGCTAATGACCCAACAAGTGCTCGAGACGGGCGTGATAATGAAAGAGCTCGGAACCTTAAGGCCAAATGTATGTAGCGATAAGGGAAGATAAGGTACTTACGCTAACGTTGGAGAAGATTGTGCCACTCAGCATGAACATGGCCCGCGGATCCCTTTCCATAATATCATTGGGCGATATCAGAGGCCAGAGCAACAGCAGCGCAAAGTAGGTCACGAATGGCCACATCGGACGCACTGCCTCCCATGGTGAGAGCATCCGTCCAGTGCGCTTGGCATATGAGCTGTAAATGAGCAAGCAGTCATAAGATTGTTAACAGAGAGAGAGAGAGAGAGAGAGAGAGGGAGTTCCTTACTTGTAGACATTGAGAATGACTAGAGGCAGGTTGGCCATGGCACTGACATGCAGCACAGCCTCCATGACATTGCCCAAGGGCAGAGTGCCGAGCGAGCCCAGTGGCAGCTCGAATTTCCATCGCTCGAAGCCCGCCCACCACGTGAACAGGTACATGGCTGTGCTGCCCCACATGCTGAGATCGTAGCCCCACGGCAGATACAATATGCCCGTGTTGTACTTCTCCCAGTGCGACACAAAGAAGTTGAAGTAGACCGTCAGGCAGACGTAGTACATGCGCATCGGTCGCACCGAGTAGATCTGGCAGCGTCCGAAGATGCTGTACAGGCATGTGGGTATAATCATGGCCGTGTAGGAGTCCAGCCCATGATCGAACAGCTCGCCCAGCGGACCCGACAGGCCAATGCGACGCGCCTGCTTGCCGTCAATGCCGTCCAGCGTGTACGCCACGAATATGTTGATTGCTGCGCTCAGCCACACCCAGGTGGGTATCGGCGTGGTGCCCTCCTCGCCCGAACTGGCCACGAAGTTCCAGTCGTAGTAGGAGAGCAGCACCAGATTCATCACGCTGAACAGGAAGCCCAGAAAGGTCATCAGATTGGGCGCAAACCAGCGCGGGAAGAACTGCACCGCAGACCAAAGAACATGTACGTTATTATAATTATTGATTTTTTGTCGTTGTAGTTGTAGTTGTTGGTGTTATGAATATGCCACCTGCACTCACCGTGACCAGCCAATTCCAAAATGGATGCATTACATATTGGCTGAGCGGCGACGTGTCTATGGCGCTGTACTGCATATAAAGAAGAAGACATTAGATTTATGAGCGACAGTTCTACCCCTACCCCTGCCCCTGCCTACCTTGTAATTGTCGAAGCCATTGATTTGCTCCCGCGTCAGGTACCGCCAATGCAGTAATCGCGTTAAGCGCTGCATCTTTATATATAAATATATATCTGTGTGTGTGTGTGTATATATATATAGATAGTCGAGGCGTAACGCACGTGCTTCGCTGGCTATTCAAAGAGTTTCTCTCATACGTATCAGATCTGTATGGTTTAATCTAACAGGAACACGCCAGCGCCACTATTCGAATTGTTGTTGTTGTTGTTGTGGCAATTGACTGAATGGCGGCAGTGGCTTTTACACTAATTGCGAATGCTCAGTGCATCGTTAACTGGTTTGCACGATAAAGTTGCTTTTGCTGGTCACAACACACACACACACACATACACAAATGGTCAATTTAAGAGCTCCGCTATTATTTCACATGCAAAAACAACGAAAATCTTTGCCGGCTGTTTTTTCACGTTTCACACTCACACACTCATGCACATAAACAGTCAATTACTGACGCACACTTCTACACATACACTCTCAGCTGGTTAGGGGGTTGTTTTGCAACACACTTTGACGCATTCACCTTTTAACATATAGTTTTTACATTTATTACTTAAAACATTTATATCTATCAACACATTTTTACTTATTCCTACTAACACTATAGAACTAAACTATTGGCGCGTGTTAAGTGCCAATTAATTGCCTCATGAAGAGGTGGCACTTACTGCTGCAGAAACAGTGCTGCCAGCTCAATCTATGGTCAGTGCTGTCTAACATGGAACCAACTATAATATATCGATTATTGGCGGGTTTTATGAGTTCAAATTCAAATCTTGAAACACTTTCCATACACACATATTTTTAGAACAGGAAACTAAAATTGTTATCCATAACATTTATATAAACTCGTGATTATTCAAATGAAGCACAAATTTGTGAATTATTAGCTTAATATGGTTTAAACCTTTCTAACGCTACTGCAAAAGTGCTGCCAGCTCGCATACAGGCCGTCTTGCCGAATCACTGCCAGCATATCGATTATTAGCGAGTTTTATAAATTCAAATTCAAAACTTCAGTTGATTGGCTTTATTATTGTGGGACGTTTAGAAATTCGTGTTTATGTATAGTTAACAAATCACATTGCGTAGAAAACATATATATTCGTATAAAGTGTAACAAAATGTAAAGCATAAGTAATGTGGAACTTAACACCAAGTCCTGTAACAAAATGTGCTAAATTGAACGTATGTAACAAAAATTACGTTAAATTACGCTAATGGCCGTAATAATTGGCTTCTCATAAGTGATCTACCTTACAATAGAAAGATAGCTCAGTTATTAGTGACTTGTGTCGTAAGGTATTTCTTTCTTAGTTTGATTTCTTTAAATTCCGTTTACGTATATTGCCTGGACAGCCGCCAGCGCTCAATAGATGCAATTTCCAACCGCCGTCCAATGGTAGATGCACATCATCATGGCAAAGTGGACAGCGAGCAGCACCAGTTTTAAGCTCTTAAATAAATGTATTTTGAGTGTGAGCTGACAATGCAAGAAAATACACGAAAGATTATACAATACCTCGACAAAAGTCCTCCATTTGATGCAGCTCGTATAGCTGCTTATGAACCGACTCCGTGCAACGTGTGCACACCACGTAGCTTTCCTTGGCTTCGCATTCGGCTGTAGATGGGTGTGAGAAGGAGGAAGAGGATAAATCAGCTGACATGTAACAAAGGAGTAGAACACAAAAACTCACTAGTTAAGTGGTAGTTGAGCGCAGCTACCTCCAGCACCTGACTACATTGCGGGCACTTGGTGAGAAAGGGACAAGTCTTCCAATAGTGGCGATCCAGTTGGCTGGCATCGCTCCCAGTGCAGCACCAGCCACAAAACATGCAGTTGCTATCGTGAAGGATTCAACTTAAATACGACAATTCTCATTAACAGCAGACTTAACTCACATCTTCGGCGTTGTTTCTTCAGTGGACTCGGAGTTGGTAGCGGATCCCTTGCGTGAGTTCGAGGCCGACTGCATGGAACGCTTCAGCTGCTCGTTGTACTGCTGCTTGCCATTGCAGCTGACGTAGCCATTGCCCACCACTGACGTGCCCAATGCCATTCCGCTTTTGCTCTTCAGTAGGCGCGATGCGTCTGTGCTGGTTGTGGGCTGCATTGGGTCCGCATCATTGCTTGAATTGTGCACTTCCAGCAGTTCCTGCTTGCGTTCCAAGTCCAGCTTATCGAACTCAGTGAAAAGCTGGCGGTAAAGCAGATTGCGCCGCGTGATGTCGTCGTCAGGGGGCAGCTGCTTGCGCACAAGTCGCGGATTCACCTTGTAGACGAGTAGAAGTATGCGTTCGGCCACCTTGCGTACCGGCTCCGCTGGATGATGTATGCCGGAGCAGCCGCAGTCGGAGAGAGCCCGGCATGTCAGTCCACTGTGCTTATCGGTGCTGATGCCCTGTGTGTTCACCAACTGCTCGAGCATTTGCAGCCGGCTCATGGCCAGGCGCTGATGCGTGCCAGAGCCCACGCTCCGCGACAGCGCAGGTGCCACCAGGTGCTGCTCGATCACCTGCGGGCATGCGGCTATGCTGAGTATGGTGTGCTGTGCCAGCGTATGCAGACGTGCCGACGGATCACCCGACTTGGCCAGCAGCTCGGGCAACAGGCGATCCACGCATCGGGCCACCTCGTTGGGCGACACGCGACCAGGCACATATTCAAGAAACAGCACGCGAACCGTTTCGGTCGCCTGGTTAAACACCGAGTACACAGCGTCTCGAACGGCACGATGCAGCAGCAAAGCAGCGCTGCGTGCCACTTTGTTGGGACTGGCTGCATGCTCGTTGCTTGCCGCCTCGGCTCCTTCCTGCTCCTTGAGGAAGCTGCGCAGGCGCACTAAGCCATCCTCGCGATCCTGAAACTGTCGCGAATAGAAGAGCTCAACCTGCAAGAGACCACATCCGGTTACTACGGATATCAAAGGTAGATTGGATAGGAAAGTCTTACCAACTCGCTGCCAAATACCAGTATGGGCAGCGCAGCTTGTCGGCGCTCGCGGTCATTGAGCCGCGAGCGGCTGCGATTGGGATCCGCTTCGAGCAGCGCATTGCCCTGACACTCCCTTAAAAATTCATTAGTATTTGAGCTACATAGTTAACGGTAAAGGAACGAGACAACGTTTACAGAAATGGAGAAATAAAAAGAAAGCAGCAAAAACATCGACGAGAATTAGTCTGACTTTGGCGTTTCTATAACTATTATTACGTTTGTGTTTGTGTTGTGCTGCCTCCAACTCATGCCACATGCAAGCTCCCTGCTCCCTGCTCCCTACTCACAACAACAACAACAATAATAGCTACAGATCGACTTATTGCTTCTATTGGGACTTACTGCCTCAGAGTGGGTATGGCTCGCTCCTCGTAATCCTCGTACGAATTACGCGGTGCACTTTTATTTCGCCTCCGCAGCGATCCTTGTCGACTGGACATAGGCGAGCTGTGGCGCGATGCCATGGGCAGGCGCGGCGATTGAGGCAACTCATCGTGGGACTTCGCATGCAGATGCAGTGCAGCTACCGGCGCAATGTCATGGCTGGGTGACTTCTCAAGCTGCACGCTGCTGGACTTGGGATTGATGACAGCCTCGGCAAGGGCGTGTGCCACATCCTGCAGACTGGGTGCAGCCGGCAGACTCGGCTTTCCGCCCGCATAGACCTCGCAGCTCTGATCGTTCTGACTGAGCGCTCCGTCGTTTTCGAGCAGCTGCTCCACCTGGAGTTGCTTGAGCACACAAGCTCGATACATTTCGATCTGCTCCTTGCGCAACTTGGCCGCACTAAAATCCTCCTGTTGCACCGCCTGCCGCTTGGCTAACGCATAGCGACCCAAACGCTCGCCTGCCGTTCGCAGCGCAGTCATACAAAGCTTCAGCTTGCGCGCATACTCGAATCTCTCCGTGCTGACTGCCTTCAGCTTGCGCTGCTCCAGTTCTCGTATGTGCTGCACAATGGACTCCTCCACGTACATTGAAAATAGCAGATCGTCGCATATGGAGGCCAGCGCCAGTTCGCCCGTGGCGGTGTCTATGGGCGCCGTTTCGCTGGCTAGATGATCGTCGCCCTCGTTGAGGGCACTCGTTTCCAAGTCCTCGCCGAGCACGTTGACCGCCATCAAAGCAATCTGTTGGGTGCTATTGAGCTCATTGCAATGAGCGCCAATCAGACGCAGCTTCAAGTGCGTTCCTCTCCTGGGATTCACAGTGACGCTCTGCAGCTCACGGGATTTGTAGTTGGTATTCGCATTGTCGGCGAGCGCGACAAAGCCAAGAAAATCAAAATACTGTGAGGACGGAGTGCTGGGCATGGACTTTGGGGAGTAGTGCAGCCAAAGCTCGACTTTTTCGGCTGAAAGAACAAAACATTTATATAGTCAAATGTTTTCCAATCAAAAAGCCAGACTCACGTATCAAATACTGGTGGGCCAAAAGCTGAATGCGATAGATTTTCGCCGGCTGGTGGAAACGCAATATGATGTCGTGGGTGCTGAGTCCGCTGTCCACGGCACTGCGCCAGCCATGTACCGTGGGGCCATGTGTGTTCAGCTCGCTGGCTGGAAAGCCGGCGTCTTCATCTAAAAAAAATAAAACCAAAACACAGGCTTAGCGATGGATTAACATTAACAGTGTTGGTTAGCAACGAATATTGAGAAATGGCTTGAGTTCGTTCATTTACTTAGTTCACTTTGATTAATAAGTTCATTTCGATTAACAAGTTCAATTAGTTCTGCAATCATGAACGAGCTATAAAGCTCTAAGCTGTTAGTATACAAAAATTAAATTATTTTTGTTTATTTTACTACAGATATTACTGTAAAACTTGACCAATAATCTGTTTTAATGCCAGTCTGCAAGAGAGATATGCCATCAGGTTCAGTGGTTCATTTGAATGAACTATTCAATTGAACGAAATGACACATCTCTAATCATAACAAATGTTAGCTGCTATCAGCCTTTGAGCCCATGTATAAATTAACCGAACACATTAAGAGGCCTTAGAGTGACGTTGTCACGCATGCAAAGAGCGACAATTACGTGGCCGTAGCTCGCTCCGTCGCTCTTTTTATGTGCAGCTCGCTGAGAGTTAGTTTAGTCGCGTTTTTGGCCTCTGACACAACAGAACGTATTCTTCTACTTCCGGACTGCTCTCAAGATGCCGCAAACAACAAGCTCGCCTTCGTCGTCCTCGACATGGCTGCTGCAAGTCCAGAGCCTGCTGAACAGCATCAATCATATGCTGATCTTCCTGGTGGGCGCCTTCTTCTTCACACTCGCCAGGAGTCTGGAATTCAAGGACACGGCCATGCACATGTTTATGACGGGCATCGGTGTAAGTAACCCGAATCAGTTCTGAATCAGTAACACAACGTAACCATGTACTGAAATCCACATAATCATCGTCTTCCTATCGCCAGCCATGTTAAGTGTACTGCTTATCGTTGATGTTGTCACCTTTATACCTACACCTTTGTTTTTGCAGTTTCACGTACTAATTGCTCAGGCATTGATGTCGCACCACAAGGCGAACCGATTAACCCGCTGGCTCTCGCACAAGAACAAGTCCCGTTTCCACGGCGTGCTGCAGCTGGTCGGTGGGTCGATGGTGCTGCTCGGCGCCCTGGGCAAGTTTTCCCAGAAGGACGTGCACTTCAACACCTGGCACGGTAGATTCGGTGCGTGGGCGCAGACATTACACACCTCAATGAACACTAAACACAATAATTCTAATTGACTTTCAGGTGTGGCCGCTGCCTTTGGGTGCGCGGCGAGCGTGGTGGGCGGCCTGGTTAACTTCTTCCAGCCCAAATTCGTGCTGAAAGCATTTCCACCCTCCGAGCTACGATTCCGTCATAATCTCTTTGGGCTGCTCAGCTTTACGATTGGCATGGCCGCCATTTACCTGGGCTACTACTCAAAGTTCTTCACACGCTCCGTGGATCATGAATTCATACCCGCCCTGATGCTGACCACAGCTCTGGTCTACGTGCTGACCATAATTGGACCGGTGGGCTCGCTGCTCACGAAGCTCAAGTACCGAAGGCAGAAGGCCACGTAAAGCGTGTCGTATACAAATTGGTGAAGGCTATGAGGCTACATAAAGGGATCATCCCCGACAATGACTACAATAAAATGAACAAACTTTCCAAAGGCAATTTGAATTCGCGCTTGGCTCGTTGCCAAAAATATCTTTGAGTGCGCATTTAATTGGATATGCGTTGCAGATATGCCAGACATATTATGACAAACCGCAATCTGTCAATATAATGAAGATATACGCAGACAATGGCCATCGCAGATTTCAAATGCAATTTTGCAGCAGTTAGTAAATAGTTTGCGGCATTCCGTAATTTATGTCTTGAAAATAAAAGTGTGTTAGGTGTGTTCAATGTTCAAAATGGTTGCTTAAGACCAATATATAAGTGTATAATCGTTATAAATAAATGTTTTGCTATTCCGTGAAATTACTTTTGAATGTTGTTTAATTAGGCGTCGCACTAGGCGTATGTGTGATTTTTTATCGATTTCTCAAGTGCAGCCAAATGGCGCGCGATACTCAGCGCTGGACGAGCGCATAGCTAATGGTAACTAAAATAAAAATGTAAAGCATAAAGAAACATAATTAAACGAAATTAAGTCATAATTTTGCATAAGGAAAGGGCAAATCTACAATACTTAAGTTTTGTTTACCTGAAGCAAATACCACATTAAAGGGAATTTTCTTGGCCATTGTGAAGACGAAGTCACACTATACACACATTTACTTAATAGAAGTCTGTATTTTGTGCCTTGAGCAGCATCTACTTTTTGATACACAAACTAAAGTAAAATTAAAGAGCGGTGCATACCGCCGTATCTGTGGCTGGAATGCGTTTGCACAGTTGCAGCTAGCGCAGTTCATTGATAGCGCTCGTATATCGATAAATAACAGCTGTTTTCAAACTGTGTTTACCAATACTGTTCGATAGACCACCTAAGCGGAGTGAACGAACTAGCTGAGCAGCAGTGGAAGTCCAGTTCGTTCTACAATCGAACGCCACCCTAATGTTTGTTAAATTATTTGTGTTTGTGTAAGCAAAACAAAATGCCAACAAATGGCCATAAATACAGCATCTTGCTGCCCACATATAACGAAAAAGACAATTTGCCAATTATCATATGGCTTATTGTCAAATACATGAAAGTTAGGTAAGAAGCACGGAAATACATATTGAACATGCAAATTTATAAACAGAAAATTCGCTTTCCCAGCGGTTACGACTACGAGGTGATTGTAATCGACGATGGCAGTCCGGATGGCACATTGGATGTGGCCAAGGATTTGCAGAAGATCTATGGCGAAGATAGAATTGTGCTACGTCCACGCGCTGGCAAACTGGGCCTGGGCACTGCCTACATCCACGGAATAAAGCATGCGACCGGCGACTTTGTTATTATCATCGATGCCGATTTGAGTCATCATGTGAGCATAGATAAAGACGCTGCACTGACGTGTGATATATCTTTTAGAATTGAGCTTAATTGTGCGTGTGCCTCTTTGCTTGCAGCCCAAGTTCATACCCGAGTTCATAAAGCTGCAGGAGTCGGGCGACTATGACATTGTCTCCGGCACTCGCTATGCTGGCAGTGGCGGCGTCTACGGCTGGGATTTCAAACGTAAGCTTATCTCGCGCGGTGCCAACTATCTGTCCCAGGTGCTGCTTCGACCCAATGCCAGCGATCTGACGGGCTCCTTCAGGCTGTACAAGAAACCTGTGCTGGAGAAGTGCATTGCGAGCTGCGTCTCCAAGGGCTATGTCTTCCAGATGGAAATGCTGGTGCGTGCTCGCCAGCATAACTTCACCATTGCCGAGGTGCCAATTACCTTTGTGGATCGTATTTACGGCACCTCCAAGCTGGGCGGCACCGAAATCATTCAATTCGCTAAGAACTTGCTGTATCTATTCGCCACCACCTAAGGGAGAAACTAAGGATGGTCGGAGAATGGCGAGATTGAACAACAATAAAGCTAGATAGATGACTTAATGAATCTTTAATTTATAATTTCCTTTGGTTATTTCTTTAGCCTTTTGTACATCTGGTAAGTTCTTTAAAGAATTTTACATACAACTAATGAATTATGCATGAGAAAATTTTATACGTGATATTTATATAATTCGGAATTATAATTTCTTTGCATTTGTTTTTGTTTTCATTCATAAATGTATGTTTAAATTGAATAATGATATCTAAGTTTAATTGATTCAGGCAGCTGTATCAACTTTTAATTACTTAAGTTAAAAACTTTGTGCTGGTTGTCCGGATTGCCATACAAGGTGCCGCAGTCGTCCTCCAGAGCGTTGGCCGAGCTGCCTCCGTAGTTCTTCAAGGCGAGCGTTAGCAGATCGTTGCGGTCCACGAGGGCGAGCACAACGAACGCACCATTTGGCAAAATCTCGCAGGTGCTGATCTGAGCTGGTGGCTTAAAGACGGCCAAGGACTTAGCTGCAAGCCACAACATGAATGAAATGAAATAGCATCAGAGAATTCATGGAAACTAAAAGCTACTGTGCCCACCTGTGTTCAGCTCCCACATGCGTATGGCGCTGTCCCGTCCCTCCTTGTCGAAGGACAACAGTACCTTGCCCAACGGATCCAGCTTCAAGTACGTGACGGGCGCATTGTGTCCGATGAGCGTGCACTTGCAGTTGCCTGTGACCAGATCCCATATCAATATCTTGGCATCCTCCAGGCCGGCTATGACGCAGGCATTTAGCTGGGATATGGCCAGGGATACGGTGTTGCAGCTGGGCTTCCACTTCTTGAACAAGGTGCCGCTCTGCAGATCGTAGACCACAATGAAATTGGGCGTCGTTGGCTCGTTTAGCTCCTTGGCCACCACGCACACATAGGATCCCTCGTGTGTGATGGCCGACAGCGAGGTGACGAAATCATGATGCGGAATTCGCAGATCGTAGAGCAACTTACGCTGCGATAAATGCCAGACGAGCAGTGGAAACGGCTTCTGCGTCTCATCGCCGCACACCAAAATTCTACAAGATTCAGGAATAATTAACTATGAGCCGAAAGGTAAACGGTAGAATTGCTTGGCTTGCTCACCGTCCATCGCCGGAGACGAGCAGCGAGTTGAGGAACCGATCCTCGCCCGCCTTGAACGTGGTCACACAATCGCCCGACTCCAGATTCATGAGATTCACGTACATGCGATTGCGCGAGAGGCAAACCAGATGGTTCTGATCGTGCAGGCCGAAGTAGGGCATCTTCTGGTTCATCACGCCCTTCAGTGTGACCTGCCAGATGGTAAGCATATTATAGTATTATTTAGACATATGATCAATATCAAATCTTACCTTAAACTTTCCCTCGTCCAGGTTGATGACCCGAATCTCGCGACGGCAGAGCACAGCCGCCTCGTAATTGCCCACTGGGCACATGGCCGTCGGCTGCTGGATGCCCTGGAGCTCGCGTATGCGACAACAGTTCTTCACATCCCAGATGCAGATCTCAGCGCGCTCAGTGCACAGCGACGCCACATAGCAGCCCGGCTGCGGCAGATTCATCAGCACATCGTAGCCCCTGACAGCTGGGGCGGCATTGGCATCCGGCTCGGCGGCGTTGTCATTGGCGTCCAGATCGGCATTGAGGATCTCGAGAAAGGCGAACTCCAGCTCATTTGTGTACTCCCACCAGGAGCGTATCTTCTCATCGTCCTTCAGCGTCGAGGACTCCTTGAAGCGCGTCTTCAGATAGTACTTCATAAGCGTATAGAACTGCTGGCCGTCGTAGCTCAGCTCGTGGAGGTAGCGCACCAGGAACTGCTTCAGGAAGTCAATATGGACATAGCCCGTGGAGCCCTCGCTGCCAGCCAGCCACTCGGCGTGCAGGATGTCATGCATGAGATGCGCCGGCCCCGTGGCGTGCACCTTGTTGGCTATCCACTGCAGGTCCGTGAAGTAGAAGCAATTGAAGAGTATGTCGATCTTGTGCGGCGCCGGCTTGTCCTCGATCACCGCACAGAAATGATGATAAGGCAGTTTTAAGTACTTCTGGTAGTTGTAGCTGGATAGGACAATGGAACGGGGGTTAGCTGCGGAAATGTCAATTGGTGTATTATTGAATCAGTCTTACGTTTTCACGCCTGCGCTGCCCTTGAACTCGCTGTCCTGGCGATCGAAGTAGTCGCGCAGCGCTTCATGTACCAGCCACTGCTTCTGCGCATACCTCGACAGGACGGCGCGTCCAAAGCTCCTGTCCGCTATTCTAATATTCTTAAGATTTAAAAGCATTGGTCCCATCAGCCAGCAGAACTTGGACCAGATCTTGAAGACGACCTGCGCCTCCAGTTGTGTGATCTTTTGAAAAACGCCCAAGCAGTCGCTCTCCCGTATGCCCCACGGCGACAGCCGCACAATCAGCAGCATCAGCTCCACCTGATCCGCCGCGAACTTCGTCTCCAGCACCTGCAATATCTTGCTGGATATATCCCCGATCTCGCTGATGGGCTGCGCGACGTGGCCCAGCCAGGCGAGCCACCACAGCGACTTGGCGTGGTAGGGCGTCTTGCCGTGCAGCGACTTCCAGTCGTCGGGCAGCTTGAGGGCTCCGTTTGCTGCATAGAAGTCGCCCCCGCCGGAGCTGAGTATGTCGTGCCACTGGCGCTCGGTGAACTGGCGCAGGCGCAGGAAGCAGCGCTGTGGCATGCCCAGTTGCGCCAGCGCGGCGAGCATATCAAATGAATCACTGGCATCCTCCTCCTCTTCCTCCCGCTCGCTGACCGTCAAGATCAGCTTGCCGCAGCTGCCCAGCTGCAGCGGCAGCCACTCAAGCGTCGCATCCCGCTGCAGCTCATCCAATCCGTCAATGATCAGCACAAAGAAGCGCTGCTGCCTGCCCAAAATCTGTTTGATGACCTCTGCATAGGCTTCCAGTGTCTGTGGAAGGACAGAAAATGAACTCTGGAATTCTGATTTTATGCTGTCTACTGCGAGGTACTTACGTGAGGCACCTGACACTGCTGACCCGTCTCGAGCACCGACATCTGATTGGCTATCGAGCCGAACAGCGAACTGATGTCCGAGGAGCGAGCGCTCAAATTGGCATATCTAAGACGGGATTAAGATACATTTTTAGACTTGGCTAGAAGCTGCTCACAATAGCCTAAACACTTAGGATAACTCTTGAAGTCTAGTCTAGGACTAGGAGGAACTATCTGCAAAAGCTCTTCCTGCAGGACTCAAGCCATTATGAGGTTGATATATCAAGAAATATCATTTAATTGACTGACTGATGGAGAGACACAGACTATATGGCTATATGACTGAGCTTCTGTTTGAGGACATAGAGAGGGAGTCCCTTTCAACATTGAAAGAAAGGTAGGAGAATCGAGAAACCCATTATCCTTTCCTCCAGGCTTTCTTTTAGATAATGCTCCAACTCATATTTCCTCATCACCTCCCTTTGATGACGTGGATAGGGAATCTGTATCTCGAGAAATCCCATTATCCTTTCATCTAGGCTTTCCTTAGCTAATGCTCCAAATCATATTTCCTCACTTTCCCCTTTCAAGTTCTCCTAGCTCCTACCAGCTTGGGGGAATCCCGCTCTGGCTCGTTCTGGGCTCACCTGAGTACCAGCTGTGCCTCCGGCTTCCATCGATGCACGTTCTCCATGATCTTGGAGACCAGCACACTTTTGCCGCTCCCCCGGGCGCCCGACACGACCAGCGGCTGCGAGGTGCCGTCGCGTATGTAGCGCTTCACGTCGTTCATGATGTCGAAGTTGGCCGAGTTTTGGGCGAGCAGCTTCGAGTAGTGGCCGATCAGCTGCAGCTCCTCGAGGAGCACACGGTCCACGCCCAGCGTGTTGTAGGGTATGCTCTTCTGCAGGTGCTCCTCGAAGATGCCAGCCAGCGACTTGTCCAGCAGGCTCTCGATGACGGAGGACAGCTCGTCGTCCAGGATGTTCATGGTGGGCAGCATTCGGATGAGATTCTTCTCGCACAGCTGATTCTTGAGCTCCGCGTAGATGCGCGTGATGCGACGCAGCACCTCGAGCTCCAGCTGCGTGGCATTGTCCGGGGCGCGTGAGTAGTGGGCGCCCGTCTGTATCCAGATGCAGCGCTTGGCCAGCTCCTGGCTGATGAGGACCGTGTTGTTGATCTCCTGCTCGACGACGGTGGTCAGATACGAGTCCTTCACGTCGTCCGAGAAGAGACGCAGCAGCACGCCGAGCAGCTCGTTCAGCTCGCCGTTCACCTGGGTGGAGTACGGATCGATCTGCTGCGTGTACAGCCGGTGGCACATGGGCTGGTAGGAGTTGTCAATGGTGTACCACTTCTCCAGCAGGAGCTTCTCCGCATCGCTGGCGGCGCTCAGCACCGAGGTGAAGTCCTGGCTCTCGATCGTCAGCGGCAGCATGGGTGTGCCCAGCGTGGAGCCGAGGAAGAGCACCGGTATGATGTAGGCGCCGGTCGCGTGCCGCGTGATCTCGCACAGGCAATTGGCCGCCTCCTCGTGGCCGCCCTGCGCCTCCAGCGGTGTCTGCGTCCAGCGCTTAACCTCCTGCAGCCTCGAGAAGTCCTTTTTCGCATTGCCATTCGCCTGCTCCAGCGCCGACGACGCCATCGCCGACGCGCCCGACTCCTTGGCCAACAGCTCGCTGTCATGGACGTCGGCAATGATGAAGTCGAATCCCTTGCTTTGGCACTTGCTCTTGAAATGCTTGTACAGACTGTAGATGACGCGCTTGTGCTTCTTGTACTCGGTGCTGTTGTCCGCCAATATGTAGATGACGATCTTCTTGTCCCGCTCGATCTTGCGGCCGGGCGGCGGCTTGCCCTGCAGCATGCTCAGATTGCCCATGGCCGGGCTGCCCGTCGACGCGTCGCCAGGCGCCTGCGCCCCCTGCGTCGTGTTGCTGTTCGACTCTGCAAATACAGGATGCGATAGGATACAATAAGATCCGCACAACGGAGCAAGCTGCTCCACAACCCACCTTTGTCTGTGGCATTGGCCTTGGGCAGTGGCAGCTGCTGCTGCTGATGTTGCTGTTGGTTGCCATTCGAGTCATTGGTTTGGCTGGCCTCCGGCAGCGCCTCGACGTCCGCCAGCGGTGCTCGCTTCTCATTGAAGTCCTTCGCATCGTTGCTCAGCTGCGCATCCTTTTTGTCGGCTTCCTCATACGGCGGAGAGCTGCAAAGTTGGGATTATCTATGAAACTCAAGACTTTTTCTACAGATTGTGTCTTCGGCATACTCATCGGACTGCTCTGAGGCGCTATCCTTGTCCTTCTTCTTCTTCTTCTGCCCAGAACTGCAAACGTTGCCCATGGCTAAAGCTAAAAGCTATCGTCTGCCTCTCTGTGCACTTGAATTAACTTAAAATTGACTATGGTTGTCCTGAAAGACAAGAGCAAGAGAGCGGGATTATTATAGATAGTTTCAACTTTTGAATATATTCATATATGTGTTGTATATATTGAGAATTGCAAGCTCATTGTAAGTGGCAACCCTGTTGCTAAACTTGCAGTCTATGTCTTAACATTAATCTGTTAAGCAGCTCATTTAAGGTAAGTTTTGATTGTATATCTCTTAAGATTCAGTTAACATTAACTTTTTTATAAAGTGGCAACACTATTGTCAAATGCTCATTCCAGGTCTTAAGACAACTTAAAATTAACTTGTTAAATGCTATACTGAGAGCATATTCTGATTGTATATCTGTTGGCATTCAGTTAACATGAAGTGGCAACCCTAAAGTTAAATAAGCGATTCATACCTATTTACCGTAGGCAACAATAAACTAATTGTCTAAGTGGCAACACCAAAGTTAAATTCAAGTTATATACCTTAAAGCTCTGATCATACATTTAACATTAGCTTGCTAAATATAGGCAAAGCTGCAGATAAATTCCAATTTAATCTCATGTACCATTCAGTTAACATGAACTTATTGTAAAGGTGGCAACACTGTTGTTAAACTGTAAGTTATCATAAGACTACATCTATAGACTAGTCTACCTCTTGTCAATAAATATAAAAAGCAAATGTTAATGCTAAGACAATACTATTTGCTGATTGCCCCAAGGGATAGATTGCAAATAAATATAAAACTTAAATAAAAAGTCTTTCAAGCATTTCATTTTCTAATTTTCCGCTTCTCCAATGGTTAACATGAACCTGTCACAGTATCACGAGGACAGCTGAGCTGTATTCTATATGTAAGCGTAATCACAGTTGACATCCACTTAGTAAGAACTCGTGAAATGTGATATAGATTGCTTAGCAAGTGGCAACACCAAGCTGTAATGTGCACATTTTATTGCACTGCAGAGATGACAAAGCTGCAGTTAGTTTTTGTTCACAATATCTTGATATACTGACTATAAGTCTTCGATAAGATGTTCAGATATCTTTGTATATACATAAGTTTCATATGTAAGCTCTCTCAAAGTGTCTTTGCGTAGGCAAGTGGCAACACTGCGGATAACTTAACATGAACTTGTTTAATCGCGGCTAAGTGGCAACACTGCTGTTAGATTAGTAATGAATGTCAGTCCATTTGTTACCTTCCGGAAAGCCCATGCAAAGTGGCAACCCCATGGCACTTTCGTGCTCAGCTTTTGTCATGAACCTGAATGACACGTGAAAAGCTTAAGCAGAGGATGAGATTAAAATAAGTCCAAGATTAGATTTAGTCTGAGTCTGAGTCTGAGCTGCTGCCTGAGTTCCTTATGTGAGGCCTAAATGTCAGCTTTGAGGGCAAAGCATGTAATTGTGCATAATCAGATGCTTCCTGAAGGGTCCTCGTATCGATTTACAAGCGGCCCGTAGGCCTGCAGGGATGTGGCCGTTGCGAATGGCTCGTCGAGGCTTTAATTTTATGCCAGGTACACATAAAACACTGGACGAGAGGGGGAGCACGCACTGAATATGCAAATGCCAGACACAACTAAGAGACATTTTCTATATTAATATATATCATTCTATACATATAGATAAAGATATAAACTTGAAGAATCTGGAATTGTTTTTTTGGTTTTCTTTTTGTCATAAATATTTCAGCTATTTTGAATCTTTCGCTTCCACAACAGGTCAATGACAAAAACAAAAAGAGAATGTCCTGACGCACGCTGAGAGCGAGGCAAACAGAGAGAGCGAGAGAGAGAGAGAGAGGGAGAGTGAGAGAAAAAGCTCAGTGAACGCATGCTCTCTGCTGAACTTTTATAGAGATTTTCTGCGTTCGAATTGGCATTGGCGTTAATCAAGTGGGTTCGCCTGACTGCCTGGTGGGTGGTTGGGTTGACTGTGGTTCGTTGCTCTGCGGCATGGTTTGGTCTGGCCTGGCCTGGCCTGGCCTGGCCTGGCCTGGTCTGGTCTTGGTCTCGTTCTCGGTCTGGCTTTTGGATTTTGTGTACACGCTTGAAAATTGTCGGCGGCTGCGGAATCTCGGATTCTTTTTTTAGTTCAATATTTATTGGATATCAAAATGAAAAGAAAAAAAAAACCTGTTTCAATCGTCGCACATTTTTTCCGATTTCTTTGCTTCTCATGCTCAGTTTGGGCTATAAATAAATTTGTTTTATATACACGGGCATACACATGTATATATATACATAGATATACATATATAGATATGTGTATATATTTTATATACGACATTTTGTCGCGCATTTTTATTTATTTTTTAAATTTCTCAATAGCAATTAATGTGTGCTTCAAGCATTCCTTTAATAATCATAATGATCTCTTCTATATCTTTTTCTTTCTTTTTTTTCGCATATGCCACTTACTGTGCGTGTGCGAGTGAGAGAGAGAGAGAGAGCGAGAGAGAGAGAGAGAGAGAGGATGTGTTTGTGTGTGTATGCATCGCTTAGTTGGTTATTTGATTTATTTTAATACACAAATTCTGGCACTTACTTTTCTTTACGCGCTTTTCGCACGCTCCCCGCGCTGCCCTCGCTGCACGAAGCCCAAAAACCCGAACCCGCACCCGAACCCGAAACCCGCACCCGCACCCGAACCCGCGCCCGAACCCAAAGGCGAAACAAATTTAAAACATTTCCACCCACTGCACTTGCACTTATTGCCGTTATTTGTTTTTGTTTTTCTTTTTTATCACACTCAGCACTCAGCACTCGCCTCAATTAATTGCTTAATCAAAACGCTCGCCACACGCCTGCCTGCACTAAGACATTTTCGACTTCGACTTCGGCAGCAGCAGCAGCAGCCAGCAGCGACTGCAACACAACAACAAAATAGAATTGAAGATTGTTTTCTTCTTTTATTTTTATATATATATATATTTTTTTTGTCTTCCTATTTCTTATTTTGCTTTCGCTTGTGCGCGCCTCGGATAGTTTTTCCCGTTTTGTGCGTTGTGCTCCGTGCCGTGCGTCGTTCTGCCTGTGAGCGTTGGAAAATTTCTCGACGCCGAAACGTGTGTGGCGAAAGCTTTAAGCGAAAGCTCTCATGCACGCTCTCTCTCTCTGTCTCGCTCACTGACTCTCTCCACGAGTGCTTGGCGAGGGCTGCAATTGAGGTGGAAAAGCGTCGTAGCCCAAGGCAAAGGGTAGCAGCAGCAGGCTGTGAGCGGGAAATTTAATGCCAAACAATATTTAAAGAAACAAAAAATATTATCTAAAATTTAATATTTAAACTGTATTTATTGGCTAACTGCAAGAGTAGAAAACAATAAGTGCTTAGCCCAGACGCAAACCAAATTGAGCATCCTGTGTGAACCAATGCTTGTAGACTTACTGGCGGATGCGCAGTCGTGTAGAGCTCTAAAGAATGCATGCACATTTAGCAAACACAACTATATAAACTGCAGGCATTTCGTGTAGAGATAATCAGTGCTTAACACAGACTCAAGCCAGTGGCGGCATAATTTGAAAACAAATGTTGGAAATGTATTTTAAATCAATTATACAAAGCATTGGCCACACTTATGTATTGTTGCACAATTGATGCATGCTCAGCACAGACAAAACAACTTATGCATGGGTTGTCCCAAAAGACACGCAAGAAGTAATTTTGGTAGAAAACATAAATTTATTATTCAAAATTGCCCATTTTTTATTGATTTACTTAATAAACGTTGTTCGTTTCTGTAGCGTTCCATTTTTAATAGCCCTGAATTGTCAGCTGTTCAAATGGCGCAAAATTCAAATCTTGCGTAAATTTTGGGACACTATACATATGTATAGGAATACGTATTCTTTTGGCATTTATCTAGAATTGTGTGCTGCCTATAAAAGTTTTAGTACAGACATTCTTCTGCGTCTCTTTATTTGGATATATACATATATAGACACAAAGGAATTTTTGTAGATCTGTGCAGAGCTCGCCGGTGTTTAGCTAAGAAAGGAACCCTAAACGCAACGCTGTATAATTTTCTACACTCGAGTGTAGAGCTGGCGGGTGCTCAGCTTAGACAGAAACCCAACACTCACCGTTGTGGAATTGTCTACACTCGTGTGTGGAGCTTTGTAGACCACATCACTGGCTAGCTCAGACACACGCCATCAACGCATCCTCGCTCTGTCGGACCGCGATGCTGCTCTCCCCATCTGTCACGGGCCGAGAGCAAAATGCCCAAAATTTCAGCAGCTGAGCTGCATTTCGTGTTGTTTCGCCAAAGTGTGCAGTCTGCAGCTAGCAAGCAGCTTGCGAAATACGCACCAAATTTTGCAAAAAAAAAATAAAGGAGCTGAATCGAATTAAGCATACGATGCTGCAGCTGTGAATTCAATTGGAGCAGATGTAAACCAATTGGAAAACAGCAGAGAAAACCCTTGAAGCGAAAACCCCCAGCTAAAAAACAGGCTACCACTATGAATCGTCTGCTCCTGCAGTGCTTGGTGGCCATGGTGCTGGTCCACAAAGGTGACTATTTGATTGGCTGATTCAGTGACTGATAACGGCACAGATAAGTAGATAAGTATTTAGAGTGTAACTGTGAATATGGCAAGGACTAGACTGTTATGCGACTGAAAAATGTATATGCTGCGATGATTATATAAGCGAGCGGAGCACTGCGCAGACTCCAAATGCTGCGTGGACAGCCCGACCGACCGACCGACCGACGGACCGCCCGACCGACTGACTGACATGTGGAGCAGACGTCAACACAGAAATGGGTCAATGTTTTTGAGGGCAAGTCAGGCGGCAGCAGCAGCAGCTCAGCCGAGACACACACCCTGCCCCACGACCGCCAGTCGAACTCTCCTCCACAGACGACGAAACGGGAATCAAAACAAATGCGCAAACGATGTGTAGACTTTTGGCTGAACCGGAAGTTGAGCGTCTGCTTGACCGGAAGTTGAACTCTCTTCTTTGCAGTCATCCCGGTGCCCACCAGCCAGACGACCGCGTCGAGTGGCCTCGCGACGACCACTGAGATACCCCAGCAGGACGACGACGACGACGATTGGGACGACGGCGATGACTCGCTGGAGTCCGACGATGATGGACGCGTCTATAAGAATCCGCGCAACTCGCCCTCCACCGAGTGTCCTCGCGACGAGGAGCAGGCCACGCTGTTGGGCCAGAAGTGTTTGCGCAAATGCTCCTCCGATGAGGACTGCAAGAGCAAGAAGAAGAAGTGTCTGTGCGACGGCGTTTGCGGCAACTCCTGCATCAAGCCAGGTGAGTCACATCCCCCTCCCACCCCCATCTCTCGATGTGTCCTGCTTAATGGTTGTCTTGCCCAGATCGTGAGTGTCCGGAGCTCGCCCAGCCCAGCCTGGGCCAAGTCACCGTGGCCGGGCGTCACTTTGGCGCACGCGCTTCCTACGCCTGTCCCCACGGCTACCACGTGGTGGGCCTCCAGAGTCGCCTCTGCCAGGCCGACGGCAACTGGGCCGGCGCCGAGCCAGCCTGCAAACAGAACAGTAAGTGCCAACCGATTCCATGTGCCAAGCAATACCCAAACGAGCTCCTTTCGCTCCCGCAGTCTACTGCCTGAAGCCGCCCCAGATCGAGCACGCACGCAACTCGGCCCTGCCGGAGCAGGAAACCTTCGACTTGGACTCAACGGTGCAGTATCATTGCTTCACGGGCTACGTGACCAACGGCTTTCCGCGCGCCAAGTGCCTCGCCATCGACAACCAAGCCAGCTGGTACGGACCGGACATACAGTGCGAACGTGAGTGTCATGAAATGGGTCTACGTAAGACTGATTGGAAATGTTGAAATTTGAAGACCCGAATGTATCAATCTTATTGGAAGCCAACCTCTCGAGGTGGTCCTATATTGGAATCTAACTTTGATAATAACCATTTTCAGCTTATATTTTGTTTTTATTTATTTTATTTGTAATGATAATTTGTTATTCAATATTTGTTATTATTGTATTATCATTTATTCATTTATTTTTAGATTCCACAACTTAACTATATAATATTATATTCAATTTAATTTAATTTAATTTTATTTTATTTTATCAAATTTTACTTTACATTAAATTTGATTTTATTAGATTCAATTTTATTTTATTACATTAAATTTTATTATATTAAACTATTATTATTATTGATTTATAATTTAATACAATTAAAATATATTTTCAAAATTCCAACTCAAATTTACTTGAGTTCAACACGAGAAGAATTAAATCGTTTTACATATTAAATTTAATTTAATTTAGTTTTATTTTACTATATCATATTATATATTTTTAAAATTCCAATTTAAATTTATGGAAGATTTTAATCGTTTATCATCTGAAATTATTTTTATTTTTTTAGTTTTACAAGAAGATTAACAAGTCTCAACCAACTTTGTTTAAGCAAAAATTTGTCTTGTATCAAATCTATTTTAATTTGCATACACCTCAATTATACGACTATAAATAGGAAAGAGTAGATTACTTTTCTATTCTATTCTATTCTATTTATAGTCGCATAATTTATAAGGTTCTAAACTTTCTTCCCCCTTGTACCTCAGGTCTGTTTCTAGTGCTTATCTAGTCAAAGATTTCTGCTAGATATCAAATCAGATTGATAACTGAGAAGGAGACTATCCGAGGAAGAAAATCCTATTTAACTTTAGATCTATTATATATAGATCTATTGTGTCTCTCGTTGACAGATAATACAAACAAATTTAACAATTTTGCTGCTCAAATTTAGTTTAATCGAAGACTCACAAAATATAATAAAATATAGAATAAGAGAGGAGAAGCGAGAAATGGATAGGCAGACAGATTGATGGGTGATAGATAAAAAGATAGAGATACAGATTGAGATGTAGATGGAGATAGAGAGAGGGAGGAGAGAGAGAGAGAGAGAGAGAGAGAGCAAGATAGGCAGATAGAAAGAGAAAGGGAGAGAAGCACAGAAAGGAACTACTGAAGAACTATTGAAAGTCAGCCGAATGTGAGCCTTCTATAGACAATCCCCTCAAGATCCAAAACACTTTCAATAGTCAGCCTTCAGCATTGTAATTGATTTACTTAAATGAATATTCATAGTATATTCATGTACAAGTTTAGCCAGTCATTGAAAGATCCTTCCTGCTTAGACAATCCAGACTGCTCCTAGGGAGTCTGGACATCAAGCGAACAAGAGTAAAGCTGAACTTACTAAAATTGACTCGACTGCTTGCAGCTCGCTCCTGCGGACAGCCGCCAGATCCGGCGTACGGCTGGCATGCCGGCGAGTGCTACACCTACGGCTGCAAGATCACCTACAACTGCGGCACCGGCTACGAGCTGGTGGGCAAGCACGAGCGCTACTGTCAGTCGGATGGCTCCTGGACGCCCAAGGAGCTGCCCACCTGTGTGTGTGAGTATCTTGCGCCTTTGCCCTCTGCTAGCTAGAATGTGCTTATAACTTTTCGTTTTATAATTTACCCATTCCCAACCACCACCACCACCACCACCACAAAGCGGATAACGCAAACGTTACGACCACCCAAGCAACGTTGTCCTAGGCAAACCAAATTTGAAAACCAAAACCAAAACCAAAATACAATTTGCAATCTGTTTCGATGCTCCTAGCCCAACTTAAATTGTTAATTATCGTTCTGCGTTCAATAATAATAATTGTTCAAGAGTTGTTGTTGGCCTACAAAATGTTAATTGAATAAATCTAATAAAAGTTACCACAAATCTCACGCAAGATTAAAAGAAACTAAAACAAAACCCAAGTTGTTTTATTTGTCTGGTGGTCGATGCGAGCGCTTTCCCAAGATTTGTGATACCTTTTCGAACCCAATCTCTCGACTTAGCCTTGGCACATGAGTCGCCTCTGTTGTCGATGACTTCTAGCCTCATGCACACAGCCAAAGGTCTTGTCTTATCCTTGACTTAGTCTCCCTCAACTCCTTTGTACTCTTCTGATGTCTTTTTAAGCTGCTTGTCAAAGTTGAGGAATTCCATCCTTAGACTTGATCCCAAGCAGTCATAGCTAGCTCTGTAGCTCTATTCCTTCATCTACAGAATTTCTTTGTCTTAGTTTTGGGCTTAAGATGCTACCATTAGCCCTAGTCTAATCTCCTATGCTTCAATGACTTTTTATCCTATGTCCCTAAGAATATCCTCGTTCTCCTAGGAGTTATCTCTCTGATGTCTCCCACTGATAAGATTTTTGAAGCTTGAACCAGGAACTCTCACCCCTGCCTGACTCTCTGTGCTAGGATTTATGATACTTCAAGGCAGTCTCCTGGCACTTTCCGCATCTTCTCAGCTATTAACTTTGTATGTCTTCTTTCATCCATATGCTTCACAGTGGTCACCTCCGTGGTCTGTCCCACGCCAGAGAATCCGAAGAATGGAAAGGCTACGTACACCACCTTGGCCTACAATTCGGTGGTCAGCTACGAGTGTCGCTACGGCTATACTTTGGTGGGTGAGAGCTCCAGTCGTTGTGGAGCCAGCGCCAAGTGGAGTGGCATAGTGCCCAGTTGCAAAGGTATTGGAGCATCCTTAGTTTCTCCGATACTCACTAACTCCTATACTTTTACAGAAATCAATTGCGGTCATCCGGGCGTGCTGTACAATGGCTGGATCGAGAACATTGAGGCGGGCACTGGCCTGGGGGCCAGCATTATCTTCCGCTGTCAGCCCGAGATGCTGATCAACGGCCTCGGCTCGAGTGTGTGCCAGATCGATGGGCGTTGGCGCAATGCGCTGCCCGAGTGCCTGGCGCCCTGTGTCGTGCCCACCATATCGCAGGGCTTCGTAATACCCATCGAGATAACGACCGATGAGAACGGGACGACTATAGTCACGCCGACCACGACGACAACGCCGTCGCCGACGCAGATAGTTGGCGGCGTTGAGAAGGTGAAGCACGGCACAGCGCTCGAGGTGAAGTGCGATGAGAACTACGAGTTTCCGGTTTCCCTGCTCAGTCCGCCGACCTGCAACAACGGCACCTGGAGCATCATACCGCGGTGTGTGCCAGCGCGCTGCAAGAGCATGCCGAAGCCGCCGAAGCATGGCATGGTAATGGCGCCGAAGACGGAGCACGGCATGAAGGCGAGATTCAAGTGCAAGGACGGCTTTAAGCTGGTCAGTCCCGAGGGCAAGGATATCACGGATCCGCATGACTATGTGCTCACCTGCTCCTTCGGCAACTGGACGGGCGAGACGCCCAAGTGCGACGAGGTCTTTTGCTCCTTCCCGGGCTACATACCCCACGGCAAGGTGCTGCTCGTGGGCAACATGGGCCTCTACGACTATCGCCCCTACGTCAAGAAGATCGTCAACAACAAGCAGATCATGTACGACTGCGACAAGGGCTACGTGCTGGAGGTAAGCTCTCCCTCTCTCTCTCTCTCTCTGTTTGGTTGGGTAGTTCTTCATTTGGTATCCTTCAGGTGGGTCCACCCGGCGCCACCTGCGTGGGTGGCAAGTGGCGTCCCTTGGACTTGCCGCAGTGCCTGCTCAGCCAGCATCCTCGCCTGCGCTGGAACCGACGTCGACGACGCTCACTGCAGCTGCGCCAACTGCGCTCCATCTACCTGCTGCGGCGACAGCGCCAACTGCAGCGACAGCTGACGGAGCACCAGGGTTTCCTAGGTGAGTTGGGCCCCGGCTTACATTCCGCAGCTGGATCGACGACCGAGGCGCGGGTTAAGCGCAGCGCCAACACCCATGCGCATCCCTCGGACATCGACTTGGCCTACTCCAAGTACTACCAGAAGATCAAGGAGCGCTATCAGCGCTATGTGCGCAAAATCTTGGGCCACAGCCGACGGTACAAGCAGACGCAGGCCCAGAACGGACGCTGGTACAACCAGTACAACAGCCCGGAGCTGGACATGATGCGCAGGGGCACGCAGAAGTGGCGCAACGAGGTGGATGAGGATGTCGCCGAGCATCGCGGACGAGTGCTGCCTCTGCCCAACATCAATCAGAGCTCGCGCAACTCCAACGAGGCGCCAGCTCCGCTCTCCCATGCCCACGTTGAACGCAAATTGCCCGGAAACAGCACAAGAATCGAGCGGCTCAAATCCCAAATTGTCCGGCGACGACGCAAGCGCAGCACCGGCGGCACAGGCACGCCTCCGCCCGACACCGAACTGGACACAAGCGATGGGGGCGAGGCCAACAAGGCGGCCGGTGGCAAGCGACTGCGCGGTCCCTGCGAGGATCTCGACTGGGACTCGTTCGCCAACATCACGACTGTGCGTCCGGGCAAGGCACCCGGCAGAAACTCCGTGGGCATAATGCTCCAGCTGGAGTGCAATGCGGGCTTCAAGCTCAACATCAAAGGCGAGAATGCGACGGCGCGCTGCATACGCGGCATCTGGAAGCCGGACGTGCCCAAGTGCATGTCCGCTCCGTGCCTGGTGCCAGCGGTGGAGCACGGCCAGTACTACAAGGTGGAGCCGCACACCAAGCAGCTCAGCGACAAGCCCTCCCTGACGCCACTCTCCACCTACGAGGAGATTCAGTCCAACGAATTTATAACCCTGGAATGCGAGGATGGATTCAATATACAGGTGAAACTGGACTGGACTGGACTGGACTAGGCTGGACTAGACTGGACTGGACAGGACTAGACTGGACTGAAACTAGACAGGACTAGACTGGGCTAGACTGGAACAAGACCGGACTAGACAAGACTAGACTGGACTGGACAGGACTAGATTGGACTAGGCAGGACTAGACTGGACTAAACAGGACTAGATTGGACTCTTTGCTAGCTAAATTTAATCCTTCTCTCAATGTACCTGCAGGGCTCTGCCCAGCTGCGTTGCGCCCACGGTTCCTGGTCAGTCAATGCCTTCTCCGAGTGCACCTCCTTGCCCTGCACGCTGCCCAACATACCCGGCGTTATCTATGAGGCAAGTCGAATCCTTTTTGTGCCCAGGTTCGCTTTATAGCTGATGGATTTTCCCGTAGGGCGGCTATCGTGCTGGCCTGACCATTGGGCACGGCAGCACCGTCAGCGTGCGCTGCGAGCTCTCCACGAATGCGAATCCCATTGAGATGTCCTGCCACAAGGGTGTCCTCACACCGCCCAGCATACCCTGTGAGTCCGGGCTGCGCAAGTCACGCGAGGAACTGGAGCATGCCACGCCCACGCCCACGCCCACGCCCACAGCGCACAGCAAAGTGGAGCACAACGAACTGGACAACGAGCATCATGACAACAACACAGACGAGCACGGCGAGGACCTGAAGATGTGCGGACATCCGAGCCTGACAGACGGCGCCCTGGTCTACAAGTGAGTGATCCTTGGAGACATCCTTGTCCACCCACAATGCCCCCTGCTTTGCTCTCCACAGAAACGCTGACCATGCGGAAATTGAGGGCGCCTACGAGAGCGGCACGGAGATCTTCTTCAATTGCATTCCCAACGCGGCCGGCGATCGTCAGACCTGGCGCATCATCTGCGACAATGGACAGTGGATCGGCCGCTCCTACAACTGCGGTAAGTCTGAATCTGCCTGAACTCTATTCCGTCTCCAATCTGAGCTCCTTTGACGCAGAGAACGGCACGTGTCTGTTCCGCAACAATGAGGCGAATGTGGTTAGCTTCTACAACGACCTGGAGATCAGGGAGGACATCGTCGAGTTCCCTCCAGGCGCCACCATTATATCCAGGTAGGTGAGCTCAGCCCTGATATATACGACTAACTCCGCCCTCCCCTCGTCTACAGGTGCGTGGACATCGGCAAGTTCTCGATGACGGGCAGCCACGAGCGCACCTGCATACACTCGGAGTGGACGAACACGAAGCCCGTGTGCTCGGGCCTCAACCAGGAGAACGACTATGCGAGTGGGTAGCCCCTGGCAATATACTATATATATATATATATCTATAAGAGATCTACCCTGCAGTGGAGAAGGCGCCCACCATACTCTTCCGGCACCAGAACGGACCCATTGCCCAGAGCAACGACGGCAAGCTGATTGTCTACCCGGGCACGACGCTGCACATGGAGTGCCTCTGGATGCGACGCTTCGGCAATCCCAAGTGGAACGTCAGCCACACCCACAAGTGGGTAGCCCCCATCTGTTCCCAGTTAGGCTCAAGCTAACTATCCGAAATTTCAGAAACTACACCGAGGGCTGGGTAACGGAGGCGGATGAGGGCCGCGACTCGACGCTGGAGTACCGTCTGAGCATCTTCGATGCGCTCGCCGACGATACGGGCATTTACTCGTGCATGACGCCGGCCAGGCACGAGCACGCCGTCGAGGTGGTGGTGAAGTCCATCAATTGCCCGGAGATACCGATCAGGCGCGGCCTGATCGTGAACACGAACGATACGAAGCTGAGCACACGCGTGCTGTTGTCCTGCTCGAACGGCAACTCGTTGATTGGCGCATCGGAGCTGTTTTGCTTGCCCAGTGGCAATTGGAGCGCGCTGTTGCCGGTTTGCGAGAGCGTGGAGTGCGGCGAGATACCGCTGATGCCGAACAATGTGAGCTCACCGCGCGTCGCTGTCCTGTCGCGCGAGGTGGGCGGGCGAGCGGCATTCTCCTGCTCCACGGGTTACGGATTGCGCGGCCCCACGGAGGCCATCTGTTTGCCTACGGGCGAATGGGCGACACCCTTTCCCACCTGTGTCGAAGTGCAATGCGATAATCCGGGCGCGCCGCAAAACGGTTACGCCCAGGGCTCGGCACCCTATCGTGCCGGCGATGTGGTCCAGTTCAATTGCAACCCGGAGTATATGATGCAAGGTCAGCCAATAATTGCCTGTCAGGATAACGGACGCTGGTCGGGCGGTTTGCCCAAGTGTGTGCAGGCCTGTTCGTATCCGGGCACCGCCATCAGCGGCCGCATGTCCTCCGTCAAGTTCTACTACGCCATCGGCGAGAGCATCACCTTCACCTGCGACGCTGGCCTCGAGCTGCGCGGCTCCAAGGTCCTCAAGTGCATGAAGAACGGCAAATGGTCCAGCGCCATACCCACTTGTGTCGCCAACGACGCGCCCGCTGGCGCTGTCGGCACCAACAAGCATTTGACAACCATGGGCTAGGCTAGAGGCCCCTCACCCCCCAGCCGTGAATTGAGTTAAAAATCAAAAGTGATACTAATACATATGTACTTACTAATTGCATATTCAAGTAACAGAGACACGCGGATATACACACGAATACTGACATTTTCTTGCGATTCAACAATAATTGTAATTGATATTGGTTAACGGCGTCATTTTACTATTAATAAATGTTCGGTCAAATATGAGATTTAAACAAGCCAAGCCACAACGAGTTGGCGCCAAAAAAACCGATAGCTTTCGATTATTGTGTTTGTCTCGACCAGTTCATTCGAATAAGATACATAACTAATGGACCATTTTGAGTACAGCTCCGACTTTACATTGATTTAACATTGGGTTGCCCACACATTAACATTATTTCCGTAGCAAATTTTGTTTAGATTTCTTTAAATATGCATATTCTAATATTTTGAAAAAGTTTTAAATTTATTTATTGAAAATTGTCTTATAGTCTCTTATTTATTTCAAATATGGAACATTTTCCATATGCCTGAATTTTAAGTTTATTTGAAAAACTCAACGTTTTTTTGAAATTTTTCAAAAATTAAAAACATGAGATACGATTAATTTAAAAAAAGAAAACCAAATAGTGCATTCATAATTAGCTAATAAAAAATATTTCAATAAATCCTAAAGTGCATTTTTATCATATTACAATTGAATTGTAGATCGTTAAACTCTATTCATATAATTTTTTTCACACACAAATATATTAATATTATTTACTTATTGCTTTCTGTTTGCATAGGTGTTCACAAATTTTACGGCCAGCCTGTTTCTTGCTCAAAGTGTGTTGTTGTTTAGCATGGTTCATGGTAACTAGTTCGTTCCGCAGCGGAACTGCGCTCTGGTAAGAAACGCGAGTGGACCAGCATTCATTTGTTTTTCCACGTCTGAGAGTGTGGCACGTCGTGTGGGTGGAGTGCGCGTGAAAGACGACGACGGGAACTTTTCGTTTTTCGCGTTTTGTTTTTGTATATATTTCAAACAAAATACGTCTATAATTGTGTATATAGTGTAGTTAATTTACCTTCATTAATTAATTTCAATAATCGCAACAAACGCTGACCCGATGTCATGTAATAGCCAAAAACCAATAAAAACACAAAAAACTCATTCATTATAAAACGTGCAAAAAACGTGCGTCTGTGTGAGTGTGTGTGTATGTGTATGAGAGTGTGTACGCGTGTGTGCATAAGTGTGCCTGTGTGTAAGTGTGTGTGTGTGGCCCGCCTGCTCAGGACGAATTTAAAATAGCTAAGCAATTAAATTTAAGGTAAGTGTAAGTGTAAGAAGTGATTGAAATGCACAAAAAAGAACAGCTGACGCATGCACAACAACAACGACAACAACAGAAACAAACAAAATAATGTGCGCTGACATTACCTTGCCTGAGCCCCAACCCCTTATACAGGCCCCGGCCCCTTTTGGCAACAGCAGCCAGCGATTCAAGGGCGATGAACTACAACAACAATGTGAGCAGTACGACGGAGAAGAAGAAGAAGAAGAGGCAGAACAAAAAGCAAAGTCATAAGAGTGTGACAAAAGCTTTTGTGTTGTTTTCAGATTTACACTGTTATTCTCCATATTGCTAACGTTGTTGTTGTTGTTGTTGTTGCAGTTGTTTTTGCATTCGGTTTGCACTAGTTTTGGCCGATGAATTTCATTTGTGGGCGTCAAGTGACGTGATTACAACGACGAACGAACGAACGGTTCCGATACCGATACTCCCGTTAATGATGGAAAGTAAATCAGTGATAGCCATACTCTGGTTGATGTTGTTGTTGTTATTGTTATTCGCAATGCCAGCCAGCCAGCCACCCCACGTAACGTTTTTTTCTCTGCCGCTGCTCTTACTGCTCTCTGTTACTGCATGTCTCAAGCACGCAGGCCCCGACACGCGCGCAACAGTAGCGTTCGTTCGCGTTGACGTTGGCGTCGACGCGTCATCGCTGGCAGAGGCAGCATAAAAAGTCAGTGTGTTAGTGGGGGCCGCTTGGCTGTTGTTGCTTTTGGTTGAGCTGTTATTGTTTGCTTGCCTGCCTAACACATACATACATACCTACACATATGAGTGTGTATGTGTGTACGTATCTCAATACAAATACTTGTTTGCTCTTATTTCGTGCGCCTTAAAGTGCGTAGTAAGTAAATTGGGTCAGTGTTGCCATCTGATCCTATGCCCTCAAACCCAATTTGTTGTTGTTGTTGTCGCTGCCTCATTGAAGACGAAGAAGAAGAAGAGGACATGAAAGCTGAGACATCGCAGTGTTTGTTTTGGGATTGCTTTAAACCTATTTAGCTTACAGACGTGTGTGTACATATATTATTCCCGCCCAGACGATATCTCAGTTATTTGCTAACAAACAATAAAATTATGACGCATTTACACGTAGAAAAGTCATTAACATCTAGGCCATTCTATAGTATTTATTGGTGCTGGCTCTGCTGCTGCTGGCTAATATTTACTTGGGGTGCGGCCAGGCTGAGCATTGGTTAAGCAAACATCTGAAATCCGTTAGCCGCACATTGTTGTTGCCGATCAGATCAAAAATAAAAATTGATTTATGTCATTCAACTAATCTGCAATACTTGCAGAGATAAGTTATCTAACAACTGTGCTATCGATAGCAAATCGATCACTATGGTTAGTGCTGTGAGTAACAAAGAAAGTGAGAGAGAGAGAGTGAGAGAGAGCAAAAGGGATGATCAATCACTCGGCGCACTGACTCTTTTCTCTATTCTGGCGTTTGCTTTGTTTATTGTTCTGCATGCGGGCCACTGGCCAGGGGCCATTGCACTAGGCAACAGCTGCATGTAAACAGAATTCTGTTTGACATGCATTGCTGTTAATTGTTAATTGACTGCGCTGTTATCGATAATATCTACATCATGCTGTTGTGCGCATTTCCTCTTCTCGCCCACACACTTGTCTTCTCCTCCCCCTTCTTCTTTTCCTTTTCTTTTGATATTAAGCAGACAAAAGACAGTGCCGACTCATTGCCGTCCCCATGTCTGCGTCTTTGTCTTTGTCAGCGCTACCTGCATTTAGCGTGAACTGCTGCTGCTAGACGCTTCGCTATCATTAATGACCTGTCTCAACAGTGATAAACCCACATGAGCCTTTGTAAGCCAGCATTTAGTAAACATTCTTGGAATTCTTTAGGCAACCCAGAAACGGGAAGACAAAACAGCGATTGTCTGAAAACGTGATTATCTTAAAAATACAGATGCTTCGGCGGGCTAGACAGCTGTCAAGCTTATCTTCATCGACAATTATGGAAAAGATAATTGCTCGCAACGGACTGAACGGACAAGTATTAAATATATATGTATGTAGTAATGTACCTATTAACAATTAATATCTGTTTACAGTTATCAGCAGTTGGCAACAAGTAACTGTTGTAAGCATAAAGAGAATAGGCTCGTTGCTGTCCTTGCCGTTTTGATCAAGGTCAACTTTCGATTATTGATGTGTAAGACTCTAATTGTCAGGCAATTAATAATAAATAAATTAAATGCACGTCGGCCTCGTCGTGTATGTAAGTTGAGCCAAACAACGCAGCTGTTGTATTTCACACAAGTTTAAATTATTACTACATACATACGTGACTTATGGCTGCCTAATGAAACGTGCAAACAATTTTCGCACACTTACACAAAAGTAATAAATATTTTAGTAAAGGCTTAAAAAATTCGAATGAAAAAGGGAAAAGTAATGTATTATCGATTGCCGATAGCTGCACCAAAAATCCAATCGGAATTTGAAGCCAGGCTCAAGTGTTGTTTGTATTGGACAACAACAAAGGCTAACAGTGCTGATTTATGTTAATTTATTGCTGCTCAATGCACTTGTCGTCTGTTCGAATGCAAATTGTTTTTTTTTCTTTCGTTTAATTTCTTTTTATTTAGCTATATAGAACGGGAATCTGAATTGTTTAGACAATAGATGCGAATTGAGCGCAGTTTTAAGTGATCAGCGCTGTGACTATTGAGCATGAAGTTCTCCAATCGAGCAGACTTGGACCTCGTGTTCGTTTCGATAGAGTGAATACACACATACATACATACATATAGTGTACGTAATTGTTGTCAATACGTTTCAATTCAGTTCAGGCGCCAATTGAATTTAAATGTGTGTAACATTTGTTTTCGAGTCGATTTCTCGCTTTATAACTGCCCAGGAAGCGACCTTCAAGCATTTGGGGGCAACGGAACGAGTTGTTGATTGCGTTGTTCTCAATTCAAAATAAAATTTCCATTATATCTAAAATGCTCGCATACAAACACTCACACATACATATATGTACATACATATGCAACAATTTAATCATAAACAGATATCTATTATCTAAATTCTTAAACTATGACAAGTTGAGAGCAATTGAAACCCATTTGACCATCACATGTCCACAATATAAAATATAATAGAAATTAGTTGCACTATTTGTAATTTTTTCCTGCTGCCCCCATCAATAATCTCTCTGTGGAACGCATAAAAAAGATCCATACATTCGTTGGCTTTTGTTTGTTTTGTTTATCGTTCTGAAAAAGCGTATTTCTATCGCCAACGCCAACGATGACGTCATGAACAAAATTTCATCATTAGCGACAAGCAACGACGCAAAAAAATAAATGAAAAACAAAAAAAAAATCAAAATATTTACACAAATATATATATATAAAGATTGGGAAAATTATGTTATGTGGCTCTCGCATGATCCTCAATGTAGCAAAAATGCATGAATCATCGCCACAGTGGGGCGAGGGCTGGCTGGGATCAGGCCATCAGCTGAAATGGATGTGTGCGACCTACATACAAAATTAGAGTTGCGAACTCTGGTTCATTCACTGGTTCAGTTATCGTTCACTTCTGATTGATCGCTGACAAGTGTTGAGTAGTTTATCAAAGTAAACAGTTCAATTGAACTGATTGCGAACAAAAGGGCACAGCTCTAATACATATTAACGGAATTGGACTTGTGTTGTTCCCAGGCGCAGTTATCAGCAACTGTTGCTTTGTATACATCGGCATCGAATTCACGAGTCGCGACGTTGTCTGCGATCGAGACACACTTATGACGAAACATGTTCAGGCATTTAGCGTGCCATTACTTCACTCGAGCTATAGCTGAGATTAGAGTGTAGCTAACCGACCTGCTCTCGAATAAAAAGAAAACATTCAAGTATTTATATATAGAAAAGTTGGGCGCGTGTTTCGTGACACGAACCCAATATAGTTGCGCCTGTGCTCGTGCATGACTGCAAACACGAAAATTAGTAAGCGATAGAAATTAAATAATGCAAATTTGATAAAGATTATTATAAATATTTGATTGTGGAGCAAAAATTGTTAAATAATAAATAAATCAAAAATTTTAATAAATTGAAAATAAAATTTTTTTTTATTTTAATAGCCTTTTATTCAAATGAACAAAATGTTGTAAAATTTATGTATTTATATACATATGTGGAGATATTTATATAAATGAGTAATTTTTAAATTTATTCACATATATACATATGTTTTTCCACTGAAAGGATATGAGAATAAATGTTTATAAAAATGCATTTATATAAATAAATATAAATATATATACTAATAATATGTATATTTCTTGATAAATGTATTTTTAATTCAATGTACGAGATTTTGATATACCATATTCAGTTACATATATATTCAGTATTCATATATGTATGTATGTATTGTATATCGATATTCTTTATTTCTCGTGTTGGATTGAGCATTTATGTATGTATGTATGTAAATGGACATGCATATATACATACGCCCATCCCTAATTGATATGTAGATGTGTACATTTGTCTACCGGATGTTTCATGTTTTAATCAGTTTTCTTGTTCTTTAAATGTCATCCCTATCTTTCTCCCTCTCCCTCTCTCGCACGCTCTCTGTCTCTCTTGTTGCCAATCAGTTCAAGTCCAATGAATTCTGGTATTCGCGTGATATTCATAAAGTATATAAATTTTCTAAAATCTACAAATTTGTTATATCCTCAAACCACAAAACAACAACACACTATTTTTCTTTCTCTCTCTTTCTCTTTCTTCTTACAGACCATGCATAAGGAAAAAGTTTTAAGTACACAAAATGCAATTAAAGCAAACAACAAAGAGCATAAAGTAAATGGAACAACTAAAGAAAGTAGTGATAAAACAGGTCAGTAATCTATCCATCAATAATTGAATCACTTAAAAGATATGTATATGGATGTAGTACAATACCGATCCTCAGTTTGAATTTTTGATTGATTGTCACATAACCTCAATCGATCATTTTAATGAGTTGAAAACCCTTTCTCGGATTATATATTCTACAATAAGTGCTAGTCGCACTTGTCTATTGTATTTCTATACAATGATTAATGCGAATCAGTGGAGGCACTGTTATAGCTGAAGCCCGTATAGTTTGCGGCGGATGCAACTGGTACAGTCACGCCGCAATCTAACTAATTAGCAGTAAACTAACAGAGCCGTAGCCTAATCAATTGCGTAGGTCTACGCCCGATGTTTGTTTATAGCTAGCCGACCGACCAACCCCCTCGATTGACTCAGCCTGCGACACCGTTCAGATTGGCCGTATCATAATTTGCCGGACGCTGACAACCCAAATCGCTCGGCAAATAACACCAGGCCACGAGTCCCTATCGTATCATTGCGTATCGTTGACGTATACCCAATATGCAGGCTTTGTTAGTTCTGGCACGTTTTACCGGTTTTTCTCCTCATTTTTTTTTTTTTTTTTTGTTTGTTTGCCGTTCAGCGATATCAGCGATTCGCATTGGCATTCCCCTAATGGAGCTAGCCGGCGAGCACGCTCAGACCCCTGGCTCGAGTTCCGGGCAAAGTGTGAAAGTTTTTCGGCAGACCCCTCGCACAGATAAGATAGAGCTCATTTCGTTCTTAAATATAAATACCAAACGAGCCGGACACTTGAAATACAAACTTATGAGCATTATGTATGACACCCAAGGTTCGCCCGTATCTAAATGATAACATCTAAAGAATCTTGCAAATCGGCTACCCTGGAACTCGCAGCGATACAACACTTGATAAACTTTTTCACTCTGAATACCAAAGTAAATACAAAAAAAGATATTGTGAGAGTATGAAAAGTTTTCCATAAATCGTATATTAAGTCTTAAATCAACAGTTTTTCAAATATTCGAATTATGTAATGAATATGCGGATTATTAGAATGCGATAAGATATGTTCTATCTGACTAGAGCTTCTTGGCTCTAAATTAAATAGTTGGGGCGATAAAATGGGTCGGAGTGTATGAGTATATTTTAAATTTATATACGAATATATCATTCGAAAATCGGAAAAAGGATATGTATATGTGTAGAATTCCATATTATTCTATCAAAATTATTAATAAACTTTTTGTTTCGGCTCATCTTATGCAGCTCTCTATTCATGCTTACATCCTCATCGATCTCAAAGATCTCTTAGAGCTTTAGTTCTGTATTTATTTAGTTTTCATAATAAGTCGCTCGATGTCGATAATTATCTCTAATGTAAGTATGCTAATGATATATGGCTTACGATCCTTAGGAACTATGTTGCTTTAATCGTTTTCTCTTTGAGAAAAGCAATTTCTTCTTTCTCGATCTATGCATTGGATAATCTGTAATACCTTACGCCGTCGAATCACTGTTGGCTTCCTTTATGGAACCTTTGCCCTTTCGCCTTGTGTTGTCTCCTTGCATTGAATGGCAAAATATCATATATACGAATATGTTCTACGGAAACTGGGTGTTCGGCTTGGAATCCCCACTGAATACCACCTGATCAAAGTTTTAACCCAGTTCTTGTATATTTTGTTTCGTTTCATGTTGTGCACCCAGCAGCCAGTCTGCTGAACAAGAAGGATGATAGTGGGGAATATGACCTCGTGCCACCCGATGGCGGCTGGGGTTGGCTAGTGCTCTTTGGAGCGTGCCTGACGAACATACTCATCCCGGGCACCATCAAGAGCTTTGGTGTGCTGTTCATTGAGTTCCTGGAGGCCTTCAAAACGACACAGACACAGGCCTCCTGGATACCGGCGTTATGCTACTTCCTTTACAGCTCGTTGGGTAAGTGTTATCAAGTGTTATCAATGTATTCAAATTTGTATTAAATATATTTTTTATTGCTCCTTTCCCAGGACCTGTCTCAAGTATTCTCTCTGTTAAGTATTCCTATCGCACGGTAACTCTGATTGGTGCCGTTTCCGCATCGCTGGGCATGATCCTATCCTACTGGGCATCGTCCGTTGGCTACTTGTACATTAGGTGAGTTCATCCAGTTTCCCAATTAGCCCAAGCAAACAAATATATACATATATCTATATCTGAATCATTGTTGAGCCGGTTTGAGCGAAACACGTTTTGTCGGAGGGGGAGTTCCGATGAAGCTAATTTGCTGTCAATTAATTTATAAAGATCAAGTGATAAATTAGGGCACTTACAATCTGTTAAAGGGGCACTCAGCTGTTCCATTGGCTTCTGTCACTGATTCGATCTCTTTTGCTCTTTCAGCTATGGCGTCTTGGTGGGCATTGGCGCTGGTCTCTCCTTTCCGCCCACCGTGTACATTGTGACGTCGTACTTCGTGAAGCTGCGCGGCTTGGCCAACGGCCTCTGCATCTCTGGCAGTGCCATTGGCTCGATCATATTGCCGCCCGTCCTGCGCTGGCTGCTGGAGACTTATGGCTATCGCGGCTCCTGCTTAATTATGGGTGGCATCACGTTAAACGTTTTGGTGGGCGCCTTGTTTTACGAGCCTGTGGAGCAGCATATGGTTCGGGTGCCGCGCGCACGTCAGGCGCTGGACGATATACCGGAAGAGGAGGACGTGGGCATTGTAATGAAGTTCGAGAATGTGGACGAGACGGCACCCAGCCAGGAGCAGGCAGCTGAGAAGCAGATGCTGCCTTATAACTCGCCGCCGTCGCCGCTCTACCTGCCGGACGATGACGACGACAAGCAGCAGTTCGTGCGCAGCGCCTCGGCCGCTGTGGTTCAGAGCTATGCCAAGCCCGGCGACGAATTCCAGCCACGCGCGAGGAAGATCAGCACGCCAGTACGACTGCCACAACGCAATCAGACATTTACGCCCGGTCAATTGAACTCACAGACATCGCTGTATGCCGTGCCGGAGGGTCGCTCCAGTTCCAACAAGCTGGCCCTGCGGAACAGCTCGAGGAATCGGCTATCCAAGCGCTCGCCATCGACCAGCAGTTTCCTGTACATTAGCACGCCATATCACGGCAGCACCCTGTCCTTTCAACCCAAGGAGTTCTCGTCGCATTTATCGCTGCGCTCGGCTGGCAGTGGTGCGGCGGAATCGGCGCCCCAGGATGCCGGCGGTGCGGATGAGACAGGTCAGGGCAAGGCGCAGCAGAGCCAGCGCAGCAAATTCTTCGATCTGAGCCTGCTGAAGGACCCCATGTACTTGGTCATACTCATCTCGAACTCAACTAATGCCATCAGCTACACGAATTTCATCATTCTGCTGCCCGCCTTCGGCTTGGCCAGAAACTTCGACAAATCCCTGTCCGCCTACTTGCTCTCGGTGGTCTCGGCAACGGATCTGATTGGCCGTATTGGCGGCTCGGCGCTCTCCGACATGGGCTTCATACCCAAGACGTGGTACTTCGTTGGCGGCTTGTCCATTTCGGGTGTTTCGCTAGCTTTGCTACCGCTGGCCTACAGCTACAGCGCTGTTTGCTTCTGGTGCGCCATCTTTGGACTGGCGTCGGGCATTTATGTGGGCATCACTGCAGTCATTATGGCCGATATGCTGGGCACGGAGCGCCTGACCTCGTCCTACGGCATCAGTCTATTCGTCAACGGTATTCTGCAGCTGGTAGGACCGCCCCTCTGCAATTCGTGGACTGAGGCGGTCAATACTTATAATCCGCTCTTCCATACGCTGGGATTGACACTGCTTGCCGGCTCCGCCCTGTGGGCCTTCATGCCGTGGATACAGCGACGCAAAGCCAAAGAGGAGGAGAAGCTGGAGGCCCAACTCGACGAGGAGGCTATCGAAGGCTACTAAGTCGGCCGGCTCTCACACCACGTACAATTACACTTAGTTGTTAGGCTTTAAATGCGTACAAAGAGAGAACGATGGAAAACCGAAGGAGTTGCATCCGAATGGGGGGGAAATAAATATGTATATCAGAAAGGAAGGAGTAGATGGATGTGGGAGGACGTCAAAGGGCATTGGAAATTTTGGAAATTGTTAATTTGTTTCTTCCATTAGCTTTTTTGTGTAACTGTTAAGTCTTAATTATTACATTGTATAATTATTACAATTATTGTTTACTTAAAATCAATTTATAGCTTAAGCCAATAACAAATGAAAACGTCTAGAGCAGTGAAAACTTAAGATGTGAAAATATTTTTTCTATAAATATGCTAAAGAAAAAAAAAAAAACATTTAAAAAAGCAGTAAAACCAACTGAAATATAAAAAAGAAAAAAAAATCGAAATGGGTTTTAATTGGTTAAGATTTGTCAGGTCCTGAATGTGGTCATAATGGAGCACTGCTATAGAGCTTCATAAAATTATATATATTTTGTGGAACAACATTTAATGGATTATATCATAAATACATAATGTATTGACACATGCATAGCTAAACTACAAAAAATTTCAATGGTTCAAAACTCGTATATAAAATATATATATTGATATGCTTTCGTATATGGCACTAAGTGCTTTTCTTTTTAGGCTGCAGGAATCCCTTGGAGCGCAGCACACGCACTATAAATGGCGCCGAGCCGAGCGTGATGCTAATCCGCAGTGGTGCGAACACTTTGTGAACGGCATAGGCTGTGACGAAGGTGCTGCCTACGGCTATCTTTTCCGCAAATGCCGACGACTCGATTCCAAGGAACTCCATCACTGGCATCATATTTATTCCGCTGCAAAAGAAGATGGAGTTTAGGCATTAGACGAGTTAGCCAAGGTTAGCTTTAGGCATTGCTGCTTTGGATGCGGTTACGTGTGGATGAGCGCATTCAGTTAGTTAGTCCTACCTGGAGACGAGCACGTAGAAGCCACCTAGGGAGAGCAAGGAAATGCCCACATGGAATACTACAATGGTGGCGCCATACTCCTTGAAGACTTTCTTCAACTGATCCTTCTTGCTGAGCTTCTCGGGCACAGGCGTTGGGTCTGTTCGGACAGGTGCTTCTGCTGTTGGCTTTGCTTGTGTGCTGTAGCAACGCCGGAAGCCTACGGAATTCGAGCAATGCATATGATATGGGATGCGTATGCGTGTTAGCTAGAGCGCATGCGCGCGACATGCAACAGGTTTAGTGGTTACGTTCAACACGTGCCACGTATACGTCAACAGCTGCCTATCCTCTCACCTTGGCTGTGGCCCGCGACCGTGGCATTCTGATCGTAGGTCACCCAATCGGCGCGAGCGCTGTCGCGCAGCGATCGATAATGCGAGCTGTGCATGTTCTGCGAGGTGAACTTGTACTCCTGCGACCACTGCCCACCCGGCATATTGAGATGCGAGAACTTGTGCATGCCACCGAACGGTGTCGGCACATTGCTCTGCATCACCGCGTTGAGGCTGACGGCGCCAAAGCAATCGTAGGACTGCACATGGGGATCCTGCAGCGATGAGCCGCCCTGCGATATGGTCATGCTGTTGTCAGTGGTGATATCGATTGTCGAGATGGGTGCGTGTGACATGACCATGATATTGTCAGACATATCCCTGGAGCGCTGCGGGGAGAAGCGCGTCGTTTCGGCTGCGTCTACATTATGGGGCAGCGGCAGAGCGGGGGCCGGCTCAGCATAGTTAAGCACCTTGGCGCTTGTGTGAAACGGTTGAAATGCTGCGTACACAAATAAAGAGTCTTATTATATATAATACATATGTACATTAAAATAATAATAATATATGCGAAATTAAATTGCGCAGTTGGCAGACGCCCAGGGTACAAAATCCAACTGGAATTCGCTTTCACATAGTTGAACACATCTAAGAATCGCTTATTGCGCGTAAATTGAATTAAATCTATATGGGCTACTATCTGCAGACCCATCAAGCCTCTCACAAATGGATTTTAATCAATTTAAACTCACTGACCTCTAACCGCTGAGCTTTTCAGTTTTTACCTGTAAATTTCTTCAAGTACTGCATGCCGCCTGGTAGACGCGCAGCATACAGCAAAGATGCTTTGCTTGTATTAATAATCATATTTAATCAATTTTATTTTCAGGAATATGTTGAAATCGACAAAAGCTCAACTTCACAGCGACTAAGCAAAATAGAATAATCAGCAGCAGACACTGTTAACAATATGTGTGTGCTTGTTATGATTGTGTTAGGTACCTGAACAGCTGTTGACTATAGTAACAGGGTTGCTTATTGCTATTACTATCGCATAGAAACTATCCCTATAGCTATCGATAAATCGCCATATCGAGTATGTGACATCGTGAATACAACCCTATTCAGTCTTTGGGAGTGAAAATGCGAATTTATTTACAAAATTTGCCAATACGAGAAAAAGAAGGCGACGCGTAATAAAGGAGTTTATTAATTTGTCATCAACGCGATTATCATATGTTGTAGTGGCTGCTAAGTGTGCAAGTGTGTGTGTGCAATGCCCGCGGAGCGAAATACACAGAGGAAGAGCGCGGCGATGCTTTTGTGGTCAAGATATGATTTGGCTACAACTACGACGTCCAAACAACGACCAAAACAATAAACCCCGCGACGAGGCTAATTTTAGCGAGTGTGCAACAAGAACAATAACAGTATCATCATACAAAACGGGACACAATCATCATCAACAAAAACAACAACAGCAGCAACAATAATATCAACAACTGAACGTACAGCGCGCGCATCTGTGTGCGTGACTGTGTGTGTGTGTGCGTGTGTTTGAGTGTGAGCTGAGTGCTCTCTGTGCGTGTGTGTGTGTGTGTGCCTGTGTAGAAAGTGCGCACGTCAGGCGTTGGCTGTCGTCGCAGTCGCAACCATGTCCAGAATTACGTTGACCACGTTAACACATAGTGGCGGCGGCGGCGGCATTACAGGCAGCAGCAGTAGCAGCAACAACAACAGCAACAACGATACGCGGACCGGGACGCTGACGCACCTGATGGAGGAGCACCATCATCATCAGCAGACAGTTGGCGGCAGAGGGACAACAACTGGCCCCGCCGGACTGATATCGGATGGCGCGGAAAGGCTGCGACGGCAAGGGAGTCGCCTGCAAACGTCTCGATTCGCCTGCATGAGATGCTTTGGCAATCTCCTCACCCATCTGGTGCGACTGCGCAGCACGCCCGAAGAGCTAGAGCAACGCTACAAATCCAAAGAGATTGATCGGTTTTTGGAGAAGGAGAAGCATACGTTTCGACGGCAGGTAAGATTGACTCTTAAGAGAAGTATAGCGTTTCCACATTCCGTTTAATTAAGTAATTAGTATTAATTTGCTTGGACCCACACGCACACGCACGCACACTTAAACGCTCTCTCACGCACACACACGCACAAAACACAACATTCATCCGGTTGTATGGCCCGCATGGGCCGCCCAGGCAAACAAATGAAACGCCAGACGAATTTTCACTTTTCGTTGTTGTTGTTGCTGTTGCTGCTGATGTTGGGCTTGGCACTGGGTTTTTTATTGTTGCATCATTTAGGCAATCATTACAAAAAGTCTTATTCACACAAAAGGCATTCAATTAACAACTTCTTTGTGCTTTGTCCGTTGACTGCAGTTGATTTTCTGCGTGCCTGTGTTTGTGTGGGTTTATATATCGGTCAAGGTTTCAATTTCGCACCTCTTCAGTCTTATCAGTCTAATCGCAATTTGCCTTTCCTCTTCTAGGTAAAGCTGCTGCTCCTGGGCGCTGGCGAGTCAGGCAAATCAACCTTCCTCAAACAGATGCGCATCATACACGGCGTCAATTTTGATCCGGAGCTGCTGCGCGAATACCAACATGTGATATACCAAAATGTTATAAGAGGTATGTGAGAAATATGCGTTAATTTTGCGTCAATTAATCAATTCGTTTTGCCTTGCAGGTATGCAAGTGCTCCTCGATGCGCGGGAAAAGTTGGACATTGCTTGGGGCAGCGATGGACGGGAACAGGATGCCAACGACGCCAAATCAATGGAATGCAATGCAATAGAGGCAGCTAGATTCGTGGAATACGCGCCACTCATACGACGCCTTTGGCAGGATCGTGGCATAAGGCGTGCCTACGAGCGACGACGCGAATTCCAAATTGTAAGCTGTCCTCGAAATTTTTACTCTGCGGAGCAAGAATGTCATGTCTTATACGTTCGATCAGCAGCAACTTCAAAGCTAGCTACAACAGACTCATATAAGCCTTCTGCACAAATATTTGTTATGCAGAGTTAGAGCAGATGTTAGGGGTCATCTAAAAGCTACAGAGACGCCAAATTATTCAAATAATTGCAATACAGATTGACTTTTAGACCCGTCATGTTTGCCTCTTATAAGAACTTAAACAATGAAATCTACTATGTAGTTCTTTGCTTTGTTTATAATTATTCGAACTTAGCCCCGCTTGCTCTAAATAAAAAAATAATTTATTGTTCATTGTCCCATCAAGCTGTGTATCTCAAACTATCAACATATTCAATGGGTATAATTTTTTAGTTTTCTATCTATAAGATAAGTGTAAAATATAGAATAGATTTTAAAGACTTTGACTTCTGTCTTACATTCCTTCTCTCTTCTTCAACAACCTATACATATATATATATATATATACATTTTAAACAAAGATTGTTTCTGTTACCTCAACACGTTGCAGAGCGATTCGGTCAGCTATTTTCTAGACGAAATTGAACGGCTGGCGAAACCGGATTATGTGCCCACACACAAAGATATACTGCACTGTCGCAAAGCAACCAAAGGTGTTTACGAGTTTTGTGTCAAAGTACAGGTGAGCTGCAATTGTGGCTTTGGCTTCATTTTGGTATTTTCAATTCAATGCATTTCTGTTGCAGAACATTCCATTTGTGTTTGTCGATGTGGGCGGACAGCGCACTCAGCGTCAAAAGTGGACCAGATGCTTTGATACCTCTGTCACATCGATTATATTTCTAGTGTCTAGTTCAGAGTTTGATCAGGTGCTTGCCGAAGACAGGTGAGTCTACTGAACTGAACATAACTCAGTTTAAGATTTTAATTTGGATTTTCTCCTTTTGCAGAAAAACGAATCGCCTGGAAGAGTCCAAAAATATTTTCGATACCATTGTGAACAACAACACTTTCAAAGGCATTTCAATAATATTGTTTTTAAACAAGACCGATTTGCTGGAGCAAAAAGTACGAAATCCAGAGACTGATATACGCTGGTACTATCCTCAATTCAATGGCAATCCCCACTCACTGCTGGACGTCCAGAACTTTATACTGCAAATGTTCATGAGTGTGCGCCGGAGCACGAGCACCAGCCGAATCTATCATCACTTTACCACTGCCATAGACACGCGCAACATCAACGTGGTGTTCAATTCGGTGAAGGACACGATACTCCAACGGAATCTAAATGCTCTGATGCTGCAGTAGCATCAAAGGCGGAAGCATAGAGGCGACGGCTACGGCTACGGTCGCAACCATATTGATCACAATCTAACGAATCTCACGCCAGCTCTGACACACATACCACTCGCAGCAAAGAAAAAAAAACATATATATATATGCATTATATATATTGAAATGTATAAGAAAAATATATAGATAACGAAAGTGCCAGGCTGTCAGGAATGTAAAGTTTTGTGAAGGGCCGACCCAAATTGTTGTTTACTTTTTAAAATGGTTTAATTATTCATAAATTTTGTATTAAATGAAATTATTATTATTATTATATTAATTTTTAGCATTTACATGTATTTTATTTATGCATAAATGTATATAATTTATTGTGTATGTGTTCGTGTGTGGCCCGCTAACTGACTCTAATGCTAGCCAGAATCTAATCCAACAGCTGCAACTTGCAACCTAATATATTATTATCATTACTATTCTATACTATACTATACCCGTATGCCTTTTTGCTACCATGACATTATACAAGGATATTTACCATATATATATATATAGCCAATATACATGCACATACATATCTATATTTATATATATATACTATATATACCTTTATATTTTTAGAATTGAATGTCGAAACAAATATTGTAGTTTATACACGAAGAGAGAGCTTAACACTAAGCATGAAATTTTCTCCTAGAGAAAAGTCATCAAGCGACAAATGTACCAATTAAAAACACCAATATTTAATAAATGAAAGAAACAGTTTGATGTTCAAGGATTTGGTTTCAGTCAGGGGATGATGATATCGGGTCAGATGGCAGATCTGTCCCAACCTCCATTAAAACCCATTTCGAGTGCACTTTAAAAACTGTATTTGGATTTATTTAATTACAAAGTGAGTTATTCCTTTCGTTTCATATTGAACTACGTGTTTAATTTTTGGAATGTCATAAAATCGTCTTATCAACTACCATTTCAATTGCATATTGTATAAATTAATGCTAATAAAAATTATAATAAATACACATTTGTATAAACATATAAAAAATATTTGAAATACTCTAGGAATAAAAACAAAATGTGCATTGCATTGTAGACATTTAAATTTAAAGCATAAACTCGTGATGCTCATCAAGCGGATCATCGATTAAGATCCTATACGCTATAACAAAAATAATACTAAGAGAAAATCAGGGATTACTATAACTACACATCCAAAGGAGTTTAACACAAATATTTAGCATCCATAGTCATTGAGTTGCTTCTCAGCCGAAAGCTGCCAGTTGTCGACTTTTTATTGCTACTATCCCTGCTCAGCCGCCTTGACTAGAGTTGGAGATGGCGTTGCCGCTGCCAGAGCTGTTCGATCCACCACAGCAGTTGCTCTGAGCTGCTTTGGCACTTAAACTGCCCAGTCCGATGGAGCCGCCGCCATCCGATTGACGTTGTGCAGCCGCAGCAGCGGCACTGGTGCCGTCCTTGCTGCGCGCTTGGCCAATCAGTTCGGCGGCGATTTCATAGAACAGGCGTTCCACGTTTTCTGCCTCTTTGGCAGATGTTTCCAGGAAGTACATGTCATGTTGCTTGGCAAACTCCTCGCCTATTTGCGTGGGAATTTCCCGATCATCGCGATCCGTCTTGTTGCCCACCAGAATTTTAAGCACCTTCGAGTTGGCATACTCTTGGATCTCTCTCAGCCAGTCGGGCAAACAGTCAAACGTGGGCTGGCAGCTGATATCATAGACGAGAATCAGCGCGTGCGCCGATCTATAGTAACTTTGTGTGATGGAACGAAAGCGCTCCTGTCCGGCTGTATCCCAGATCTGAAGCTTTATCTTTTCGCCCTCGACCTCCACGGTCTTGATCATGAAGTCCACACCAATTGTGGCGCCCTGTCCGGGCGGAAAGAGACCCTGAGTAAAGCGTCGCACCAGACAAGTCTTTCCAACGCCTGCGTTGCCCACAAGCACAATTTTAAATAGGAACTTGTAGTCCTCCATTTGCAGTTGAGTTCAGCTAAAATCTAAAACGAAAAGAGAAAAAGAAAAACGAAATTAGTATACCGAGTTTTGCTTAGTTTGGACACACCTTAGTTAGCCACCCGTAACGCGTGTGTGTGTAAACGTAGGCGCGTTCGCAATGGGGGATGGTTTAGTGGCTGGGTTGGAGTTTCACCCGCAGATGCAGCTTACGCCACTTTTAATTTACGCAACTGCCTCTCACCTGTGGCTGTGTGGTAGTGGTGCGCTCTTTACACGCAACCTACGTATACGGTCTAGCGGTTGCCGTTGCCTCCAAGGCTGCTGCAACTCTTCTTCTGCTATGTGTTATTGACTGGGACGCTGATGACTCAACAATTAGCACTGCCAGCAGTGTATGGTTTTATGAATGTGTTTTGTACTGCGTAGCGCCATTCAATCAATTTGGCACCTGTTTAATACGATTTATATTCGTTTAGCAACGTCAACTTAAACGGCTGTAAATGCAAGCAACGACAATAGTTCTGCAAATCCAATATTTCGCTGCGTATATGTAAATATAAACAAATCGATTAATCTGCGAACGATGTGGCAGCGCTATTGTTGCCATTTTAAGGTATTTTAGGGCTGCAAACAATATAAATAAATGCCATACAAACTAGTTTAAATAATATTTAAAAAATTTATATTTAAATGTTATTATTTTTTAAATACTTACTTTATTTCAATGGTACCATCCATTCATTTAGAAATTTTCATTAAATATTCAAAAGAATCGATATCGCTGTGAGTATCGACGTGTATTCGTTATCAACTCTGCAGCAACACAACATAGACAGCCACGCTGTGAAAAATATTAAAATATAAAGGAAATTGTCATTTAACTTTCAAAATAATTGAAAAGAAAGTTCGTAAGTGAATCTTCGAATTGCGGTGTGCATACCAACAAAACTTTTGGTTTCTTCAAACGTGCTAGACAACTGCTTAGGGAGTTTAATCCCGTCCCGAAAATTCAACATGGCCGAAGACTTTGATGTCGAAGCAATGCTGGAGGCGCCGTATCAAAAAAATGTAAGTGTAGTTATTCGTAATAGATCTAAACATATATATTCATTAAGAGATGGTATGTACAAATTGTGTTATGGCTCTGCGACAATGGTATATTTTATGAACATTTGTATACTTCTTTTCCAAATAGACACTACAAGCGTTCTCGCGTTCGCATGTGCTATACATACATACATATATATGTATGTGTGCAGTTGAGTTGTCTGAGCGACAGACACACAGACACGCAAAGTTTGCTTAACACCTTTATGCGCTTATGTATATGAGTGTGTTTGTGTGTGTGTGACTATTGCATTGAGGTGGCTTTCATTAAATCGATTTTAAGCCTAATTCTAAAAGTGCAATCGAGTATCGACTAAATCGATATGCGAGGGTCAGCTCGGTTGTTATCGCCTTAATATACTTTATACATGACTTAACTTGACGCCTAATTAAACACCCGCCTGCATTAATGTGCGAGTGTGTGTGTGCGTGTGTATATGTGAGTGACTTGTTTGTTTTAGTATTAATTTGCACTTTATAAAGAAAATCGCAACGAATCATATATTTACCTTCAGTTTTGGGGTTTCGGTTGTTAGGCTGGTTCTTTACACAAGACTTTTAACATTCTTATCAACAAAAAGTGTAAATTGATAAGAAACATTTAGAAATTACTATTGTTGATTCGGTAAACCTGTACAGTCGGGTTGATAAGCTTTCGTCATAAAAATCGTATTCATATATTGTAATTTTTATATAGTGTGGTATTTGCATATTCCAGATAGAATAAGAAACCATATAAGGTGACGTTTTGAGTATGTCAAACTAATTAACCTATGAAATATATTGTTAGAACATTGAAAGTGGACTTAATTATGCAAATTTAGTTTTTATATGTGTACCATATCTCAACTTCTCACGAAATTGTTCAAACTTAATAGCTGAGTGGTTGCTCTCTCTTTTCTGTCTCTATTTCTCTCTTTAATAAAACGAATGCAATGTGCAAGTAAATAAGATATCACACTACAAAAAAATTAAAAAAAGAAAATATTTAAAACAAAAAGCGAGAATAATTCTTAAGGGTGAAATGTCTTTGCAGAAATCGTATAAGCTCAATATTGTTGCTAGTGATTGTTTTGGTCATTCTAAACACAAAAAGCTGGAGACCATTTGGTAAGTTTTGAATGTACCAGAAACTGCGAAACAAAACAAAAAAACAAAAAACATTTAAAGAAAATAAAACCAAAACATATCTAGGCATTTGTTTTCTGTATGATTTCTGTTTCTGTTATTTTTTGATGAATATGTTTTTAAACTTTGCTAAAAATCAATGAAAACTGAACGTGCACTAAATTTCAGATAAACTCTACCTATTGTGTTGTCTGGGGCAGCAGGCAGCTCTACTACTACTCTCACTCACAGACAGACAAGAATGAAAGAAAGTCTCACAAGTCCACTTCACTGCTCTTTCAGGAGTCGAGTCGAGTCTGAAATGCCCAAATATCAAATATATACTAAATCATTTATATATATGTATATGTATATATAAATATATATAAATCACACCAAAGTCGAATTTCAAAAAGAATCGAAAAAAACAAAACGTAATAAGCAAACATCAATTTATTTCACTACACCATATATCTTATAACTTATATCTATGTATATGTATGTCCCATATATAGACGAGAGCGCCTGCGATGTGGTGGCCAGAGTCTTTAGAGTCAAATAAGAGCCAAAGCAACCAGTCAACAAACCATCCCAACCACTAGCCAGCGCTAAAACCCAAATATCGAAACGAATTTCAATACGTGTGGAGACATTTCGCCGTGGTCTACTTAACTATGTGTGTCACTGTATATCGATAGATATATTGACAGATATATATATATATAAATCTTAGGTATATATATATCATCGTCTCGAAGAAATCTGTCGATGTTTTATATATATTTTTAAATCACATATGTATTACTATTACTCTACCGCTATATTGCTATAAATTGGCAATGATCTGTAAATCGATCATTGTTGACTTAAGCATTTCTATTTTATATACTTGCAGATACCAAAAATTTAACTAATTTACTTTGATTTGCTTTCTCTTATTCAAAAAAAAATATATATATCGAAAAAAAAAAACAAAAATATTTTACAATAAAAAAAACAATACAAAAAATACATGAAAACAAATTGTAAAATGAATACAACAACCACGAACCACAACAACAACAAACGACAACAACGTAACGTGCGATCATCAACGGACCGAAACGTTATGTGTGTTTGTGTCTCCATGTCCCCCACAAAACATGAATACGAACAAATGAAAATATCCAATTCTATGTATGTACATTATTGCTTGCGACTTCCACCTCCCATGTCTCCACCCAACCAACCAAATACCAAAACCAAAACCCTATCTGTAGAACGTCAGTGCGGGCAGCGCTGGACGTGGACGCGGGCGCAGCAGCGGCAGCGAGAGCGGAGGCCACGATGACAACGATGAGGACGAACGCTACGCGGAAAATGGAACACGCTCCTCAAACGGCAACAAAAAGCGCAGCCATCGCTCGCGGTAAACTTTATTATGGAATTTCCTAAAATGAAACACTAATATAACTTGCTTTCCCCATAACAGTAGTCGCAGCGGCTCGCGCCATAAACGCTCCAAGGACCAGGAACGCGAGAAGGAGCGCGGCACTGAGCGCAGCAGCTATCGTGATAAGGATAGAGATAGGGAACGCGAGCGTGAGCAGCGAGATCATCGTTATCGCGATGGCAAACGCAGCAGCCGCTCACGCGACGAACGTCCCAGCGATGACAGACGTGGCGGCGGCGGCAGCAGCAGCAGTTCCCGCAATGATCGCGATCGTGATCGTGAGCGGCGTTCACGCGAACGCCGCGGCGGCAGCAAGACCATGCAACGAGATGGCGAGCGCAAGCGCAGTCGGTCCAGAGATAAACGTCGGCGCAGTCGCTCGCGTGATCAGCAACGGAAGCGCATGAGTCCCATACGCGAACGTCGGCGCAGCCATTCACGCTCCAGGGATACAAAGTAGGTGGAGGTTAGAAGCATTTATCGTTATCATGTTAATTTTGTTCTTATATCCCGTAGCAGTCGCCGTCGAACCAGTTACTCACCACGACCATACGGTGGACGCGGACGTGGTGGAGGAGGCGGTGGTAGATCGCCACCCAATGGCGTCGGGGATCGCACACCACCCACCGAGCTCAGTCCGGAGGAGCGCGATGCGCGCACCGTCTTCTGCATCCAGCTATCACAGCGTGTGCGTGCCCGTGACCTCGAAGAGTTCTTCTCCAGCGTGGGAAAGGTGCGCGATGTGCGCCTAATTACGTGCAACAAGACTAAACGCTTCAAGGGCATTGCGTACATTGAATTTGAGGATCCCGAATCTGTGGCATTAGCTCTCGGACTATCCGGACAGCGGTTGCTGGGCGTGCCCATTATGGTGCAGCATACGCAGGCAGAGAAGAATCGGCTGCAGAGCGCACCGCCTCCGTTTCAGCCCAAAGCTCACACAGGACCGATGCGACTTTATGTGGGATCGCTGCACTTTAACATCACCGAGGACATGCTGCGTGGCATTTTTGAGCCCTTTGGCAAAATCGATGTGATCCAGCTGATTATGGACACTGAGACGGGCCGATCCAAAGGCTACGGCTTTATTACGGTACAACTGGAAACTTTCTATTTCATAATAATAATAATATTAATAACTATATTATATTTGTAGTATCACAACGCTGACGATGCCAAAAAGGCTTTGGAGCAATTGAATGGCTTTGAACTGGCCGGGCGTCCAATGAAAGTGGGCAATGTTACAGAGCGATTGGACATGAATACTAGTTCGCTGGACACTGATGAAATGGATCGCAGTGGCATTGATCTCGGTGCCACGGGACGTTTGCAGCTCATGTTTAAGCTAGCCGAGGGCGCTGGACTTGCCGTGCCCCAGGCAGCGGCCAATGCGCTGCTAGCAACCGCGCCCCAGCCTGCTCCAGTGCAGCAGCAACAACAGACGCCATCCATAGCTACTCAGTGTTTTATACTGTCCAACATGTTTGATCCGCGCACCGAGACAAATCCCACATGGGATACGGATGTGCGTGACGATGTGCTCGACGAGTGCGCCAAGCACGGCGGTGTTCTCCATATACACGTGGATACCGTCTCGCCAACGGGCACGGTTTATGTCAAATGTCCGAGTACAACGACAGCGGTGCTAGCGGTGAATGCGCTGCACGGACGTTGGTTTGCTGGCCGTGTGATTACGGCGGCGTACGTGCCAGTAATCAACTATCACTCAATGTTTCCGGATGCTATCAGTGCAGTCGACTTGATTGCTTCGACTCGCAAAAATACGGACGATTGAAACGGGAAAAGGGAAGCGGGAAAGGCGATAGATTTGCAACTGCAACACTATGCAACTAAATATTGTTATTCGTTAAACAACCAATTTTGTAATAATTTTAACATTTTTTGAAAGACTTTCCGAACTTGTGTAATTGTCCTGATCGATATATGGGGCACATAAAAAAACAATTATATTACAATTAAAGATTATACATATATATACATATATATAAATAATATAACAATGTATGCATCATATAATTAGGCATTCCTAACACGCCAAAAGATTAATTTGGATTTTAATTCAAAACGTTTTTAATTTCTATTTTACCCCCAAGCATGATTTAGACAGCGCTACATAATGTAAAATGCTATGTAAACAAAAATGATGAAAAATAATATATTGTAGACAAGAATATAATGAGAAATAAAAAAACAGATTCGACACTTTGTGCTTCAAGTTAAAGTTGTTTACAATCCGTGGTGCTCGGTCGCAAAGCAGCTCTATACATCTCAGAATAGAGCAGACCCCTTTAATGTAACAAAAATATTCAGGTTTAAAAAGTGAAATACAAATCGATTATTGTCATAGAAAATCGAAAGACAACCCATCGATGTATCGTATATAAAAACATCGATAGCTCGTCAGAGGTTACCAAGTGGCAGTCGCGCTTTGTTCCACCACTAGTGTGCGCAAGATATTGGCTGCAGCTGCGGAAAAAAGCAAATTTGTTAGACCAACGATTATTTTATTTAGTTTAATTTCAATGTGACTCAACGCACACAAACACCAAGTGTATATTTTACTAGCTAAACAAATTACAATTAGTTCATTTTTCCAACGATTGACGCGCGCTTATGCAGAGAAGAGTGGCATGTGGTTTTCGCTTCGATTTTTAGTGTGAAAGCAGCCACAACACATCGAAAAAAAAATGGCAAACACATGCACAACTACAACAAATGTAGGTATTGTCGAGCAACAACAACAATAAAGTTGTGCTGAAAATGAAAATTCAATAATTCGTGAATTGTGTGGACCAGCTTAAGGTTACGTTTTCAAAACAAAAAACATTATGAAATATGAGTAAGATTCACGCTGATGAATGAGTGCGCGAGTGTTGAGTGCGAAGTGCTGAGCAAATGATGACAGTGTTTTATAATCAAGCATTTGTAGTGGGCGCGCTCATCAACCGAACACAAACACACACACACACACACACACATACAGTCATATAAATACGCACAATACATTCCTGCGCCCACGCATCCCATTTTTGACCTCCCCTACGGAGTAGCAGCAGCATCCCCCATTCCAAATCCCTGCCCAGCTGATTCATGTTTGGCAATGCATGCGGAACACTTTAAATAAATTCATTTCACAAATTACAACGGTGTCGTCTAATGACCCTGCCCCACTGACGGCGGCGGCGTCGATGGCAGCGCTGCTTATATAAGTGTACGGTATATATCTATATATGCGTGTGCGTGTGTGTTTGTGTTAGTGCGTATGCCAAAAAATTGAGTACAGCGTAAAAACAGGCAGAACGAAGCGAAGAAAGCGAAACAACAACAAGAATCAAACAATTTAAGCACAAACTGACGCCAACAAAGGGAAACGAAACTTTAACAAATTAGTGTTTGGCTTTTATTTTCTTTTTTTTTGGCAAGCGTCGCCATTGCTGCAGCCAGCCATTGCTTGCCTTTGGCTTTCAAATTTATTTTAGAGAATTATGCCATTCATCCATTCAGTTTCGCTGGCAACGCGCGCTTAACAGTGGACAGCGAAACGAAACGTAACACAGCTAAAAAATAAAAATACAAATTAAGTGGAAAATGTCTCGAACAAGACGCGCGAGAACCAGTGTTGCCGACTTAGCAATTTTCTCGTCAGTTCTGGCGGCATGAATTGTAGCGGGAATTAAAGCTATTTTGAATTCGTGAATGTGTTAAAGCTAGCTAAAAAAGAAACAGGGTCATCGACATCAGTACTACAAGAAATCCATAAAAGTTGATGAAACAATTGCGAATTTCGATGTGATTTCAGAAAGGCAACCTTATGGCTGTCGCTATCAAAATTATTTTAACGAAATTCCTTTCTCTAATATTACTTAGCTATTTCTGGCATTTTTTTATATGCTAATGCCCTGAACAGTGGGCAACACTGGCGAGAACACAAACGCATACCAACAACAAGAACAACAACAGCCAATAGCAATTTGCTATTTTATTTTTCTATACGTTTCATTCGCTTTGTTGCTGACATCGCCGGCTTCCATTCACATTCACGTATTTGTTGTTGGTATTTGTGTTTGCTTCTGTCTGTATGTAAATTTCTATTACGCAATGCAGCTGCTGCAGTAGAAATGGCAACGCGTCGATAACAAAAAACAAAAAAATACAGAATAAAAAGCAATCGCCAAATTTGTCGTTCGGCGTTATCGCAATTATCGCGAAACCTTTGTGCTCGCTTGATCAAACGGCGACGGTCAGGGAATACCTCAGCTCGCGGTGGCTCTAGGTGGTGGTTGCTTTCCATGCAGTCGACGCCGGCGTCGCTGTTCGCGTCAGCGTCACATGCTTTTATTAAAACGGCCTTTGTGCGTCAGCGCGATCGACTTGCCTGGCCTTGCCTCTGGAAAGCTTTTGGGCAGAGGAAGTGAAATTTTTCGCCGCATTTTCGCTCCCACAAAAGATTTTTTTGTCGATTACTCGCTCGCTTGCTTTTCTGTTTTGTTTACAGTTTAATTACACGTTGTTACGCTCCGCCCGCCGCACTTTATTATCGCTGCAGAGTCTGCCGCGGCGATACGTATACGCCGCGTTTGGCACGTAGTCTGAGTGTCTGTCTGTGTTTTGGCCATCTCTCTTCGACTTCATGCTCTTAAATAAGCAACCAACACCAATTACCAATCAAACTTTCAATTCAACGAAGTTCTCTTCGTACAGACTCCAGTTAACCCCATTGCCAGATGGACAAAGATAAATCAGTTAACATTCGCACGGCAGTCAGCACGCAACGCTCTTAATAATATGGTGCGCAATAAATAAAATGAATATAATTTGATCAGTTTGTTATTAATTTTAAAGGAGTTATTTATCGATATAAATGGTCAATCGTTAGTCCTGTGATCGCTAGTTTGTTAAATGGCAATTTTCTTCAGTTTAAATTCAAGTGTGACCAAATCGGAATAAGTGATAAACTCCTTAAAAGGCAATAAATAGGTGCTGCTATTGCATCTTTGCATTGCGCTGTCTTCTCCGCATTAGATCATAATGAAAATAAAAACAATTCATAGGATCATATAGGAAAAGAAATGTATTTATTTGTGATAAAAGTCCACACACTTAACTTATGATCGAAGTTGTGCAATTTGCATATACAAATATTTTAATTTTTTTAAAACAAGTGTGACCTAATATGGATAGTCAGCAAATTGCTTAAAAAATAATGTTGCTAGTATCTTGACTCGTCCTAAAACAATAATTACATAGACATAATGCTAACAAATTCTAAATTTGATCAATCAATATGTTTAAATAATCAGTTGTAATGACAAGTGATATTGGGGCCGAGCTAGCGTCGGCAGCAGCAGCATTTGTGTGTAAATGTGCGAATTATGCTTGTGATAAATTAACGCTAAAATCCTTTGACGTTCACTAATATTTATAGTATTAATAATCATCGCTTTGACGTTGACTTTATCATCGAAACTTGTGGCGGCAAGATAAGCGGCCCACTCAATAATAGAAAGCGAACGAGACTCGGTGCTAGTTGTTGCTAGCTGTTGGCTGATTGGCTAAATGTTAGTTTCGTTTGAGAGTCGCTGAATTAACAATCCTATTTCCATTTACATTTGCAGAAAAACAACTAACTACACATTGACCAGCTGATCGATTGATCGATTGTTTTCACATATATCGATATCGACAATATATAGAGAACTCTTCAACATTTATGCTATCCGCAACATTGGGGGCCAATGGCGGCCAAATGCCGCTCAGTCCCTCGGCGCAGGCGACGCTCAGCAAACACCTGCCCAAGCTGCAATCGAAGCGACTCATGCAACAGGCGACGACCCCCAGCAAACCTCAAACTGCGGACGCAAGTTGCCTAACTGGTGAGTTGATGTTGTTGTGTTTGCCTATTATTAAGCCTTTGCTAATTACTGCCGTCTATTTACACCCTCGCAGATCTGTGCAGCAACGAGAATTTGCCGGAGGTGGAAATATTTTCATTGCTGGAGGAGCAAATACCCAAATACAAAGTGCGAAATGATTTTCTCACCAGTTTCTCGGGCTATGCGAATGAGGATTGGTTTGTGCCAGCCCCAGCGCTGCCCATTCCGGTCGAAGGTCTCGGACTGACCAAGGAACAGACTAGAGAGTGCCTCAACTATTTCCGTAAGTACTTCCCTTATCAGCCATGCCATATTAAGTTACTCCAACACTATAAATAGCCCATGTCCGACCTTCTCTGATAAGCTTACAGAATGGATACTTTAATTGCCCAATATCCACACATTCATAATTGCTCAATTAAATTCATATTTCCCAACCAGTTGCGATAGTTATATAAGAGAGCAACAATTGGCATCAATTTATTGTCACATTGCCTCTTCAGATGTATTCATATTTATATATAGTATAAATCTCTTGTTTTTTGCCAAGTTTTATTCATTTTTAAAGATCTTAAAATTTTGTTTATCTCTGCCGCCTGAAAGACAAAACGCAATTCTCTTTTATCTACGCAACGCAAAGCCAGATAAAAATAAATTCTATATGTATTCTATTTTTTGCGAATGTGCCTCGTTTTCGACGCCAATAAACTTGTGACAAAGTATTATTTATGCGGCTGTAAAACTTTTAAAATATATATACAAATACCATATATACTGTATCAAAGAGTAATGTGTAATCTAAATTTGCTATTATTAATCATCTGTTGTACTATATATTATATGCCAATAGCTAAATTCTCAAATGCTATCGCAATACACATTTAAAAAGCGCGCCAAGCATTTACTTATAACACAACACTTGTTAAGTGTTGGGAATTGACAGCAGCTGCTCTTTTTGCCATTCGCACAAGATAAACAAAAATGGATCATTTTTATTAATATTTTGGTCAAAACTAATATTAAATAAAATTTATATATATAAATAGCGAATGTTTAAATATAATTTTGATGGCGTATAAGCGCATTTGATTATTAGTTCAAATATGCCTTATTTAGTGCTGACAGCGCTGGTCACACTGACATCAGCTGCTGTTGTCATTCGCCGTTTTGACATTCACAGAGCAACCAGCTGTTGTTGGCGCCGCTGCTAGTTGCCAGCGGTTTGGGGCACTGCCTAGCTTTTGTCATTCCGCGTGCGTCGTCGTCGTCGGTGTGTGTGCATTTCAAAAAAGATTTTGCCAACTGACGGTGCTGATGGCGCCGTAAGAAATGAAAAGTGCCAAAAGAAATTCGTAAACTCGTAAGCGTCGTGCGCGTCTTTTTTTTCTTCTAATATGTAATTTACAAATATAAACACACGTCGACATTGAACCAAAAATATGATCCGTTTGCTGTGTACCCAGTGAAATTGTGTGCGTGCCACAATAAGCAAAAATAAAATATAATTAACACAAAAGTAAAATAAAAATGTGTTGCAAAACCATAAGCGAAATACACACTCAGCAAAGCTGCAAAGAAACAATCGAAAATTATTACTAATACACGCACTTTGACGTTTGCTTTTGTATTGCTCATTTGTGCAAAAAAAAAAAAAACCGAAGAAGTGGAATGGGAAGAAGAAGAAGAAAACATGAGCTAAACGAAACATTTGGAATTTCTCCAAGTGCTTTAGCTCTTGCCGCCGCCTGGCGTCATACAACTGTATTTATTTTTAGGACAACTAAATACGCGCACACAGCAACAAAAACTTTGAACTTGCTTGTGAATTATGAAGAAAACGAATTTCATTCGCCTGCTGCCTGCCTGTTGGTTGTTGTTGTTGTGTGTAAGCACACATTTAATGAATGGGGTCGACCAGCTCTCTGAGTGTGTGTAGGAGTTGTAATTCATAATAGGGCATGGGCATGGGCAGGGTCTTTCGTCTGTCAACTCAATTTGTTTCGGCTTGTTCTACAGTCGTCGTCTCCGTGCGCTTTACATAATCGCTTTTCCATGTGCCGCTATTCAGTCTCGCTCTCTGTCGCCCGCTGATAAGCGTTCATACAGAAGTGTGTTTGCCTATCGGAATTTAGCGTCTGTTCGTTTTCTACAACTGTCCGCTCGACGCATCGCTTCGGTCAGAGGCGCGCAGCTGTTTGCGCTCCTCGCCTTTTGCATGTCGTTCTTAATTTAACTATTTACCGTTGCGCTCTGTAAATGCCGCTTATCCACTTGCAATTAGAATTCCAGTTCCACTTCCAGTTCCAGTTCTTGTTCTTGTTCTTGCAGCCAGTTCGGTCGCACCAATTGCTTCGCTGATTAATCATTATCTGCTCTTGAACGTATCGCATCAATCAGACGCCGTCGCCGCCGCTGCCGCTCTGCTCTTGTCAGCTGTGCGTGTGAGTTTATCTTTTGCGTTTACAGCAACAGCAAAAAACGTTCCGTTGTTTACTCATCGCGAGCATAAACCGCAATAAAAGTGGACGTTGCTGTTGTTGCTGTTAGCTATTAGGCACATTAAATTGCTGATCATTTCCCCCAGACCTACATCGTTGGATATTTTATTGGTGTTAAGCTGCCGCCGGTCCACACACACAATGCACAAGCTGGCAAAAATTTGTGCCATGTGTGCATGAGTGTGTGTGTGTGTGTGTGTGTGTGTGTGTGTGTGTGTGTGTGTGTGTGTGTACGTGTGTGTGTTTATGCTTGGTTATAATACGTATTATGTCCGGGGCACCTGCGAGCATTTCTTTGCTAAACACAAACAAAATGCTAAGTGACATACTTTAATTGCGTCATTTTACAACACTACACCTCTGGCAACTGTTCGCCAGTGGCCAACGGTTGTTATACACATGTGTGTGTGTGTGTGTGTGTCTCTCTCTCTTTCTTGTGTCTTGTGTGTCACTGGCCTATTGATTAGGACATTCACATTGCGGGCCACAATTAGCGCAGCGAAATGGAGCGCAAACCAAGTGGAAATAGTTGCATATCTTATTAGACTACATACATTGTTTAATACAAACATACATACACACATACGAGTACTTATCTCGCAGTGAACTTCCTTATTAGCAGTGTTGGACAACGCGCAAGTGCATTCCTTCAGCTCGCCGCTTGGCCATATAAGTAGAAGTAGATTTAATTGCGCCCAACTTTTGCCAATAATTAATTACCAACAAACAGCATTTTGTGAAAGTTGATGTGAACCAAAAACTTAAAAAAAGCGAAAAATACAAGAAAAAAAAACTAAAAACATCAAAACTACAAAGTTTGTCTTATTTAGCTGCTGCTTTAAACCGTTTTCATTTCATTTTCGCGTGTGAGCACGATTGATTGGCATTTTTGTTGTTGTATGTTTATTATTATTATATATTTTTTATTTTGCATTCCTTTTCACACACTTTTAGCCCGCTTATTTATACAGTTGTCTTCCTTTACATAATTTGATAGTTTTGTCATTCAAAGCCAATTAGCCAATCAAGCAGTGCCATTCTTGAGTCTCTCACATGCTTCATTATCGATGCGATAGCGTACATTTACATTAACCCACTAATGCCCCCTGCGCCCGTGTCTCTTTATAGCCGAGGCTTACCTTTTAAAGTCTGACTCATAAAGTATATAGAGATATATGTGTGTATATAAATGAATATCGTTTTGAGGGCTCTACGCCTGCTGCATGTCGATGAACCACTCACAAATTATTTGCAGTCGCTATAAGTGTTACTCTCTGTCTTTCTCTCTCTCTCTCTCTCTCTCTCTCTCTCTCTTCAAATAGACTTGTTTTTATTATCTGAAATCCTTTTAGCTTTACTTTTATGCTTGTCATATTACCAGTTGTGTTTGCTTATAGCTTATATATATATATATATATATATATATATATATATATATATATATATATATATATATATATATATATATATATATATATATATATATATATATATATATATATATATATATATATATATATATATATATATATATATATATATTATATGTAGAACTTGTAGAGTATTCATTGACTGTGTCATAGCCTTTATTTCTTTAGAAATTTCGCTTAAGTTTTGACTGCACATTAATCAAACTGTTTTGCGTTGATTCATTTCAAGCCATGTTGGCTTGAAATTATAACATTTTTATTATAATATATGAGATATTCCGGCTTGATGATGAAATGATAAGCAGAAGTGGAGTTTCAACAGGTTTTGTTAGGAAGTAAACCCATTTAGGAGCTTTAAATTTCATATTCAGGCTAAAGCGCATTGCCGCAGTCTTCAAATTCTATTGAGATTTGGATATGTATGATTCAGTCATAGTCTAACCGATCTGTATATAGTTTTTCTAAACATAATTCTAGTATAAATTTGTTAAGACATCAAATTTGTTTGGCTAGCTTGAGTTTTTTTATTATCTATTCTCAGTTAGCTTTGCCTTTTATTATTGCCGATCATCGCTCTCAGCGGAAAATTGTATTTGGCACACAAGTTCTAACGGTTGTTTGTTTTTTAGCTCAGCTCAATTTTCTTTCACTCAGTTCGACCATAAATTATGATCTGATAGTTATTAAGCGCAGCAGTGGAGCCAGTGGAAACAGCAGCATCAGCCTACGGACGGCAGTGGCTCTTAACTTAATGTTGCATCATTTCCCCTGGTCATCTTAACATCCTCCGCTCAGATGGGTTCTGCCTCGTCACAGCCCACACACACACACACACCTGAAAGCTACGTGATCGCCGACATGTTATGGCTGAGAGTGGAAAGGCGCATCTTTCGAGCTGGCTAATAAAATGTAAACTTGTTTTATGCTCGACACTTTTCCGAATCCAAGGGCCCACCTCATCAAAGCCATTCTTCAGTTTTAGTCACTCGCTCCACTCGCCGGTGTGAAGTCGCGCTTCGCCCTGTCTCTCTCTCTTCTCTTGGATTTTGAAATATTTTCCACTTGCATTGTATGTTAATGCCGCAGGCGAACTAAAGTGTCGTGAATGGCGAGTGGAAATGCTGTATTATGTTAATTCGAATTTTGTAATTTCTGATATGCCATTGTCTAAAGGAATGTACATACATATATGCATATATATGTGTGTGACTAGGCGTGTTTAGATAAACCAAAATAGACCCGTCGATAAGTGCGTGACCGTAAAGATAATGTTTGCTTGAGAAGCCGTGAGTCAGTGTGATTATAGCTGAATGCGCATTTAGTTTGATCAATCAGCAGGACGTACTCGAAGTGCCGTGACTTGAGTGCCGTCAGCACGCACTCGACATACTTTGTGCGTTGTCAAACACTAATTCCCTATAAATTTACAAATTCAGCGAACAAAAAGCCTATTGCTCACCACAAGCCAAATCAGACTTTGATTTGCTATCAAACTTGCAGCTAAACTCACAAATTTAGCTTGAAAATAGCTACATTTGAGTGTCTGCTAGCCAACAGGACTCGATTGAGAGTGCGGACGTTGTTCAACACTGTCTGTTGACAGACGCTCAACGTCACATACTCATTCATGAATTTCTTTGGCACATCAACCTTAAATTGCAGAATTTAAAATTCAAATTAATTGTTCAAAGTGCGCGTAAACGAGAAGAGACGAAAAACCAAGTGTGAAACTTGTTAGCCAAATAAGACAAGACAATGCGCTGGCTTTCAAAAACCGACAACAACAACAACAGAAACTCAAATGCCACTATTTAGCAACAATTCAGCTCTAAAGAGCAATGATCTACAACACCAACAGCAACATCTGAATGTGAAGCTGGCGGCAACAACTGCAGCTCTGCCCATCATACCTGAGTTGACGCTGGAGCCGGAAGACGACGGCGATGAGTATCAGCAACAGTTTGTCGCTGGCCTTGAGGCGAGGCAGGAGCTGTTGAACAGCTCGGAGGTGAAGCATGTGGCCAGCGACAGTTCGCTCTGCTCGCTGGTCTCCAACTGCAGCAGCACCACCAGCTACAGCAGCTGCAGCAGCAGCTCCACCATCAGCAAGCAGCCGTCGAATGCCAGCAAGCACTTTGAGAATACGTACAAGCTGCTGGGCAAGCAGCTGGAGAGCAATTGCCAGCGCACGGCGGATAAGCTGCAGCAACTGGATAGCTTGGACAGCTTGAGCAGCTCCTGTGCCTCGATGTCGGCCATTGTCAACGGCACAGAGCCGGCGCCCACGCGCCTCGAGCTCGAGCTGGAGGCCGTGGACCGCATGCGCGTCATTGTGCAGCAGATGAAGGCGACGCCGCAGCAGGCAACGGCAAACGCCTCGGCGCCATTGCTGGCGCTGCTGCACGACTTTGCGGCCAAGGGACAGCCCAAGCAGTGCACGGCCCAGGAGGACAGCACACCCAGGACGCCAGTGCCCAGTCCCAGCACGGGCGCCCTGTCCGACGCAGGGCCCAACTTCGAGCTGCCCGCGCAGCTCCTGCAAACGGCCAACTCCTGGGAGCTCATGTACTACGCCTCCAAAAATGTCGATGGCCAGAATTGCCTGAAAGTGGTGCGCAGTCTGTTGACCAACAAAGGTAAGAGACCGAAGGCCCAAGGCCTATTTGTGTGGATCAGACAGAATACTAAGTGATATCTCTTACTGATATCATCCTCTAGCTATCCTAGCTCTTTGCAGAAGCTAAAAACAAATGTTTGAAAGACTCTTGAAATTGTATATAAATATTATCCAAATATATATGTTTGATATGTGTAATTGTATCTATATATATTCCAAAAATTCCCTCGGTAATTCTCGATCTTTTCGACTGCGCTAAGAACTCTATTAAAGACACGATCAATGTAGACCTAATTTACTATAATATAGTCATATGTAATATAATATATATATATAAATATATGTAATATGATATATGATATTATTCATTTATATATAGTATATTCAAGTTCATATTTCTTCGCTCAACTTATTGTTTATTTTTCTCTCACTTTCATTTATTTACAATAATTAATAACATTTGTGTGAGTCCCCCCATAAAGTACAGACCTTATTACCCCTTTACTGCTTGAGCATATCAATTTAGCCGGACATTTATAGGTCTATCGGCAAATATATGGGCAGAGTATTAGACAGATAGCTAAACAATTAAATTGAGCAAAGCGTAAAAGTGACTATTATATCATAATCTATATATATGTGTAGTTTATGGCATAATATTCTATATATCAACTCATTATATTGGATCTATGTCAGTTTGTTCACCTTCGAGTCTAATTGTTTAATTCAACAACCTCGCCCAATAACCCATTCCCTGCGAGCTCTTTCTAGTCTCCAACCGACTGGCCTTAATAGCCATCTCACACTCTCTATAACACTACCCGGCACTACGTTCAGCAACAGCTGTCTTCCCCAATCTCTCTCTCTCTCTCACTCTCTCTCTCTCTCTCTCTCTCTCTCTCTCTCCTTGGAGGAGTGTGGAGGACATAAGTCAGCTGAGAAGCGAGCTGCCCAGACGCAAACTCACTCGGATAATACCTCCTCCTCCAACTCGACAACCTTTGACAGGGAAACAGACTATACTGTTAACTTAACAGATATATATATAGCTATATAACGTATATTATTATTATATATGTCTAAAGATAGCATTTAATTCGAGCTTACATTCCTATAGACAACTTTAGTTTCTTTTGATTATATCATAATCAACTTCAGTTAGCAGAAGCATTAAACATCTTTGATTTTATTTATGTATTCATTGAATCAATTTCGTAATGCTACTATCTAATATATATCTATACTATATATCTATTCTTTATTATCTATACTTTATATCTGTATATATATTATATATACATCTACATTTTATATCTACATCTATGTTTTATATCTTTTTTATTACAATCTACCCCTCAGACCCATCTGCTTATATCTTTTCTATAAATCTAGCTGCCTATTCGGCAAACATTTTGAAATAGCTTATAGTTGCTATTATCTATTCAATGAGTTTTCACCGGTGCGAATAATCTGTTTGAGCCTGGTCATCAGGCATTATCGCTCGCTTTATCAGTGTCAAGTGCAGCGAGGAGAATTCGCTCGCTCGCTCGTTCCGTTGCATTCAGTGCCTCGACGTATCTTATCGACTGTTGTTATATTTGTCAATTGATTAATGTCGTCGAAATTAACTTTAGTGTTTTACCTGCATTTTTTTTGTTTTGCTTATGTATTTCCTTTTGTTGTGGTCGACGTGTTGCGCGGCACGACAGCACTTAATATTTTCTTTCGCCTGTTTCGCCGTTAATTCTCATTTCAGACTTTGTATTTGTTTGCCTGATATTTGCGCAAGGCGTTATCGATATATGTAGATATGTCTATATGTATATATTCGTATATAGAATAGCTTTTAGTGAGTTAATTTCAAATGAAAATAAACTATTAAAGCTCTAAGTAAAGCACATGATCTCATCTTAAGCTTTCTATACCTATCCAAAATGCCTACTCTATAGGGTATATTGGTTTTCTTGGTTTTCATCAATTAGTCGAATTGATATTGGATGCTTCGTTTACAAGCTGGAGACTAAAAATATTAAACTTGGATTGTTTGTTGCAAGTTATCGATTACTTTTCCAAGTATGCCAATTATCGATAAGAGTCCATATTGCATTTCAGTCATCTCAGCTCACAGCTCAACCTTTCAGTTATAAAAATTGATATGAGAGCTATTCCTAATCTCAGTGTTCTCATCTCTGGATAACTGAATTCAGATAGGGTATCTCCCAGTCGGATTCACTACTCTATAGAACTCTTTTTTCTTAATGTCAGTTGGTTTTTACACCTATCGCGACTTGTCAATCAGCGCACATATGACTGGCTGATTAGATCGCCTAAAACTGCGGATCATTTCAGATTTTTCTTTTCATTTTATGGCATTAGTTTTTTGTTTGTTTGCTCATCCCTCTGTCTCTCTATCTATCCGTAGTGAAGTGGACATTGAGTTCTATTAGTGTTCCCAGACAAAGCCATTAAACGAGTTGCTTAATGATCGGCGATAATTTAGAAAAAACACTAGACTTGCAGTAAATTGTGCTTCAAAAGAGAAAAAACCTGACTTTTATGCTCCTGTTAGATCAACTCAGGAATTGTTCCCATGGAAGTAATTAGAGAATACAAATGCATGGCATCCATATAAATATATGGTATATATGGCTCGGCAGAATCGTTAATGGAACTCTTATATAACACTCGACAACTAATTGAATTTTCACGTTTTATCGTATTTGGGCTGAGCCAGACACGTGCTGAAAAGTATTTAGCAGACTAAAACTGGAATTCGGAAAGTTCTCTACAAAGTTCGAACTGGGTCCGTTATTAGTACCTGGGTTGTTTTATGGCCACTCTGTTTCCAGTTTTCCACGAAAATTCGTTATTCGGCTTTCCAGATATCCGGATACGCGGAAAATTACCCGCAACGATATCCGCGCCCTAAGCATGAATGGGATTAGGGCTCAGGTAGACCTATTCCGGTTTCCCTTCCATAAAAATACAAATAGTGTCAAATGATAAATGAGACAGATATATGTATATAGATAAGTTCAGTTTATAAAGCGCTTTGTTTGAATTATCATTATCTATTATAATGCAGTATCAAATATCTTAAATTTAACTGTTTACATTTTATTTTTACATTATTTATTTAATATTCTTGCTTACTTATTACTTTATTTAAATATATATATTTTATTAATATACAATTCATTAAATTAAGTAACGTATTTTGATTCAAACCTTTTTGCCAAAGATCAAGTTATTTGAGCTGTGCATTTTTTCGTGCTGGCAACGCTGTTAGGCTGCTCCCATTCTCTCACTCTCTTGAAATCCACCATTTAACAGAACAGCCGCTGCTTGCTAGCCCATAACAGAGCAATAACAGCGCATTGTCTGCCTCTCTCTTTTTTACATGTGGATGCTAACTTTGGTGGTGGATTCCACTACAGCAACAAATAACACAGAAGCAAATAAAATTCACTCGGAGCGCTCGTCGTGTATCTGCTAATCCGCAAATTACACAATTTGTGCCAATTGTAATGTATAAAAAAAATAGAAATTATTGTCAAAAATGAAAACGAGCAATTCAATCAGTGCTACATTATATTTTCCTAAATAAAAATCGAGTAAAAGAAGCACGCGATTTACTTTAAAATCGCGAACAAAAATTTAACCCTCATCTCGCTCTTCCAACAACAACTCGAACTGCGTGTTTGTCTACTGCGAGCCGTAAGTGTGTGCGTGTGCGTCTGTGTGTGTGTGTGAGTCTATCTGTCGGACTGCGTTGCTCCGTCACGAGTTTGGAGCGCCGTTTGCCCGGCTGGCGATATTTCTTTTTACCTTAGAATACATTTGGAAGTTGTTTTTTTTTTTGCATTCGTTAATGTCTCGCAACCTTTGGACTGGCCGCAGCCTTGTGGCTATTGTGATTACCAACAGAACTGTTGTTGTTATTAGTGCTAACCAGTGAAGTGAAACGCGCGTGAAGTTCGCAACCAAAAGTAACTAAAAACAACAAAAAAAAAACCTAATCCACGTGAGTTTTGTTTCATTTGCGCATATTTACTACTCGTATTTCCCGTAGAACGGGCAGCGGCAACAATCCCACATATGTGTAACTGCTGTGTCGATGTTGCATTTCTTTTCACCAAACATTTTTGTGGCTCTTCCTTTCACTTGAGCTAGGGAAAACGCCTTTTACTTCCAGCCTGCAGTTGCCAGCTGCGCTGCAGCGCTGCCGCTGCCGCTGCTCACCACCTCTGCCTCAGTCTCTGCGCTGCTAATGCTGCTGTCAGTGGGTGTGTGTGCGTCGCGCTTGCAAGAAGTCGCTTTGAATTTGAGAGTTGAAAAGTTGCGCTCACGGCTATAAATATATATTGTGAAAATACTCGTTTAGAAGTTCAAGCGAGGTTTTATGTTAAGTTTTTTTTTCTTGTCGACAACAAAGCGCTGAAATAATATTGCGCACACTCAGCGCGCGCAGAGTGGGTGGCAAAGAGAGCGGAGAGAGAGAGAGAGCGCGAGAGCGAAGGCAATAGCGATGACAGTTTTAGTTTCTCTGCTGACTTTGAACAATTCGCATTAATTTAGCAATTAATTTAACTGTTTCAACTGCTGCGGCTGCTGTTGATGTTTTGAAAAGCAAATTACTGTAAAAGTAGCCAAAGTCATGTGACTAATAAGGACTATGTACAGCCGCTGGATCACAGCACAGCAGCAACAACAACAGGAACAACAACATCCACCAAGTGCCTTGGCAGCAGACTTTACAATGAGATTGTTTATTACATAATACGATTCGATGTAATCAAAAGAATCGCTGCAAATTTCAACATTTAAAAAAAGCAACTCGCAGAATGCTGCGTGACTAACGAAATTAATTAAGAGAACGAGAACCAAAGAAAACGCCATGACGCACGTAAACAATGCCAAAGGAATAGCGGCTGCAGCGCCGACGAAAGAGACGGAGACAGGGCGGCAGTGGTGGTCGTCGGCTGGCAGTGTGGCGCCTGCTGCTGCCGGTGGCAGTGAGCATCGATTTTTTGCCACTGCCAATTGTAGCAGCGGCAGCTCTCAGCAGAGCTCCTCTCGTGTGGATGCTGTTGATGCAGCAACAACAACAACAACAACAACAACAACAACAACAACAACAACAACAACAACAACAACAACAACAGCAACAACGACGACGACAACAACACAGAATTGCTTAGAGGAATGCGCATTCGTTGCGTGCCAAACGAAAGCGACGAGCGATTGGCACGACGACTTCTGCATGACAGAAGATGAACTTGAATACGAGGATGAGCTCGAGCTCTCAGCTGCTGCGTGCAGTGCAGCAGCATCAACAGCTGCGTCGACGTCGGCAGTGACGCCAGCGCATGAGTATGGTCTGCCGACGTTTGGGTTGGTGGTGGGAGAGCGGGAGCAGCAGAATGAACAGTTACTTATGGAAGGTATTCTAGCTCTCTTGCGTAACGATCTTGCAGCCCTGGCGAATCGATACGACGTTAAATTAAATTGATCTCGCATCCCTGCTTATCGATAGCCTTCTGTACTTTAAAGCCGAATTATTGATATATATTTAGAATTTCTTGATTCTGTTTATACAATGTATTAATTGGCGAATATGTTTTGCTTGCAGTTCTATGTGGTAATCGTGTTAGCCAGATGACTCGTGCTTACGATGATATTGAAGCCGTGACGCGTCTGCTGGAGGAGAAGGAGAAGGATTTGGAGCTGACGGTGCAGATAGGCAAGGAGCTGCTCACGCAAAACAATGCTCTAGAGGCGCGTGTCAGTGATCTGGAAACGGATCTCAAATCCTCCAACGATGACCGCGCTCAGCTGCTGCACGAGCTGCACAAAAAGAACGAACTCATCTCGGTGCTGACCAACGATGCAGACGACGCAACCGATGCGGGTAAGCAGCCTCAACTTGAATCGATAAAGAATCCTAATAATAATGCATTGATATATATATATCTAGATACACCCACCATGTCGAAGTCAATAACCCTGGACCTGCTGCAGAAGAAGGTGAACTCCTTGCTCGATGAGAATAAGTCGCTGAAAAGCGAAGCCACGCAGCTGGCCCACCAAACGGATGAGGTGGAGGAGCACGAGCGACGACTGATGGCTGACATAAGTGCCCAGCTGAACGAGGCCAACTCGCAGTTTGACAATCTCAATCTGGAGCTGGAGCGACAGCGCGAAGAGAATCGCCTGCAGCATGAACAAATCGTGAGCCTAACAGCTCGCCTGGCAGAGGCTGAGATGCGACTGCATCAGCTGACGCAGGACAATGATGAGCATCTGTCCCTGCTGCATGTGACGAAGGAGAACCAAAATGCGCTCGCCCTCGAGCTGGTGGAGTTCAAGCAGCGCTACGAGGAGGTGCTTGCGCTGTTGCACTCGGCCCAGGATCAGCTGAAGCAGCAACGGAAGCGTTCGCAGCCGCAGGCTCGTAGCTCCTTCCTGGGGGGTTTGGGCACGAACGGAGCTGCTGCAGCCGTGGCAGTGGAGTCACTGCAGTCGGAACTGATGGAGTCATCGCTGTACTCGGAGAACAGTCTTGACTCTGGCATATCGGGTGATAGCCAGCGATGTGCGGATCGCATTAGCCGCATGATGTCGCAGCTGCCGGGCGGCATGGCAGCCAGCTTTGGCTCCAGCAGCATATACGGCCCGCCGCCCTACAAGCGAGTGTTCGACACGGTGCGCTGTGCCACCAAGAGTGGCAACTACATGGACAGCGGCAATGTGTCGATGACTCAAATGGGCGCCATGTCCATGAGCAGCACATCCGGGCCACGCATGGCCTCCATGGCATATCCGGCTGGGTCCTACTATCGCGGCAGCAGCAATTCGCTGGGCCTGAAGACGCTCTCAAGCGAAAGCCTTAACTCGCAGTCAGACGACGGTTATCCGGCGCAGCCATCCGGTGTGCCTGGCGCCCCAGGTGCCAAGGAGCTGGAGGCGGCACTCAAGCGCCTGACACCTGCTGAGGTGCTGGCTCGGCGCGCTATGCTCTCCTATGCGCCCGTCGGTACCTACAACTACGATGAACCCACACAAGGCCGCGCTCGAGTGGGCGGACAGGATGCTGGGCTCACCTTGCCCATGGGCGTGCGCACGCCGGACAGCATAATGTCAACGGGATCGGGCTCATCGACTGGCCTCACGACGCACCAGTGGCGTCTTCCAGAGAAGCTGCAGATTGTGAAGCCCATGGAGGGCTCACAGACGCTGCACCACTGGTCGCGCCTGGCCACGCCCACACTGAGTGGACTGCTGGAGGAGCGACCGGGCGTGACAATACGTGGAGGACGCGGTCTCGACGACTTGGGCATGCAGGTGTACACGCTGTCCGACGTGGAAGAGGACGTCAGCGAGGATCTGGGCATGGGCAAACAGTTCGAGGCGCCTGGCTGCACGTACACCTACACGAACAGCATGGTCATGCATCCGGACGATGGCTTCGTCAACGATCTGTCCTTCCTCTCCCAGTCGCAGATGTCATCGCGAATGGCCTCCACATCCACATCCAGACAGCCAAGGTAAGCTCTCAAATTCGAACTGTTTATGTTTACGGTTGGCTTATGGATTCTCTTCGTTTATTTTTAGTTGTCCGGCAACACCTCGAGCCGGAATGTCGCGTAAGAATTCGTGCTCCACGTTTTCGGTTAATTTGGGCCTGGCGGGCATGTTGAATGAGCGCGGCATCAAGGCGGTTACCCCCAGCGCTCTGAACACGCCTGCCGGTCCGAATTTCTCGCCAACCGTGACGCCGTGCAACAGTCCGGAGGGTTCGCCGCCACGCGGCCAATCGCCGGAGCCACTATTCGGGCTGCTGTCCTCTGGTGCCGATTTGATCAAACGGAAACTGGTGGGCCCCAGCGATGTGCAGCTGCAGCGCAGCCTGAGCAAGCAGCAGCACCAGCAGAAGGTGATGCTGTCGCATCTGGAGCGACGGGCGCTGCGCTCGCTCAACCTGATCGAGAAGGTGGAGAGCATCGGGCTCGAGAACATAATCAGCGCACAGCGTGGCCGCAGCGCCGGCATTGCCAACCGCAGCAGCTCGCCGCTCTCCCAGCTGAGCAGCTGCAGCAGCACCAGCGGCGACAGCCTCCAGAGCTTGCACACCAGCAGCAACAGCATCGTGGACGACATACACTTTGATCGCGCACAAATCAAAGGCGTTCTGCATCGTGGGTTGAAGTCGCCAACCCCACAGGCCACACCGACAATGGGCGTGGCCAGCGGCAGCGCCACCACCAGCGCCTACAACAGCGAGGATAGCGACGACCAGGGCATTGTCCTGCAACTAAATGCTAAGCCAACTCCAATAACAACGAAAATGTCACAGCCTGCAGCAGCTGCAACAGCAGCAGCACCACCTACAGGGGCAGCAGGTGATGTGTCCTCGACGGCCAGTGAAACGCGCCTGAAGCAAATGCAGCGACAAAAGTCGCGACGCAACCTGAAGAACGGCATGGCTGCTCAGCGGCCAGACCTGGGCACCATAGCGGGTGCGAGCAGTGGAAGGCGAGTGCGACCCGATCTGGGCAAGGTGTCGGACAGCAGCAGCTGGAGCAGTCGGATCCGCGAGCGATGCCAAGGGCAACGACAGCGATTCGAGGACGGCGCCACAGAGCATCACGCAGGCCTTTGTGGGCTCGGTTAGTTCCTTGTTGTTTGGCCGCAAAGGAGGCTGGCTGTAAGCGGAACAGAAACAGACACAAACACCAACACACACCAACACACACACACACACACACACACACACACACACACACACACACACACACACACACACACACACACACACACACACACACACACACACACACACACACACACGTCGCATGCTAGGAAACTCGTTAATATCTAAGCGCGCCGGACTATGATTTAAGTAGGCTTCGTTCTGTGTATGCATATGATTTGCAGCAAAGCCAAACTAAAAGGGTTCTGTTAGTCGTCGTCGTCGTCGCCGTTGCCTTTGCCATTTTGTTAACGACTGTCGTCGATGGGGGAATGTCGATGTTATGCAACACTGGCCACGCCTGCTGTCTTAGTGTTTGTAGCTGTGATTTGTAAATACTTGTAGTAGAATGTTTAAATTTAGTAGTTATTATTAATTAAAGAATCACTTGTTTTGCTTGTGCAACGGCGACCAACTAGAAGCGAATGTTAACAGCGGCACCACCACCACCACCACCAATAACAACAACAACAACAGCCCAGTAGAACAGTGCTAGATGAAGAGAACAGTTCCAAAGCAGCTTTTTATTTACTCAACACTTAACAATATAAACTTTATGATTTTTGCCAATTTTGTATTTATTTTCATGTATGTGCTTACTTAAAGAGGGTACGAACCGTAGATTACGAATATACTATTATTTTATTTTCTCTCTGTACAAACCGAAGAAAGTGCGAACGCGAACGCGAATGCGGGAAGTTATGTATATAAGATATAATTAACTGAAAAGTGGATGTGCAAAAAGGTATATATATTTTTTTACACATGTATATAGTTTACGTTTTTGCTTTCCACTCTAGCCGACTTACGTATATCACAAAAATTGAACACACTATATATCTTTTAACTGCCTGCATTATTCTAAAACGCTTCAGTTTTCGGTGCTTTGCGCGCAGCCATGCAAAAAAGAATATCCCAAAATCAATTTGTTTCTAGTCTTTACACACACACACACTATTTTACGGCGCTCGTTTGGCTATGCGATACGTTTACCAATGCATAGCTTCTAAACGAAGTGCACTGAACAAAACCTAATAAATATTTACTCACTTGCATACTATTTTAGTTTTTATTGTCAAGCAAAAACAACTTAAACTATAACTACATTTAACATTTGGCTGTCAATTAGCAGCGCAGCAGCAGTTGGCTAACATAGCGTAGTTTGCAACACATGTTACCCGATCACTGTTAGCTAACAGCGAGCGCTATGTTAAGGGCTGCTCTATCAGGAAAGGAAAACAAAATCGAGCAAGAAAAACAAATTTGAATTATAATTTGCATTATTTTTAAGTATATTCAATACTTTGATTTCGGACAAACAAACAAGCATATATCACTGATGAAATTACTGTATTCAAATCAAGAGCAACACACATACATATATTGACGAAATTGTTCACGCTTTGAAAATTTAGGTTTACAGTTTGTAATAAGTAAAACCGAAAACCGGCAACAGAGCGAAACGAGTGTGTGCCCGGTAAAAATTAAAAAACAAAAAATAAAAACTCAAGAAAATGTAAAAGTTATTAGTTGTAACTATTATCAATATATATTTATTTACGTATGCAAAAATAAAGAGAAACATCGTTAAATAATAAAAAGTTTGGAGTTTGATCTATGGGTGAATGCCACCAGCAATGGATTATCTGTGGACTACTGACTCTACTCATAGGTAAAGACTCGCTAAACATGTAAAACTTTGAAAACTAATAACTGATCTAAAACAGTGGAAGATATTACTATGGTGCCTATACAACTTGTTGAGAACCGCATAGAGAGGCACAGTCGCCAAGCATCTTCACCAACAAGTTAATATTTCACTTAAGCCTTTGCAATCCCTCACTAAAAAAGTGCCCAAAATAAATTGAAAGCATATTTTCCATTTGATACAAAATGTTTAATTTTCATATATCGTTTTTATTTCATTGTAATGACTAACATTTTAAAAAATTACAATTCAATATTGGATAAATTAATTGTAAGCATATATTTTATAATTTCTGCTTTATCCTGACTATAATTTGTTAAATTTGTTGTAAGGTTTGTTTCATATTCATTCATGTTCATTTTCTCAATTTTTGTTTTCTTCATATTTTATATATTTATATATATATGTGTGTGTGTGTGTCTGTGTGTATTGCAACTGCTGCGCATAGCGTTTAAATGTATGTAGTCATTAATGTAAAATTTGTATGTACTTTAATTAATTGTTTATTGCTGTATGATTTAGTAGTATAAATAGTTGTTATCCAGCGGAGTTTCGTATGTTACAGAGAAGAGGGAAAGCGTTTGGGATCCGACCATCACCATTCCATTAAGCACATCGAAATAAAAACAGTTCGCACATGTAAAACCCGAGAAGACGTTAGACTCCGTTTACGGATCAAGCATGGATTCGACTTAAGAGTTATTATAACTAGGCTATGTTTTCACGTTTATCTTTTTCTCTTTTGTTTCCGTTATGGTTATTTAGAATATATTTCTCACTATGAAATGAATCGGCGTCTGGGCGCAGGCTAAACTAAACATGCGATTAAGTACATCATTTGCAGATCGTTTACATCAAATGCAGAGTTCAGTTCTAAGCAGATATCGTTCATTTCTCCAAGCGCTTCTATATGTATAACTTTATTTATAGATATATATATATATATATATATATATTTATATAGCTTTCTAAACGTGTTTCATTTGTTTTTGTCGTTATTTTTATTTCTTCTTTTGCTTTTGGCTATATTGCAATAAAATAGATTTAGTAATATTATTGCCTATGGCGCCTGACCCTCGACAGTAATTTGAATTTGGACTGGGATGTGGATTTGGATTTGTGGATAGGTACATAATCGCTACTGTTATCTCTACTATGCTGCCCGGCCACAACCATTTCATGGATATTTTGTGGGCGTGAAATAAAATTAGAATTGCGTGTTTTGTTGTTGTTGTTGTTTGGCGGAATATAAAATAAAATAAATTACATTAATTAATACATACAATAAATACAATTGTTGCCAATTCGTGAGAGTTTAAGTATAAATATAACTGGGCTGCGATCGACTTGTCTATAGATTATTGGGCTGATTTCGTTCTTTCTAACTTTTCTCTTGTTTCTTGTTTAGCAATTATACAGTTTTCAAGTTTTTAGCGTTTGTTTTGGTTTTGGTTTTGTTTTTGTTGTTGTTTTTTTTTTTGTTTTGAAAAAATGAACACTTTTTATCTGGTGGGAATATACATATGGTTTTGGAAATCTATTGCACAGAACATGAATTTTTGTGGCCATTTTTGTGCTTTAGGCGCGCCTTCGGCTTGTATTTCTCCAAAAACGAGAGCTGCTTGGCATTGATAGCGCCGCGTCGCTTACTAGAAAAGGAGAAACGTCAATAATTGATATAACATAATGTATAATAATGCGAATCGACTCACTCTCTAATCATTTCAACAGCTGCTTCATATTTCAAGCCCAATTCGATGAGTGCAAGCGCTACCAAAACGGGGGCACGTCCCAGACCAGCCACGCAGTGAACGGCAACGCACGCCTCGGGATTCTGCTGATATCTGCAGATGAGATAAGAGATAAATTCATAGATATATATTCATATGCATGTATAGGTAGATCGAACTGTAAATGGTTAAAGCTTAGTTGTTGAATTTGTCATAGTCATAGTGTGATTCTAAAGGCTCGCTTTAATAGTTACAAGGCAACGCTTACCGACAAGTCTCATTATCAACGAATGCAGTATTATTGTATCTTGTATCTGTTTCATTTGCTGTCAGGGGCATTGTATCTGTATCTGTGTCTGAAGCTGTAGTATTTGATGCTGCCGCTGCTGCTGCTGTTGCCGCCGCCGCTGCCGCTGCCGAGAGGCTGGCTCGAGCTGTGGCTGCTGCTGCTGTCATTGGAGCTGTTTTTGGTATGTGTCTAAGCGAGAAACGCTTATGTCTGTAGTAGGATAGTGTGGCGCTTGTGGACTTTCTAAAACTAGCCAGCGGATAATAGCACACAAAACCAAGAAACGAAACGGAGTACACACGCATATATATATTATATAATATATATATACACATGCATAGAGGAAGTAGGTAAGATTTTCGAAGCCGAAATTAAATAGTTTATATCTAAGTATTTGTATGGGTATCTACTGTGAGGATAAATCAAATTTACAAAAGCATCTAGGGAGAACTGATCGAAAACGGTGACATATATATATATATATATATATATTTTACAAAGATATAGAGATATATACAGCAAATAAAATATATTCAGAGTAAAAAAGAATGAGAAGGGCAAGAAAAGTGATAGATTAGAGCAAGGCCTAAGCGAGGACTACGGGATATGGGTGCAGATATATATGTATATATAGTCGATATGCATATGTTTGATATGAGATTGAATGCGCAGCTCTTTGGATGTTGTTAGCAGCAGGTTAGTCGATGATTTGTTTTTGGGATTCGTTTAAATGTTCATCTCATTGTCGGTGTATAAAGCAACAAATAATACTGAATAAATTGATCAAAATCAACTTTGGTATCGCTTTCTTTTTTTTTTTTTGCACATGAGCCTAAGCTACGGTATTTATATAAAATTATGTTCGACTCGATTTGAAGAGTAACCAACCGAAATGCTTATATGATAAAGAAATTCGTTAAATATTTAAACAGCTAAGAACTAGTTCAGTTCACTGCTATCTGAATCGAAAGTTCACTTAGCTATGAACTATATTTACTCTTTGATTCTTTTGAAACTTTCGTTCTTATGAACATTCTCTATTCAGTCTTATGAGTTAGTTTTACGAGCTAACTGTTCCTCCTGTTCATGAGCTACTGACCTATCGATTCTGATACGAGCTTGTTGCTCGCGAACTGCTGAACTGGTGAATAAAATGGCTAACATAAAGTGAACTTGTTCATACAATTGAATACATTTGAATCTTTAATATTGAAACACTAAAAAAAGATTTAAATTTCGTTTATATAGAAAACAATTTTCGTGAATTTCTAAAGTTTTCCAACTTAGTTATAGAAATTCGGAATATAGAACAACTATATAAAATACTTTGAACCAGAATCTAAAAATTACTGAAAAGATGTTAAACATTTAGTTTGCATAAGTTGATAGATTTAGAATATGATTGACTATAAAATTTCTATATCATATAAACAGTTAAGTTCCGTAAAATTCAGTTCAGATAGCTCTGACTTGTGATCGTCAAAATAAAAACAAGTTGAATATGAATATGACTTCAGCTTTTTGCAGGAATGAAATAGATATCGAGGAGATGCTCTCGGTTCCGACTTACTTGTCCTTCAACACCTCAAACCACTCGTCGACGACCTGCTGAGGCGGAAAGGTGCCATCGTCGAAGGCTAGATCCTTAACAGTTATGCCCTGGGCCTCCAGCTCGTCCGTATTGTAGCTCGGCTCGCACACACGCACCACAGTGTTAACATTGTTCTTTTTAAGCTCCTGCAAGGCACAAGAATTAGTCAATGAGCCGCATACTCGACTCGACGCGACTCACCATTATATAGTGATTAATTGTTATGTCTGATGGTCGATCGGTGATTAGGAACTTCATGCCCTTATACTCGATGAGAGCGGGTGCGGGGCGCAGATCTTTTTGACGCATTTTGTTGCTTAACTTATAATAACTTTACAAATCAGTTGAATTGATTACAAAATGGGCGAACTTCTCGCTTACAATATATTCTAATCGATCCTAATTCTTGTGTTTCAAACTAAACTATGTATTATTATGTGCTTTCGTGTTAATTGTTTCAAAATTGTTTGATTTGACTTTGGGAAGTTACGCGATTTATTTAGATAGACAAAAATTCAGCGTAGTTTGAATTTTCGTTTTTGTTTTTTTTGTTGTAAAAAATATATATAAATATAATAAGATTTCTTTTTTAGCAGGCTTTAGATTTCTACACCAAACCAAATAATTGTTTAAGTATAAATGAATAGTTCAATAATTAAGTACAAACTTTGGATACCCTCAAAATTGTTATCACAAAAAATATATAAGTATTTTTTGCAGTGTCTCAAACCCCGTCTAGTAAAAATCCCTGTGAGTCTTCTCGCTCGAATCGAATCTATCGGCGAATCTATCGAATTAAATTTATTTCAGGCGCAGTTGCTGCTCCCCTTTAATTGGTTACAATTGTTGTTTCCAAACACTTTTCGTTGTGGCACCCTACGGTTAAATGTGGTTTCTTCGTGATATGAACTCTGTTCACCCAGACGCTAAAAACTGTAGCTCGAGACTGCTCTTAATCCAACTCCAACTCCAACTCAAACTCCAATACCCTCTCTCTAACTCTCTTCCTTGCTCTTTGTTTAACACTGTCTTTCTGTCTTGAACTCTCCCTCGTTCCACGTTTCGAATCTGTTTTGGCGCCCGTTGACTTCCGGGCAGAGGATGACAGTGTTGACTCAGGCTATCGCGGCCTTCTTTGCGTTTTGATTACCTGAAGTTCAGAGCAAACAAAGCAGCGTTGGTCAATAATCGATAATAATAAAATAGTCGGGAGTGCTCGACTTGAAGATACCCAAACATGCATATGGGACAATCGATCCTACTTGGCATTTGCATGCAGTTTATACATTATTAAAGTAGTTCTTTTAGTTGTTCATGAACCACTGGTTCTATTCTACAACTCACAAATTCGAATTATTCATGCTTGCCAGAAGAGTCTAAATCGTTCATGAACTAGTGAATCCAATTTACCAATCATTAACAATTGTGCCAATTCCTATATACAAACTGTATATAGACTATAGATATACTGAGTATAGATATACTGTATATGGAATATAGTTCAGATGATATTTATACACATATAATAATCGACTTGAAAACCAGTTCGATAACTTCCAAGCTGAATCAATTCCTTTCCACAAACTCTATATCAAATAAAATGTAAAATTCGAACCACTTTTTGTTGCTTTATGAAGGAGTAGAGCTCGGCATCTTGAGCTGATTTTTCAGCAATTGCTTCGATTAATTCTTAAATTGAAAGCAATTGAGGCGCCAATTGAAAGTTGAGCGTTCAATTAGCTTGATTAATTCCTAAATTTATAGTTGGCCTTAATGAATTGCGTTCATTTCGTTTCGTTTTAATTGCTCAAAAATTGCTCTGGACAAATACGAGAGAAGAGCCAAGCCATCGAGCGACTTACACGCAATTCGAGAATTTCACCATTTCGACATTTCAAAGTTCATCAGCATTCATGACCTTTGACTGACTGACTATATATATAGATATGTCTGTCCTAGACTTACTTTTTATTTGTGCTGTGCCTGGCAGTATTCTGCACTGTCTAGATGAAACTCCATAGATGTGGGAACAGGTCTAACCAACTGCAAGCAGAATGCGAGAGAAATGGAACAGTTAGTATTAAGTTATATATGTATGTACATGAGATCGTAGATATGTAAGTGGATGATGAAGCAAAAATTAAAAGAGAAAACTCATTTAAATTATCATAATTTAGCAGCCATATTAAAAGATTCCAAATATACACAGATTCTCATAATGCTTCGCGCTGTCCGATTGTTTTTCTTTTTAAGAAACAGAAACATATATATATATATATCATTATATATAGACATATGTATAACAAGCTGTCAAATATAGATACAACAGAATATTATTGTATAATATATATATATAGAGAGAGAGAGGAGACTGGCGCACACACACACATATATCACCTATATACATTTTTGGCATATCTTTGGTAGTATATAGATAGTATCTTCAGCAAATATTCAGCTTTATTCGAAGGTGTGTCGGTCGGTTGGTCGGTCTCGCAGGTCTTAAATATAACTATACAAACAATCCAATTCTGCTGAATTTTGGCATAACATTGTTGATAAAAATGGAAATAGCTTGGAAACAAATATATATATATATATATATAAATATATATATACATATGTATGTACACCTTCATACACATGGAATCGAATGGGGGTTTTCGAGAGGAAAACGTGGAACTAATTAACAAACTCTTGGAAATTATATAGCCTGGTATTCGTCTACAAATACATGCATTTAGATGTGAGCTGTTTCGTCATTTTGGGCACATGATAGGGAAGGAGCAACTTTCACTTGTTTGTGCCTCTGGGGCATTAGGAGCTCAGAATCACGCGAAACCAATGCACAAATGTATAGGAGAGAAATAGCTACATATATGTATGTCTGTATGTATATATACGCCAATACTATATATCAGCTGTTTACTTGACGATTTCTTCTGGCTTTTTTACTTGACTTATGCAATGTATTTTGTTTTGCGTCTTTTCAAAATGACAAACACAAACACAACACACACACACAGAGACAAATGAAAACTATATAAAATATATATAGAGATGATGGCACTGGTTATTGGTTTATTAGTTAGTATTAATATTAGTATATTGTGTTAAGTGATTTATACCGACTCTAATCTTAGTCGCCTGTAATGCGGCGCGATAAAATCTCGATTAGATATCGACAGGTGTCAATTCTAAGACGCTGATCGATTACACTGAGCAGACACCAAATGCTGCGCGATGAGCACTCTTTCATCTTTTGCTATCGACTGAACGTTGCCAACTCACTGCCGGAGCGACCAGCCGCCAGTCGCCAGCCAACCAACACAAATTCAAACGACAATTACTGTGAGAGCAGACAGCAAGAGAGAGGGAGCTCTCTCTCTCTCTGTGTGACGCATAAATCGAATGCAAAACGAACGAGAGTGCGAGACGAATACGAGCGCAGTTACGAGTACTTGCGGTTCATTTGTTTTGTTTGCTCTCTCTCTCTCTCTTTTCTCTCAGCTGCGAGTAAGTGTTGGCCCTCTCGCTGTGACGCACATTAGTTCACTCGCTTCGCTATGGAGCATGGACAAACATATCTACAGACGAACAAATGTCACTGAGTATATGTGTGTGTGCGCAATGTATTTACAGACGTGCATTTGTATGTGTGTATGCACATATGTACGTACAATGCTCCCGTCTCGAAGCAAAATTTTCATATTCTGGCGCAATTTTAAGCCTTTTAACGAATCGTATGAGTTGCTGTCGTCTTAAATTGTTTTCAATTGCTTTAAGAGTCAACAAAACCAATTTCACGCCTTGGCACCTCGACTTTAAATGCAACAGCGACCAATCGAAATATCGATAAATCTAGTGATGACTAAAGTTTGTACTGGAAATTTGAATAAGTGCGCCTCGTGACACGAAAATAACGAGCAAGCACACGACAAATGAATAAAACTTATGCTAAATACTTTTATTGCTAATATTAGGTAATAAAATAATATGAATAATTAACGTAGTTTTTACGGCTTAAATAAAATTTATTTGGCCATACTTAAAATATTTATTTTCATATGTACATCAATACATATCTACATACATATGTATGTATGTGGTTTATGAGGCTCAAGATGCGATTGCAAAGGTAAATACTAAAGAGCAAATGAGACTGAGAGAGAGAGAAGAAACGTATAGGAGAGACCGGCCTATTAAAATATATTTATTTTTGGAATATTTTTCATGTTCTGTTCGCGTTGCTTTATTTCATTATAGAAACATATGTATTTCTATGTACTTGCGAGGCATAAAATAAATATAAATTTAAAAAAAGTTCGTTTGTTATGCAAGTTTCCCCCATTAACAAAGTCATTAAAAAAGTGAAGAAAACAAAGTTTTCTGCTTAAGTTAAGTTTCAATCAGAAGGCAGATATTTGCCTTTCTCCAAGTAACTTTCGAGCCAAGGTCAATGTTATTTAAGAATAATAACAAACCAACTTGCGACAGTTAAATTGTAAAGAATTATCTGATTATATATCGCACGACACAAAATAATACACAGCCAAGGTCAGACTGCAAAACAATCGCAGTTCAAATTGAAACCAGTTTAAACCAATATTGCGGCAATAAAATGAGGCTCCAGCTAGTCGCTAGAGCTGGCCAGGTACTATGTGCCCATTTCTAGTGTAAATTGTAATTTATTGTAATTGTTTTCTATTTTTTTCCATGTATGTATGTATGTATATTTATATATATTTTTTCGCTAGCTACCCACACGGGCGGATGGCTTTTCCAGCAGTTTTCTCCTCCCATACGGCAAGGCCCCATGCCATGCTTCAGTGCGCACAGCTAATTCGCTTTATACATATATCAGAGGGATATATATATATATATATATGCACTATAGACTATTTTCCATATATTATGCAATGCTCAAGTTCATGACTACTTTTTATTACTATACCCAGCACTATGATTTCAGTGAGCTCAACTCGTTCGAGGGAAATCTCAAATTCTTTGTATATTTACAGGGTGTTTTGTAGTCTAGCAATGCGAAATAGTTATCTTTATGTAATATACAATATATATGGGGTGCAAATAAGTTAAGTAAATGCAATATGCATATTAATCTTAATTGCATTCGATTTGTAAACTCGACTAACTAAACTGAACCAGATCTTAAATGCCTTAATAAATCTAAATCTAACGTCTAGAGCAGATCTTTATTATAATTATAATTAAAAGATATTTAGAGCTAAGCCAGCTAAAATCTGGCTGTATCTTTTAAGATCTATCTATTGCTTTAAATCGTAAATCTAAAATAAAATAAAAAATTATTAATATAAAATGTTTTTGGACTAATAGGGTATTCCCTAGGCTTACATAGGAATTTATATATATTTATTTATTTTTTTTTAAGCACTTGAAAATGTCAGTTTAATCTGCTTGGCGACATGACGAAAATTGTGTTTGCCTTATTTGGAGCTTAATTTCGTAGACACGAGACATTTTGCATTAACTAATCTAATCTGTATATACATATATGTATATTTATATGCATATATATATTGCACAATCAAGTGATTTTAAAGCATTAAATTTAAGTTTAATCGAAATATAATATAAAGTGGAAGATATAAGGTGAGATTTGGAGAGTCGGAGCTGGATAAAGACTAAACAGAAAGAGAGAGAGGGAAAGTAAATGGAGTTTGAAAGAGAGAAAGGGGAGGAAGTGATGTATACAGAGAGGGAGAAAGATTAAGCGAGCTAAAGACAAAGACAGAGAGAGAGAGAGAGAGAGAGAGAGAGAGAGAGAGAGAGAGAGAAAGGTAGAGTGGAAGGTAAGTTTGAAATTTTGCTGGACAAACAAATTGAGGATAAAGTGAGCTGAGCCAAGAGTTGATTGCACTCCGGCCAGACAAGTCAATGCCATTGTGAAAACATGTCGCTGATAGACAAACATACAAAGAAACAACACACATAACAACAACAAAGACACACACACATACACGCAACAGCAGGAGCCCAAGATACGTAGACACATAAAAAGGAGCGAAAGGAAAAAGGAAACAGTTGTGAACCCGCTTAGGTATGCGAATTTGGGTATTCTCTAGACAACAAGGGAGCAACAAAATACTGGTGTAAGATGTCGAAATTCCCAGCCGATTAAAAATTCACTTTTTTATTCTATTCAAAAATGAGAAAGAAAAAAACCGTCTTTTAAACAAATTAAACGGCAACGGGCAGAAATTTGAGTCGTCTGTCATTCAATATGCCAAACGAGCCCTTCAAGTGGCGCCCAGACACTGGCCAGACATAGCCTGATGTATGTGGCCAATTGGCATGAATCATCAATATCACTAATTGGCCAAAACTACATAAGCAATTTAGAAGAAAGCGAGAAAATCATAAATATTGTAAATATTTATATATCAGCTGATTCAGCCAGAGGTTGGGCAACTTTTAGAAACTGAAACTCGTATGAGGTATACAGATTTGAGCTGGAAGTCCAAATTTCGATTGCGGCAATGTCATATATACAGTAAGGCCTCTACAAAGCGGACAGACAGTACATGTTGAGATATTGTTGTACAGTTGGAATATTTAATTTGATACGAAAGAATGTGTTTTTTTTTTTTAAGATTTAGAATATATCCATGAAATGCTTGATTCCTAAAATTCCTCGAGTTTCGCAATGCAACAGTCTGATACGAGAGTGAAAGAGAAAAACGATATTCTTCATTCAATGAATTACAAAACGTATTCAGCGATCGATGAGAGATAAAGTTCACTCTTTGATCAGTTAAGACAATCGAACTATCGATAGGTTCCATTGTTCAGTCGTTCATGCTCCAGTTAACACTTGAGCAAAATAGAACTATAAACATCGTATATAATCGACTAAATAGTATATGTATGGGATCATTAATTGGCCAAGATTTGCGCTAACAAAATTAGCATTTGACCTGATTAAAGTAAACTTTTTACATTTAAAGTTCATCAAAATCGGATTTTGTGCCTAATTTATATATACTAATTGCTTATCATGTTTGGTATATCTAATTGTACGAAATTCAAATGTCTCACTACATAAGATGATATAACAAAAGTCGAATAAACTAAAATAAATTAAGGTCTCAATTACATAAATTATACAAATATATTCAATTGTGTTTCAGCTAATCCATAAGTTTAATAAAGGAAACCGAAAATCTTTTCAATCTAAGAGAATTTCTTAATAGAACCCATTTTAAAGCTATTTCACCACTTATCTGAAGCTCTTTTTTATAACGTCTCTTTATATGGGTCATACATCAACTATTATATATATAGATATTTTGCTAAATAACTTAAAACTAGTTTGTTTGGCTAGCGCAAATAAATTTATTTGGCTAGCGACATTAACAATTCAGTATTTGGCACATTTAGAGCCCAAAGTAAATAGAGCACACGAAAAGCTCTAAAACTAGGGCACTATTGTGCCAAATGCTGGAATTATTGATTTTATGGGCAGCGAAGCGGGCATTGGGGGCGTGGCTAATCCAAGTGTAAACACAACACAAAATGCTAGTCTGCCCTTTCGCTTTCATAATGGAAATTATCGGTACTGGAGAGTTGGGCTGGGTTCGCTGGGGGGAACGGAACATAATGGGGTCGTTGCCTATGTTTGTGTGATAACTATTAATCGAGGGTGACTCAAAAAGTTGCCATAAGCGCAAGCAGTAAAGATTACTGATAAAAAAAAAAATGAAAAAGAATCCGGGTATTTGGTTTCGTTGTAGTGCCACAAGCTAAAGGACCTTTTTGGGTTTAATTTAGAAGTAGTAAAAATAAAGTTTTCTGAACATGTGTAAAAATTTCACCAATTTCTATATAATGTACATATTCCCATTTCTATATAGAGTATTTCTGTATTCCCCTGATCAACTCATCAAACACTAATTTTTTCTATAGTTTACACTTTGGTTTCTCTTCTATTCAGTTTAAAGCTGTTCAACTCTAATCAAAACTTTTTACAGTTTGTATTGCGTGGCATTCCTCAACTTGAAGTACCTATATACATATATTTATATATGTGTGTGTGACTGAAGAGTCTTGTATTATTGCCTGATAATCTCTTGGTGCCAAGCAACAAGGCAACAATCATTTTGATGACGTCTTGAGCCGGAAAATGCGTCAGTCTTTTTATCGCATTTGATTTGATGCATACACCCATACATCAACATATACATATAACTATACATATATATATCAAGCATGATTACAGTTTGAAGGTTGCAATCGCTGTTGATACAATCGTTGCAGATAGAATACCCAAAGACCAAGTTCTGATTACTTTTTCTGTTATCCGCCGTATATATTCGATTCGAGCCGTAAATGTCGCTTGCACATGCCAGAAGAGAACCCTTTGCAAGGTTATCCAGTCAAAAATTGTCGTCGTCGTTTTATGCAGTTTTCCTTTTAGTTGGCAGCCAACAACAGCAACAACAACAATAATAACAGTATTTGCTTAGCTATTTTTAGACTTGGCTCGTGGTTTTAGTTTCGTCTCTTCCTCTCTCCCTTTTCGCGCTGTGCCACGTTCTCCCACTTCCACTCCCAGTTCCCAGTTCCACGTTCCCCACCTTTTGGCAAGCGACTAACGGCAACTGACGTTGTAAGTATTGCATGTTTTGGTCGCTTTCTTCCTTTTCTATATTTAGATATGACATATACACACTAACGCCAATCGCACGCCTTCCGGAAACGTGACAATAGTGAAAAATATATATATATGTATCTTTATACATATATATGTATATATTACATACAACTTGCAGTTGACAAATAGTTTTTGCAATGAAAACAATTTATTCGCTTGCTAAGGGCGAACAAATTTAAATAATATTTTATTTGTTTATTCTACAGAAGCTTTCATAATCTAATCTGAGAAACATGAATAAAGATCTGTGTATATATGTATATAGACACACACACACACACACACTTGTGTCTTAAGTGAATTGTTGGCTATTAAAGCTAAATTAAATATTTTATTTAATTTTGAAGGATGCCTCTGCTGTCAAATATGTTTACATACATACATATGTACATGTATATGCATTTGTCTAATCCGAAGTGGCACAAGGCGTACATAGAAAGACAGGCAAAAACAATAAAATCAAATAATATTAAATAGACGGTTGATTGGGACCGCCGCTGCTTGGCAGATTCCGTGCATTTTGTGTAGGCCTCCCTCTCTCCCCCTCACATTCCCATTCATTCCCATATCAAGAATAAACAACAACAGCGCTGAGCAACATCATTGAACTTGTTCAAGGACAGGGCAAATGATGCAGAGAGTGAACTGAACTGAACTGAACTGAACGAAACGAACGGAAACTGAAAACAAAAGAGCGAGAAGAGGGAGTTCGCACTGCTAGTGCTATTCATTTGAATTAACGGTTATTTGAAGTTACAATTAGCTACTACTACATATATACATATGTATACGTGCGTATGTAAGCGTATACTGGCTAGCTTTTGTTTTACAGTTAGACTCGCAGCGTTCGTTTCGATTATTTGTTTGTTCCCCATTGACGCAAATGACAAGAGTGAATGTTTGTATAAGTATGTTTTGCAGACGAGACAAAAACAAACGAAAAAATATTATCTGTATGTATGTATATATATTTATGAATAAACTAAAAAAACAACTTTAGGTTTAGTTGAGTGCACATACCAGCAGGCAATTCTTGAGCAGTTCAAACTGATAATAAATTTATGTGCATTTCTCTGACTGTATGTGTGTGTGTGTTTAAAAATAAATATGTACGATGACTGTGCGTGCGGACGGAGGAGATGTGTATCGCCGCGTCCTCAATTGCTCTCGGAAAGAAATTCAACTGATTCGAAAATGAATCTTTTTTTGCCTTTTGCTCAACTGAATCTTTTTGCGTCGTCTTTTTGTTGCAGTTGACGTTGATATGATAAATCTGTTTGAGCATTTAATAGATTAGATATTAGTGAGCGCTCTGACGTACATACACACACACATACATATATGCATATGTATTTGCGAATGAAAGTAAACAGCAATTTGGAGCATTTGCATATACATATGTATGTATGTGCGTAGAGCTTTTCTCTTTTCTCTTCTCTCTCTCTCTTTCGTCTGTCGGTCATGCCCCAGTTTAGCAGTTGCACTACTTTTAACTAAAACTGTAACCGGGTCAATCCAGTGCAGACATTTACTTTCATCTAGCGACGTCATAATGCACACACATAAATACTTAATACTGCATATGCAGGTACAAGTGGGTCAATACTTGCCTAAAATTGAATAAGAATTAATACAAATAGTGAATCATTTCACAACTTGACGAATCTTTGACTCATGCAAATTCACCACACGCACAGCCCGAACTATGCACGCAAGTGAGAGTGAGAGAGGCATAGCAACGGGGAGATTGCATTTGTAGATTAAACAAGCTCAATAAGCACGCGAAACTAATTAGCTTTAGCTAATTAACTAAATGTAAATGTAAATATGTATTGTGATTTATTGACAATTGTGTTTAATTTGCTAAAGGATAATGAATCCTGCAAGTATTTCATCATGAAGCAAGACTTGCGTATGCCCGTACCAGACAACGAGAATTGCAGTACTTGCGCAATTAACAGGCGTCTGCTAAAAGTCGCTCTGTCGATCACTGGAATTCCGACATAACTTGATCAGTCTGCATGTAAATCCAGTGAAGTGAAGTCAGCGGTTACAGCGCAGCAAGTACAAAATAGAAATTGCAGCAAGACAATGAACCCCCTTCGCCGACAATATAGTATTTAATTTAATTACTGACTTTGGTCACACTCCCATACACTCATATGTATTTATGTACGCATGCATGTTTCGTGGATTGTCTCCATAGACTTTTTTTGTTTAAATATATGAACTTTGATCTTTTTGCTATTATTGGAAGTCTATTTGTGCACTTACCACAATTGCCATACACATTTGAGTATAACTTTGAGACTTTTTCGTTGTCTTTCGAGTACGAGAAATGGAATTTCACGCACACACTTGCACTTGCACTCACACACGCGCGCACAGGCAAACACAGACACAAATGCAATTGATTTTTGGATTTTTGTTTTGCTGCAGGCGCACTTGTCTGCCACACTCGTATTAGAAATGTTTTATATTTACTTGAGGAGGCAATTTATTGCTTGCGGGAGGCATTAACACGTCGTTTGGCTTCTTGCTGCCGTGGTCAAATATTGTAACCTCAAACTTTTTCACCAAGTGTGAATGGGGCACAGACGAGACACAGCCGGAGCACAACAGTTGCTGTTGCGATAAATGCACCCACAATTACTTGAATGCTCTCAATTGAATTGTTGCGCAACTAATTGTAATTCGAATTAGTTGTTTTAGAATTGGGGACAAGCGCAAAACCCTCAAGCACGAATATTTTTTGTTAAAATCGATCAGCGTGACCGCAGGTGTCTAATACCCAAAATACCACGATTTTAACAGAGACAATACTAAAAAATACTACATTCTGTTATGGGTGGAGCACTGGAGGAGTAAAATTTCGGCTTTTTTAGTTCGTTTCCGCAGAGCTATCGATTGTTGCGAACAAGTGCGAAATTAAAAGTAAACCTAACCGAACTGACAATCAGAGTGACAACAATCAAAAGGAATGTCAAAACGCAAAGCTGACGCCTCAGAAGCAGAGAACGAAATGGCATCCACAGCAGCAAAAACAACGGCCACAGCCAACGAGCAGGAGGTAAGTCGCATGAATTGACCACGAGCAATGAGATAATCAAAGATTTCTACGCCAGGCTAAGGACTCTTTTGTTATTGGCACCGAAGAGCCCCTGAGGGACTACATCAGGCTCATCGAGACGCGAGTCACGATCGATCAGATAGTCGACGATGCGGTGACCAAAGAGAACTTCAAGAGAATCGCAAGCGCCGCCCGCGACACCGTCTGGAAGCTGTTATTCAGCGACGAGTGCGGCGACGCTGAGTCACAGCGAAAGGCGAGCGAGCTGCTCGAAGAGCACAAGAGTGACGCAAGCTTCTATGCGCCGTGGCCGTACAACGAGTGGATAGTGAAGGTGCGCGATGAGCTGCTGAAGCGCCAGCTGGTCGACTTCTGGAGGGACACGATTGTGGCCAAGCAGCTGGGTCCGTGCTGGTCTCGCGACTCGGATCTGTTTGACTGCGATGACGAGCCGCCGCTGGAGTTCTACGCCCATGCGGGCTGCGTGGCGCCATTCGCGGCCAGCTTAAAGGTGCGTGCCGCCGAGAAGGCCGCCAGCGGCGACGAGGATCCCGGCCAGGAGGCCGAGCGGGACTCCAATAATGCGGCTGCCTTAACCGGCGACTTTGAGGCGAGCATCAGTGCCGAGGCGCCACTGAGCGACTATCGCAACCTGATGAAGCGCTACGTCCTGACCACCGTCATTGTGCCCGACGAGACGCACAAGAAGAATGTGGAAAAGATTGGCGAGGCGGCCCGCGCGGCCATCTGGCAGCTGCTGTTCGAGGGCACGCCCACGTCGGCGGAGTTCGAGAAGGCCGCCGAGCTGCTGCAGGAGTACAAGAGCGACGCTGGCTTCTACGGCCCCTGGGAGTACAATGAGTGGATCGTCAAGGTGCGCGACGAGCTGCTCGAACGCGAGATGATCTCCTTCTGGGGCGACACGATCGTCAAGCTGGAGCTGGGTCCCTGCTGCTCGAGGGACTCGGATTTCTTCGACGACGACAATGCAATTCCGGCGGAGTTCTACAACAAGGCCGGCTTCAAGGCTCCCTTCCAGTCGCCCTAAGGGCTCAAGCACTATTCGAATATCGAATCACTTTGATTATTAAATTAGTTTAGATATAATTTTGCATCTACAAGGAAATTGTATAAATTGTTAAAGTTGAAAATTGCAGTTCTTAAACGATATTGAAATACATTTATATATATGAATCAAATGTATTTGAATAATTTTAATTGATCAAAGCGCAATGCAGCTGAAGAAGAGCGCGTTCTGCTCTCTGCACGCATATGTATAGGTAGAGCGTGGTGAGTTGTCAGTATTCACCTCAGTGCGCTTGTAGTGTGTTATCTCCCTCTGACATATACAATATGATCACTAATTGTGCTTGTCCCACACACATATAAATACAAAAGAGAAGAGAGAGAAGAGAAGAGCAGCTGAGAACAGCTGACGAATAATTAATTGTCAACTTTAATGTTTGTGGTATATCCAGATTCGACTTGTGTTTCTTTCTCTCCTGGCTGGTGGGTGAAAGTTGGCGCCCATTGCGGTCTCTTGTGTAATATTCGTAATATTCCGCTGTTGGCAATAAATAAAATGTAATTTTTTTGTAGTTTTTTTTTGTCTTCGCCAGTTAGCCAACATAAAATATGTCTGCTATCCGATTTTCATGGCAGTAGCAATGGCAATGCGGAGAGGAGAAGCTGAACTGAAGCTGTTGCACCGAACACATTCGGGCAATATTTCATTTTTATTATCTCTCTGCAGAGGCATCTGCAGCAGCAGCAGCGGCAGCAAAAGGCGTGGCAAGCGAAAGTATTGTGAAATTCCAAAGTGTATGTATGTACAGGTATATATGTATGTATGTACATACACACACATATATGAACATATATCTATCTCTTTCATGCTGTAAGCTATATTTACAAGTTATCTATTTCAAATATTGATCAGATTTGTATTCAAAATTTTATTTCTTTTTTAATTTAGTTAACAACAAGTCAAGAGTGCTTCTGGACGGGCGTGCATGACTACAAAATACCCTGTCATCCTACACTGAACACTTTATGAAGTATCTGAACTTGTTCCTCGTAGAGCTGATCTCACTTTGGCAGATTAGTTTGGATATAACTTCGGTTCCAGAACGTTAGTCCTGAATGTCATTTTTATCATATTCTCCATATCGATTTTGTATAACTATAATGTACATATTCAAGATCTTTTCTTATAGAAAATGTTATTTTTTGTTAAATAGTTTAAATTTGTAACTAAAAAGTATGATCCAAACTTATATATGCTAGCTTATTGTTATATTACTATATATTCTATATACTACAGTTCTAAGGATCATAATAACTTGATATATATTTGATATATGTTTATAAACAAATATATCTCCAGTCTGATCTTGACAGTTGCTTAAGTCGAAGGCCGTATTCATTATATGCCTTATAGTATCCGAAAATCTAGAATATATATATACTTATTTCTTTTCTATATTATATATACATATATGTTGTTTATAGATCACATTCAAGAGATTTTAAGTTTTAAGTCTAAAATTTATTAGAATTTCTTATAAGCTCCATAGATTGTTTTTACTTCCATCATCTGCTTAACGATCTATATATACATATATCCGTATTAGCTTTTAAAGCAATTTTTATCCGATTTGTGAGCTGTTTGCTTCGAATAATTTTATTTATCAATATAATTAAATATAAAGAAAATTTGAGAAACTAAACTAAATGAAACGCCAAAGGAAAATAATGGAGGCAATGCAAGAAACACACACACATACATACATAAAGATGGAAATCGAAATAGCTTAAGAATAGAAATTTTGCTGCACTGACTAGAGGACATTTTGGGGAAACATTTGAGAACTGTTAACAAGGAACCAGAAAACTGTTAACCGTCAGCTGTTAACTGCTAACTGCAAGGCGTAACATCAAGTTAAAATCAAAATTACAAAATCAAATTTCCACTTAACAGCTGTTAACCGCTAACCGCTAACTGCTAACTGCAAGGCGTAACATCAAGTTAAAATCAAAATTACATAAATTCCACTTAACAGAGGTGTAAAACGCAACTAAACGAAACTTCAAATTTGCGTCCTTTGGCTTAAACATCTATACTAACTATCTCCACGGTGAATGTCGCTGCGCATTCGAGTTCGAAATCTTCCTTGATTAGGCTCTAATCCTGGGCCGTTCTGTCATCATTCGGCGTAGAGCAGGCGGGACCGTGACTTCTGCAGGGTGCGTCCGCGTCGCGTGGAGCCGGGATCTGTGGTGCCGCCGATGCCGCTGTCGCCGCCATCGCTGTCGGCGCACTGCCACGACTTGGTCTTGGCCCGGAACAGGCGATATTCCTCATTGTGAGCGGGCGCCAGCATGGGCACGTAGTCGCAGGGCTCGCAGAGATCCGTGTAGCTGGCGTAGAACTCCTTGTACCCGTTATGCAGCAGATACAGTTCCGGATAGTCGAGCGAGGGGTAGTTGTGCGTGTGCTCGTTCCGGTCGTTGCTGCGCAGGAAGCGCAGCAGCTTCGGGCCGCGCTCCGAGGAGAACTCGCAGTGGAAGACGTAGATGCGACGCTGGCGATCTGCTGCGCCCTGGTCGCCCGTGGGAAACGCGTCCTTGATCTGGGCGCGCGTATAGAGATTGAGTGCGCCGCGAATGTGACCCCCGTCGTACTCGTACGGATAGCGGCAGTCGATGATCTGGTAGTGATTCAGCAGCTCGCCAAAGTCGCCGCGCATCAGGCGCGCCAGCGTCTCGCAGGAGATCGTCTTCAGATCGCGATGGCGTACGCCGTGCAGCAGGACGGGCAGGGCGCACGGCTTGCTCAGGTCCCCGATCAGCTCCGGCTCGTCGGCCAGGGCACTCAGGATGTCCGCGTCGTTCATGGAGACGACTTTGCGCATGCTCAGGTGGTGCTTGCCATCGCCGGCTGCTGGCTTAAGGGGCGTCAGAGACGCCAGAGACGCGAGAGACGATGCCTGCGGCTGATCCTCCTCCAGCTGCTGCTCGGACATGCTCAGGCAACGGCGCACGGCTCGATTGCGGTCCGTGGAGGCGACATGGGTCTCGCTGCTCTTCAGCTGCCCGCTGATCAGCGCATCCAGATCGCCGGGCAGCTTGTCCAGCGGCAGCGGCTCCAGCCCCTCCAGCTCGAACATGGACATGTACTCGTCGTCCAGCGAGTTGCCGGAGTCGTAGCTGGACGAGATGCTGCTGTAGCTGCGCAGCGTGCTCGACTTGGGCGTACCGCACCCCCCGCCAGCCAGCTGCGCGTCCCGCATATTGTGCGCCAGCTCGGTGATCGGCGAGAGGTGGACGCCGCAGCTGCCGGCAGAGATCTGGCGCTGCAGCATGCGCTGCAGTGGCGACTCCTCGCCGTTCGCCTTGTGTCGCTTGGCCGAGCGCTGCTCCAGACTAGCATCGCGATCGCGATCGCGATCGCTGGAGTGCACGCGTTGATCCTCTAGCAGCAGACTCAGCCGCTTGCTCGCCATGCCTCCGTCTCGCTCTCTCTCGCTCGCTGTCTCCTTGGCTTACTTATTTATTGCCTTGGGCAACAAAAGCCGCTCCCGATCGCGATCCTTAATTTTTTCTCTTCTTCTTTTTCAATGATCTTTTCACAATTTTCTTAGATTTTTCACATGCGGCTCTATTTTCGCTGATCTCAAGTGGCGGCGTTTGCTCAGCTCTGCTGCGTTTTGTCTTCGATGTTCGCGATCTCTTTTCACTTATCGTTGGCGCCGTTTTCATTTTCTCTCTCTCTCCCAGCTCATCCCACACGCACACGCACACGCACACAGAGGCGTGCAGCGGCTGAATGGTAAACAAGAGCGCGTTAGAGATGGGCGATAGTTCGATCTTGAACTTTCATTGTTTCGGTTGCCAGCTGTGGCTTTACTCTACTGCTGCTTGCTCTTTGTATATGTACATATGTAGAAACATAGTTTTGGAAATTCACCACGAGTTGAATTGATACGAAATTTAAGCTTGAAGTTTGAACCAAATGTGTTTGGCTTCGAAATGATAATAATGAGAAAACAACTAAATAGAACTCTAGTCGAGAATGCCCGACTGGAAGATACCCTGCGAAGAAGTGGACATGAAGAATGAAGGGACATACTGTATGTGCGAAAGCCTTTCTTTAAATGATACTGATAAAAAACTAAATAAAACTCTAGTCGAGACTGCTCGACTGGGAGATACCCTGCGAAGAATTGCTATGCCGAACACTTTCCGTTTCTTTCATATATACATACATCTTATATATACATCTTATATATACATCTTATATATGTATACATCTTATATACCTATTAATTTTAATTTATTTTTTAACAGTCGCGCTTCGAGGTGCGCCCGACTAGCAATTTACTAGCCGGCTGCTTGTCTGTCTGCCAGTCCGGCTGTCAGTTAAATCGGCCACGTTTTAACCTCAGTTGTCGGCCGGGCTAAGGCGCCGCGTTTGTCGCCGTTGCCATCGCCTGCGATCTTTAGCTGGATGTCAATACCAAATTCAAGCAAAGTGCTGTCAAAAGATAATTACCGATTCGGCTCTTGCACACACGCACACACACAGACACAGAGTCTCAAATGACGCCAACAACAACTCTGAAAAATGTTGTTAACCAGTTTGTTGTTTTGGCATCTTGCTTGGTACATTTCAATAGAGCCACTAAAAATGTTGATTAATTTCCAAGATTTTGTTACAGAACTTAATTTCGAATGAAAAAAATATGTTGTATACTGACTGCGAGATACCCTGTAGTTGTTGATTCTCTGCTATTGCTCTCAAGTCCTCAGACAAGAGTGATCTTGATCTAAGCACAATCCAACCGCATACACCATCAATAGATGCTCCGATGAATCTATTTCGAAAAATGGTTTATTGAATCTAGCTCAAAGACTGAGAAAGATATAGTATTTTAAGTGAATCAATCTGCAAAGCAATTTCCTGCAACAGTATAATATTGGTTAAACAGGGCATATTGGCTTCTTCACAATGTCTCTCGGAATTTCTTTATCTGGGACTCATAAAATTGATTAATTGGATAACTTTTACTCTCAAATCTTAACAATTTGACATTTTTGAAATTTGCAATCAGTTTCTTATATTGTTGGTCTGATCATCATTTGAACAAATTTGAGTGAATCGGTTGTCCAGTGGCGCCAATCAACTCCATTATTTCTTGCTTGATTCTCGGTTCTATATATTCCATTTAGATTACTACGAATAATAAATACATTATTTACTTATATATTATATACATTAAGTATTATTTAGTTACCTATAATAGCAATCGTTAAACCACCAACCAGAACTATATTCTTTTCCGCAGTGTCTTGTGACAGAGGCATCATTGTCTTCATCAGGGGTTGAGAAGTTCTTATTGAGATGGTAACCCAACGAATCACCTGCATCTCCCGTATAATTTCCCAATGATTTCAGTTTAAAATGTTCCTCATCTCCGCCAATGCGGAAGTGACTGTAGCGCGCAAATCTAGTTTCTTTCTTGAAGTTCTCTAGATATATGTAGAGCTCGTGCTTTACGGACTTGGTTAATAAGTGAAGCTTATTAAGCCCAATGAAAAACTCTCCGTCCAGTTTGCCGAATCCCGATCTGTAGTCTTCCATCGTACGATTGAAGTTCTCAGAGCCATCTTGACGACGCTGGATAACTGTCCAGCCGGAATCAACGAGACTTGAATCGCAGGGCACGGAGAAGGGGCTTGATCCTGGCAGTTTTATTTCGTATATGCCCGTCAGTTTACCAATGCAGTTCGAGGGGCGACTTTCTTTGGTTGCTTCCATGGCATATAATCTTTCTTCCAGTTCCTTTATTTTAGATTTGAGACTGAAAATTTCCGCATTTTGCCGAGTTTCATTGCCATTTTTAGTCTCTATGACATTTTCTATTTTATCAACAAGAGCCTGTTGACTGTTCAGACTCTGGATTATTCCTTCTAGGCTCTGGATCCTCGAAGCCTGTTCATAAAATTCCTTTTCCTTTGAATGCAGCGAGTCAGCATATTGAAAAAGAGGCTTCACTATATTGAAACAATAGTCATCACATTGCTCGCTGATATTATGCGACGCAGTGTAGTCTCTGCAATAAATCACATTTAGTCAGAATTATAGAGCTCCCTCACTGTCCACATTTGACAAGGATGCTTACGGTCTCAGTCGCCTTGGCAGCTAAAGTCCCTGCTAGGGATATCAATGCAAACAAGAACAGCTTCCGGAATATATTCATTTCGAATAAAAAGACGAACGCCTGCGACTGCACTCTTTGAAAACAATTTTAGACTGAATTCAGCTGAAGCTTCAGTTGCAATATAAAGAATATATTACATATATAAATATATATATATAATGTAAAAATAGCAATTTCTATTGCAAATCAAAATCCGGTTCCCAGAATTTCATATATGTATATTAAAAAAATATTTGATAAGAAATAAAAATTGCTGTACGTTAGCTCTGATTACATTATATATACACTCTAATGTATATTTATATTGTTTTACTTCAGTATATAGCTGATGCAGCAGATCTGAGCTGAGTGTACTCGCCAAAGCCTTTTAGGCTCTACTATTTGAATTTGTTGCGAGTTCAGGTGAAAGGTGGGAGGTATGTAGCATGCAGATCAAAGATCCCGCTGGAAACAGAGCTTGGAGGCATTATCTCAAGCGTTAATTCTCACCTGCTTCTTACCTGCACACATCAGATCAGCATGATATCGACACAAATAATTTTGCCGATAATTGAATTTAGAATGAGTTCAAGTGGATTTTAAATCTAGATTCTAGTTCTAATCTAGTTTTTTCAAATATTTTTTTGTCGAGCTCAGATCATGAGCCACCCTACTTACGTTATCAAACTGAGTATCAGCTGACGTTGCATAGCAAAGCACCTAATGATCGTGGTCAATGTGATCTATCGCTTTCTCATCTTAAACTCATTGAAGTTCATGTCTGGCGAAAACATCATTATGAAGCTCTTATCTCCAGCGGCTGCATCAGACTGTCATCACAAGCAAAATACTGATTGACTGACTGACTTGATTGGCTTAGCGAGTTCGATGTAAACTAATGGAAGTGGGTAATAATTTGTCTCTAAATCTCTTGCAATTTCCAATCAAGAGCTCAAAATGCTCAAATTGAACTTATGATATTCTAATCTAATATTTTGCTTTTAAAGCAGTTTCATCTTGACACTAATACTTGTATTATTTTGTGTTTTCATTCAAGATGTGGTGAAGATTTTTGGGCACTCGATCAAAGGACAATTATAAAAGATTCTAAGCTTCGTCAATGGATTCGGATTCAATGGAATCAGAGTAGCAAAGAGAATGGTTTGCTGAATCTAGCTCAAAAACGGCGAACGATATAGTATATTCTGTGAATCACTCTGTAAAGCTAGCTACACTCATCTATTCCCTTTGCACATTATCGGTACAGCAAACAGGCCACTGAATTGTTTTACAAAGTAAAAAATTGTTTTATTTATAATTTACTCACCTATATAAGAGATATCGTCTTGAGAGTAGTATCTGTAATATTCTATATATTTATTTGATGGAATATATATTTGAAGACCTCTTCGTATCCCAGTAAAAAGGACAGCTTTATATCTAACTAATTTAAGAAGAAATTCGACATGGATGGCGGTAGCAGCGGTAAATTGAAAGAGTCCGGGTATTCCGGTAGACTTTCCCGCGATACGGTGGCCTGTTCATGGCTGTCTGCCACAATTGGTGCCAACAACTGGCAGCTCCTTAAGCCAACTCAGTTGCCAAAACGGGCCGAAGACGTGCAACGAGAGAGAGAGAGATACAGTCAGAGAGACGCACCTACATAAAGATATATATATATGTATATATATATATATATATATATATATATATATATATATATATATATATATATATATATATATATATATATATATATATATATATATATATATATATATATATATATATATATATATATATATATATATATATGTATATATATATTTGCTCAATTATTAATTTGATACGATATAATTGACATGTTGGCGATGCCAAAAGGAAGCACTAACATGAACGAGCTAAGCCAGAGCGACGCATATTAACGCCACACGTTTTCTGGCCAAAGACCGGCATTGGGACGGACACTCGATCTTGCCCACGTTCCGTTCACATTCACGTTCCACAGTGGGGCAAATGGCAAATCATCAAAATGTTCTTGGTTTTATCTGTATAACGGAAATAGTACACATCTTTTTTGGTATAGGAATATATATATACATATTTATGTATCTTTTTATTAAATACAAATGTTTCTTAGCCTAGATATTTTTAAAAATTCTGAAAGTTTTGCCTAAACATGGCTCAAATAATTTGTATTGATCACGTTTTCAGGCCTTTGGCTCCACTGTGGCTGACTCTGACTCTGGCTCTGGCTCGGGTTGGCAGGCGTGTAAATTGTTTTTACTTAATCGTTGCAGACACAAACGCACATGTTGCTTGCAACAGCATTTGCCGCTTGCTGCTGTCAGTTGGCAGCTGCCCCATGCCACACCCGCCCCTCGCCCCCTGGCTGCTGACGATCCTCCTCTGATGGCTCTCCTCTGTTCGGCTGGCTTTTGGTAATTGCAGTTGGGCCTGTGCTTCTGTGTTACCTGTATAGAAAATTGTTATTGGTAGCTAACTTGTTGCTGCTGCTGTTGTTGCTGTTGTTGTTGCTGTATCTGTTGGCCAACTTAGTCGTTCAGACATGCAAATTTTTATGTTTGTGTTGTTTGTGTTGTTGCTGCTGCTGCTGTTGTTGTCTAATATTAGTTGTTTGTTGTTTTTTATGCAAATTTTCGTGTTAGTTTTCTTGTTTTCCTTTTGACAAATTGTCTGTTAGACTTAATGATGGAGCGTACGGGTAGGCTGGTACGTTTATCTGCATAATTGTCTGCTTATGCAGCGATCCACAGACACATGTTAACTTCAGCCCAGTCCAGTCCACTCCACTCCACTCCAGTCCATGTGCTTATGGAAAGCCGAAAGTAGCGAATGCAAATTCGAAAGCATATGAAGCCATTCAATCATTTGTTGCGGCATCAAAAATATATTGACCATGTGGTAGGGTTCGTACTATGAGCTGGTTCTGAACAGAGATGCAAAGCCAATTCTGTTTACGAGCTTTTCAATTAATTACATTAGCTTAAGATCAAAGAAAGTATAGTTCCGCATGTGAACTAGTTCGCCACTCTTGTGCAAGTCTCTTATAGTTCATTTTATTTCATATACCTTTTGCTAAAGTAACTAGTTTATGAACTTTATTAGGCTCAAAATGTATGACAGGAAAAACATTTCCCAATTTGAATTTGTTGCAACCAGTGAACTAGTTCGACATCTAGAAATGATTGTATTTATCTCTAGTTCATGAACTTGATTTTTATACTTCGAACCTACTCCAACTACGGAACTAGTTTGCATTTCTTCCTTTTTTTTAAATTTTCTTACATATATCCATTGCTTAGATCTAGTTCATGAACTAAATTTCACATTTTGAACTTGTTCTGTACAGCGAACTAGTTTGTATTTCTTTCTTTTTTGTTAATTTTCCTAGATATATCTATTGCTCAGATCACTAGTTCATGAACTTCATTACGAATTTTGAACTTGTGCCGTTCAGCGAACTAGTTCGGCAGTAAAATTCAAATGTCTTCGTTAATTTACTTTATTTTCAATATTTTAAATTCATGAACTAGTTCCAGCCAGGAATGATTCAGTTCATGAACCAGTATTCATGAATGCAACACAAGTTTCGTATTCATAAACAAATCGCTTCGATTGCTCAACTGGCTCAATGAAATAATTTGTAGTTCCTTCAGCGGAACTGGTTCGCCGCACAGCCTTGGCTGCAACCGCTGGTCGCTTAAGTTAGTTCCTTCGTTTAAAGCTGCAGCTAATTTGTATAATTTTGTAATTTTCTTCTTATGAATAATCTACACGAAGTTCCCTTAGCTCGAAATTGAAAAGAAGTGCAGGGCGAAGCGCTGCCCACTGATTAAAGGCGATCGGTTTAAGTACGCAAGTGGTGCTAGTGGTGCGAGTGGTGTGAGTGGTGCGAGCTGTGAGTGAAATAAATGGCTTCATAAAATTTTGTAACCATAATTTAGCTGAGCACACGAAACAGATGAGGAGAGTAAATTGTTTTATCAGTCGATAGTTTGTGGCCTGGGCCGGGCCTTGTTGTTGGCTCATTTGGTCCTCCCCTTCGGCTCGCCAGGCTGAAAGGAAATGCTTCTGCAGGCACAAAGTGTGGCCATTAAGCGATACATAATAATTAACTGAACAAGGCTGCGGCATGGAGCTCGCCGTCTTGGGCCCACTCCAGTTCCGAGCGGAATGCAGCTGCCAGCGGAAATTGTTGATAAGAGTCGCATGATAACATCATCAATAGTCTTGGCCCGGGGCTCTATGCAATTATTTAAATTATATGTACGGCATTTGTGTTCGTTTAAAATTAAATTAGTATAATGTGGTGCCCTCTCACTCACGCTCTCTCTCTCTCTGCGGTTACAGCTAAAGTCTATAATCAGACGGGCTGAGCAACTTGTCCATAATTGGCAGCTCTTGAGCAAACCCAGTCACACCATCTCGCATGCTTTGTCGGCCTCTGCTCATCACTCCCGATATGGCCAGTAATTATATGTGGCCCGCTGCTGCTGGCGCATCTGCCAGCCAAACTGAATGCCCAGAATGATACAAGATTTTAATGATGATGCCGGCCATTCAGCACAAACATCAACCATAAACTAACAATTTGTTTCGCAACTGATAAATATTCCATTGGCCATTATCTCTCGTTTTGCAACTATGCAAAGCAAGCACACGTCTTCACTGGAGCATACGAGGCTATTTTCTTTCTCTTTCAAAGGCATAGGTATATGGATAGGCTATATGGATATATTACCCAGGAAATTTCTTGGTAGTCTCAAGACTCTTATATTTAGCGTATTCGCTGGGTCAACAAAAAAAAGGAGTGTAGTGAGGTTTTATCGAAGGAAAAGGAATATATATGTATATTTATGTGTATATGAATGCAATTTGTGTATTTATATATGTAAGATAATAGCATTAAGCTTAGTTAAGCTAACCCAACTTTCTTTGAAACAGATATGGAATATACTAGTTGTAGGAGTATTAAGTATTCAATTTTCATAAATAGAAAGAATAAAACTGAAAGAGAAAGCTTGATCAGAAGAAGAAGAACAGGCAGGCCAAGAGTAACTTCTATTATAAATCCCGATCAGGAGTATATATGTTCTATTGCCAAGTTACATTCTGCCCGTTACATACATGTTAACATGCATGATATATGATTATAGATTACCCAGTTTAGGAGCAAATATTTCTATGGATTATGAGTAGGATTCGGTCCAGTCGTACTGCAATGCGAGCCTAGCTAAATATATGTATAGATATAACAATTGATTGATATAGCCTGAATATAGGTTTTAAAATGTGAAATAAAACTGTAAATAGCTTTATAGCAATAGAAATTGATGGCATGGAGTAGGTTTAGTCAAATGCTATAAAAAAATACATTTCAGTGACAGAATTGAGGTATTTCAGTAAAGAGGCAATAGGAAAATTATAGATCTGTAGACAAGAATGAAACTGTAAGTCTTCGATGTGATTTTTAAATATATATTATTACTCAATATATATACCTATAAAGTCGGCCTTTAGAAATGATTTTTGATTTGTCAACTGTGCTTAGACTTCATCATGGGTTTTATGATGTTGCGCTCACTATGATCTTCGGTGAAGTTGTTAATAGTTTTTGGCTTATAATTGATGCGTTTGACAGGTTAATTTTAAAGTTTTCTCTTAACGCTGGCTTATCAAAATCATTAGCAGCAAGAAAAATGGCCAAAACAAAAGGCGAAGTGTGTAATTTTTATGGCCAACACAGGCACTGGCACAGGCAGAGGCACGCACACAGACGGCCGGCACTCTCAGAGGTAACACAATTTAACACCGCTGCCAATGTAGCCATCAGGCGGCATGCAATGTTCGACTAACGAGCAAAAACAACAACAACAACAACATGCCCCTGCCTGCTGCCGTTGTGGTAATCAATTTTAAAATTTATGACAAAATTTGCAGCTTTAAATTATGCCATTAAGCACGGCATGTAACTCATATCGTCAGGCGGCGTCGCGTTGGCTTGCAACAAGAAAAAAGCTGAAGGAGAAACATGTTAACTGCTTTCTTGCAACTGTATGTATGTGTGTGTGTTGATGTGTGTTGGTGTGTGTTGGTGTGTGTGTGCAATGGCGTTTGCATTATACGCTCGTATTTCGCCACATTCAACAGCGCTGCAGAGTTGACGGGTGCCATAACTCATGCCCCGATGCCGGAGCCAGCGCTGGATAGTCCGACTCGAGCTCAGAGTCCGAGCAGTTGTTGCAATTACAACTGGACACCACATGCTACAGCTGCCATGTGCTCATGTCTGTATGCGTGTCTGTGTGTGTGTGTGTGTGTGTGTGTGCGGCGGCGTGTGTGTTAAATATTGCAATTTATCACGCAAATGCGTTTTTCAATTTTAACATGCCGCCAGGCATCATAAAAACGTTACAAACCTACAATATGAGCCAACACACACACACAAACACACACACATCCACAGAGATGACAGCTAGAAGAGGGGCGAGAGGGTAGCCCCACTGTGAGGGGCACCACACGCTGCCCACGTTGATGACGGCTCACGTATCGCATTTGAAGCGAACCCTATGTCACAAAATGTGGCCGAGGCACGGCAAATGAATGGCAGACGCTCAAAATGTTGCAGCTGTGGAGCCCAGCTTCACATCTGCCCCAACGGCTGCTGCTCGGCTTCAAATAGTCAACAGCTCCCATAGACAATATCAACACGTAGATGGTTTAGATGTCGACTGCCGAGATAGCCCTGAATCAGCCAGTCACGCACTGCTCCGTGCAGATAAACATGTGTTAGACAGCGTATATGGAATCGGGCGAACATATGCATAAGATAGGGTATATAGAATTCGGATAGTATGAATTTTAAACCACTTAAGGGGATTTACAACTTACTTAAGATTATTAATGATTATATCTATATTTATATATCTATATAACTATATATCTATATATCTATATATCTATGTATCTATATATCTATATATCTATATATCTATATATCTATATATCTATATATCTATATATCTATATATCTATATATCTATATATCTATATATCTATATATCTATATATCTATATATCTATATATCTATATATCTATATATCTATATATTCTATATATCTATATATCTATATATATATAGATATATGGAATATTCGCATATATCTATATAATATATCTCATCTGATACATCATTTTAAGATCGTTTCTTTTACATTTTGAATTGAACTAAGTTTTCTTTTGGAAACTAGTATAAATTTAGTGAGTGTTGTAGTCGGGTGTTACTGACTGCATAATACTCATTTACGATTCCAAAACAGCAGACTCTTCTGTGGTAAAATTGTCGGGCAGGAATAAGTTACTAGCTCTACCAATTCCATGTAGCTCTAGCCCTTAAACATTGGAAGACGTAATTTTTCCCGATTTGTCATAACTTTTTATAAGTCTACGTAGGAGATCAACAATAATTTGCTCGTTAAATTTTGAGTTTCTAGCTGCAAAACTGTAGAAGATGCCGTTTTACCCGAATGTGTCTGGATATATCAAATTTATTATTTTCATCTTGGGTAAAATTTGCAATTATCGTTTTTTTGAGATACCAGATGTAATATATAAATCTTAATAATATATCTGGCGAGGGTACCCACAAGTAAATATTCAAAATAAACAGAAAAATATTGCAAGCATATAGAAATATAATATATAAAATTGAGCAATCTTAAGCTTAACAATTTGAATATATTTTTTTAAATTTTATATTAATTTTGATTTAGATCTGGTTATAATATCCCTTATAGTATTTTTATATATTATAGCAAGGGTAGGAAATACTAAAAGAATTGACAAATTCTATTCCAATAGACCTTAAATAATATATACATATATATAGTATAATATATTAAAATAGTATATATAATAGTATATACAATTATAATCTCTATAAGCCCTATATGCAGCAAAGTCAATTAAATGGCTATAATACCCTTACCAGAATGATTTCAGCTGCAGTAATATGCATTCGGTAAGTGCCCATACTACTCTATACTCAATGCTAGCTAGCCAAACATTCAATAGCCTCACAGATGTCTGCTGCTATGCAGAATGCCGTCTTGTGAGTGTATGCAAATGCAGTTTATCCTATTGCCCGAAAAGGTGGACTCAATTAATAGTTGATTTGCTTTACAAGGTCCAATTAGCTATGCTGAGTTCGGTTCGGCTCGGCTCGCATGCGGCATCAATGTCCATCAGACTTTTGGCCCCTCGTGGCATTTGAAAATGTTAATAACTGCCACAGACATGGACATGGACAGGGACAGGGAAGTGGACATCGCCAGAGCAGCGAGCGAGCGAGCGAGCGAGCGAGAGAGAGAGAGAGAGAGAGGAGAGAGAGAGAGAGAAGTTTGTTACTACGGTAACGATGTCGTTTGCCGGGGCACTTGTCATCTGGTTGTTCAACTGTCGATTGGTCAAAGACATTCGATATAGATAGCGGTCCAAATAACTGACCATGTTGTGGCGGCTGTCTGTGGCTCAAGGCCCCCCCGGGGCTGGGGACGCGAGGCTTGGCGTCCATTAGGCCATTCGCAATTTGCAAATCAAATCAACGACATTCGTTTAAAATGCGATTCATTGCATGAGTGTCTTTAGATAAAGACTTAATAGACCAGGATTTCGAGTGCTTGTTTGTGATCTTGCGGATTAATAAATAATAACAGATAACAGCCACATCAAGTCCAGCTCTGGCTGCAGCTCACTTTTCACACTCGAGCCGCTTGCTCAGAAATCTGATCTCATGGCTTCGAAACAAAGGTGTGCCGATGATGACTAAATATCTGAGTGTCACTCGGACACCTCGTCTTGAAACATATGCTATATATGTACATACATATATAAATATATATTTGTTTTGTTTTATAGTGCGAGATCTGTTATCGCCTAAACGAAAACGGTCCACTCTAATACGAATGCAAATGTCTGAGAGTGCGTGTGTGTATCAGGGGCGCCACTAATGAAGTTTGTTATAAAATTTTATGACGCTCTTAAAATATTGCGCTTTAATGATTAGCTCAAACAAAGGCCCGCTGTCGGCTAATGTATTCGCACTAAATGTAAAGTGGGCGCTCAATCCGTATTCAAATATCATTAATAAACATCTCAAAAATCGACGCCTATTAGAGTCCACGCCACACTAATACTGTACTATATCATACACTTTATGGGAATACAACGAATTATATCTCTGGAACATCGAAACTGGCTGAGCCAAGCCATCGAAGGTGCCCTGCAAGTGAATGGTATATTAAATCACACGCCCATTTTATATATTTGATATTCGGTACTAAATGCTAAATATATATATTATATTTTAATCATTTAAAGTTAAAGAAGTTCAAGTTGGATTGTTCCAGGCTTGGACTTTGGCTGCGACTCATCTATAAAGTAGCATTAAAATATGATAATATTTATTTAGTTATGTGATGTTTATATTTAGCTCTAATGTATATACTTTCTCTCTCCCTCTCTCTCTCTCTCTCTCTCTCTCTCTCTCTGTCTTTCTTTAATTTAAATATTAATTTTAATTTGTTTAATATTTAAAATGTTAAATTATATATAACTATTATTATACATAATATATATAATTACTATTATTATATTTAATTATATATAACTATTAACAAAATTTTACTTTGATAGTCTCACAGATATTTCGCAGGGAAATCCATCGAACAAACACTGAAAGAAAGCTGACCTCATTATTTTTATTTACGACCTTTACTCATCCAATAAATATCTCAAAGAGATCCCCAAAAGAAAACTTTATTTAGTAAATTATTATATTTATGTTGTATTTATAGATCAGCAGAAACATTTCAAATTTATTTTATGTCAGAGTATTAAAATTTCGACGCTTGGGCGAAAATAAAATAAATGTTCGCTTCGGCTTGTTTATTGAAATGTTTCGCATTCGAATATATTTAAATATGAAATAAACAAAATATTTAATGTCAACAAATTTTGCGAAAATCATTAAATTTCTTAAAATATTTTTATGCGCAATTTGGATAATGCGTTAATATATTTTTCTTTAGTTTTTTTTTTTTTGAATTTCAAGGAATTTGAATTGAAATGGAAATTTATTTATAAGAAGCGGCATTTTCTGTCTTAAGTTTTTGGACAAATTGAAATGTGTTCATATGAGACACTGTGCATAACTTATAATACTTCTATATGGTCAAGGGAGAAAAGCTCGACTGGAAGCTACTCTGTTTGATGATAAAATAAAATCTGTATGTAATAAATACACTAAATATCAATTATGAATATAAACTTAAATCTTTAACTTATAATTGACTGAATTTAAAATAAAATCGATATTTATCGATTTCGTATAGTTAGAACTTGTGTATTCTTTGAATGCTCTGCAGTTTCATTTGTGTTCCTCCCAGTTAAAACGATATTTATCAATAGTATGTATATGATTTATAATTTAAAGTCTTTCAAATATGAGTTGTGTCAGTCGTTAAGTTATGTTTAGGAACCCGAACTTAAAATCGATATACAAGTTTATTGCCTAGTAAATCTTAAGTCAGATAATATTTTAATTTTCCCGATTCGAATATGGGCAATCTGTTTATTTCAATCAACCTGCTATAAATTATGATCATAAAACTAGCATTTTAGATTTTAAATCGATACTTATCGATATTTTAGAAATATGGAAAAATGTTGCATCTAATTGTCGTTCTGTTTCCTCATCACAGATTATCGCTTTATGTGATCACAGCTGCTATTTCTTCCATTCCAGAGCTCAGAAACAATATGCCCTGCATGCTGTCAACTTGCTAGTGGATGCAGGGCATATGGAAAGATAAATGTCGAAAGACAATAGCTTATGACATGCTCGCTTGTTGTATACATATTTTGTTTTTGTTATTCAAAGTAACATCCATGATCCAGCTGTCAAGAGTCATTTGAGTTTGGCTAAAATATCGCAGATGCTTTAAAATTTATGTTAATTGATTGCGAATTGTAAATTAGTGGCACAACTCACGAATATCGTAGAGCGGGCAGCAAACAAAAGATTTCATATTTTATAAACTTAAAGCTTATTGTGGTCTTGGGTTCTTTGTTGCGTCTGCGACTTGATCGCATTTAGTTCAATGCGATAACCATTGGGCTTTGTTGCCTTTTGTAATTGAATACATTTGATTGCCTTGTATTCACGGAACGAGATGACAATGACTCTGATTCGTGTTGCACAATGAGAATTAATAAGGAAGCTTTCACAAAGACTTTAACGACAGCTTCTAACAAACAAAAATCTTCAAAGTCCAAGCATCATTTAAATTGATTTAAACGCCGCTAATGGACCCTTACCTATCTTACATGTTCTTTGTGGAGTTTCGTTTCGCCCTACATTCGAATCATAATGTAATCTTGTGTTTATATTGCTGATATGCAAATAGGAATGGAGATGCTTAAGATTTTCTCTTCAGCTCTCTGAAGTACTAAGAGCTGCTGACATACTGTCTTTTACCAACATCCAGAAACCAGTCAAAACTAGTAAGGATGCAACTATTAAGAAATATCAAATGGATATGTGAACAATATAAAGTATATATAAAAAACTATAAATGAGCTCAAGAAGGATCCAATAAATATGTATTATAAACCTGTGGAATGAATAGGTTTTTTCTGATACTTATTTTATTATTACAGGTCTATCTAGAGGGAGGGAGAGAGAGAGAGAGAGAGAGAGAGAGAGAGAGAGAGAGAGGAGAGAGATCACTTTTAAAACCGTACCTAATTCTATATTTTTATTAGATACTTTAGCTTTAGCAACCTAAGTAACGCTCCAGCAATTCCCGATCTGAAAGACTCTTGACTCAAGACTTCTATACAAAAGTTACACAAAACTAATATACTCTAATCAAATATCAATTTTTTTATCTTTTATAAACCTCGCTAAGAACATTTCTGTCTCAAGACCACAAGAACAAGTGAACACAGAGCTAATTTTTCGATATCAATATACACGAGCTTATATTCCAGGCTTCAACGCTTTAAGGCTTAATGGCATTCCTCAATACAGATTTGCATCTGTTTAATGTGCTCCACACACACACACACACACACACACACACACCAAAGCGAAAGGTATAATTATAATTTGGTCACGAGAAATTTGCACTCATTGTGTTTTTGGATAGGTGACGAATACCTGATATATACACCGATATATAATATATACATAAAAATCCATGTCTATTGTTTTTATGAGAAGCAACGATCGCTATTAAAACGAGTTTTTTTTTAATGTTTATTAATTTTTGCTGAAATATTAAGTTAATTTGTGATTATGATTTTTTGCTTAACATATTCCAAGAATATATTTTAAATTTTTGGTGTTTTGTGGAAGATTCTGGCTTATGTGTTCGCCTGACTTAATATAATTCTGTTCTTTAAGCTACTTCCATGAGATAATTAGATTATTTTAGAGATTCTTTTTAGTAAAAATATTATCAATCTGCAAGACTATTTAAGCTGCGGCTTTTACCTTTTGTTCACCATGAAAATTTATGTTTAACTTTGAAATAAATTTAGTAAATATTTAATAACTTGTATAGGGGCAGCTAAAAGTATTTGACTCAAATAAACCAATTAAACCGATATACCATATCTTTTTTTTTCTATTCAGTATTTCATCCTCTATAAATGTAACAAAAAAAGAAACTTCTTAAAAATAACCATATTTTTATATATTTATATTTTACATAAAAAACTTCGAAATACGCTCTGAATCAATTTAAATTTTTGGTTTTAAATTTTGTTATGTTCATTTAAGCAAGGAAATTGCTTTTGTAGAACTGTTTTTCGTTCTATTAGCTTCAAGATAATTTTATTTGCCTTCGCATTAGCTCGAAGAGACTCAATGGAAAGCTAATTTTCAAAATGAGTAGATAGTCGATTGGCTAGATAAGTGTTCTAGTTTATGTTGATGGACAGTATCTTTCCACTTGAATAATCATTCGAACGGGCTTACCTAGATGACTAATTACTTAGGTGTTATGAATATTATAGAGTTTGAATTTATTTTATAGTCTCGCTGATTTCGTAAAATTGCTGGCTTATCATAATATTTTAGTTAATTGCTTTACATCATTTTGAATGCGGTCAAATTAATTAGCGTGGGCCCTCGATTGTTGTTGGTTTCGCTGTTTTTGCTGCTGCGTGTTAACAATTTATTTATGTAAAGTTAATTCGGTGCCAATGCAAGAGTTGCGGCTTATAAATGTAGCTGTCAGTTGTCATAATTTATAGAATAACTGTCAGAGCCGCAACACCTCCAAACACGACTTGCCGCTGCCTCGGTCCGCAAAAGAGGCCCGAAGTGTATCGTAATCATAGCGTCAACATTTTTGATTTATGCACACAGTTTATTTCTCAAACAAATTTTGTGTGTGTGTGTGTGTGTGTTTTTTTTCGCTTTTTTGGGCACGCTCTCCGGGCTCATGGGAGCCCCGGCCCCAGCCCCAGTTCAATGGAAATAACAGTCAACAGAGGCTTGTGGAGCCAAGTTGGGTAGCTAGTTTGGCTCTGAATAGGTGAGGCTCTATGCCCCGGTCTGCTAACTTCCAGTTACGCGACAGTTGATTATGATTAAGTGCCCGGCCAAAAGCCAAAGCTGAATATCATATTCCATGTTTTGTCATAAATAATATTAATACACTTGCAAAACAGGCATACATTGACTTCCATGTGCATCTACCTATAAACGAGTCGGACGAGAGGAGTGTAGGATAGCGAGAGGGAGGGAGAGGGAGAGGGGGAAAGAGGGAGAAAGAGAGAGAGAGAGGGAGAGAGAGAGAGCAGTGGAATCAGATGGGAAGAAAGGCAGAGAGAGACTGAGAGACAGGGAGAGAGAGAATGAGAGGCAGAGAGAGCAAGAGAATAAGTGAGACATGGATAAAGGAGACAGAGAGAAAGAGAGTATATATTTGTAAGAAAGAGAGAAAAAAGTGAGAGATTATGGTAAAAAGGTATACAAAGAGAGAGCGAGAGAGAAAAAAGAGAGTGTACATAGAATGAGAGCGGTAGATCTGGTAAGTGGGTCAGAGAGACGGACAGAGATTGAGACAGTCGCAGTGAGAAAGTGAGAGAGGGAGAGATAGTGAGAAAAGAGAGTGAGACAAAACAGAACTAGAGAAAGGGAGGTAGAGAAAAATAAACAGAGAGTGAGAGGTAAACAGCCAGAGAGAGAGAGAGATTGGAAGAAACTGAGAAAAGAGAGTGTGAGAGAGAGTGAGAGAGAGAGAGAGAGAGAGTTTAGCAACTCATATCGTTCAATCAACCAGTCCATCAATCAATCAATAATTTCAGAATACATGATGCTCAATTTTTACATAATGTAGAGTAGAGTATTTAATATTCTTTATGGATAGAGCACATACCTTGTCATATCTTATTTATTATGCTATGCACAAAATGTTTAGACTTAAAACAGTTTTGTTGCTCCGGAAACAGACAGAGCGGAAGTTGCATGCAAATACTTGTCACATCTCCCTCTCTCTCTTTCTCTCTCTGTATCTTTCTCTCTCTTCCCCTCTTTGTATTGTATTTTGGTAGCTTTTACAGAATTGCCATAAAGTCATATTTGGTTTTGTTCAAACACAAATCAATGCTAAATGGCATCCATAAATCAATCAATCAATCAATCGTCGCATTGACAGCCAGTCAGAGCTACCATACAAATAAAAATAAATTTCCAAAAAAAAAAAAATATTAAAAGTTTTGAAACCTATTTAAATATATAATATTTAGATACAAATTTAATATTTCTCTACAGAGAATATTAATGTAAAATAATAGAACAAAATTGAGATAAATGTATGTTATTAATTCTATTAATAATTATGCTAAATAATTATTTGTATTTTTAATTATCTCAAATTGTCTCTAATTTATCTAAAGAGATTTCTAGGGTATTTCAGAGTCTGCAGAACTCTAGGAGCGAGCTGTCGAACTGATTTACGAGCTTGACATATATCTATAAATGTGAATGTGAATGTGCATGTGAATGTGAATAAAATGCGCATTCGAATATTAAAACATTAATTTGTATGCAAATAATTTGCACTTATATGGGCTAAACAACATTTCATTTAATTAAAACTAGAATAATATATATATTACATACATATGTATATTATTTATATATTTATATAACATATAAAATATAAGTTGAGCTGGTTACTTCAATATCGTTTCCGTTCAATTATCAACAAATTTTGCTATTGACTACTGATTCGTGTCTTGGCAAACTTTATATGGTTCCAAGATATTCTGAATACATCCAAAGAAAATTAAGCCTAAGCCCACTTTACTAATGAAAGTATGCTCTAAATATATCACGAATATAATTTTTAAATATATTTTATAAAATGTTTCTTAGCTCAACTATCGATAAGCAACGTTTAGACAAGTATGGAAAAAGCAGAAATATTTGTTTCCTTTGATTTTTTAGCTTTTAATATAAGTTGAGTAAAAATATTGATTGTTGTTTTTTAACATATTCAGAGGGTTATTTTTGTAATATTATTGTGTTTTACGCCAGTTTATGGGCGAAATGAAATTTGTATTAAAATCATTATAGCGCATATGAATCATCGACTGTTTGCTTTGTGTAAATTATTGTATTTAATTGGAAGCCGTAATTCTTTTGGCTTTAGTCGGCAATCATAATTCAAACTTGTTGACTATAATTTATGGTTTTAAAACAAGCCTCTGCGCCACAAACTGACGTAATTTAGAACTAAGTGGAATGTCTGTACATTAATATATCATACGCACATACATACTCACGTATATTTATGCAAATGAAAGGCAAACAGTCAAGAAGCGTATTTGCATTGTCTTGAATACAGATATAAATTGTGCCACAATTATTAATATACAATAAATATGTATATTTTTTAGCAGCTGAGAACTCCAGTTACAAAGCAATACGTTTATGATAAATGCAAACTCCATATGATTGACTTGTCATTAACTATTTGGATCTTTTAGAAAAAGTTATTGAATAACTGCAAAAATCACAGAGTTTAAATTAGATTAGATATTTCTTACAATTAAACTAGTTTAAGCAGCATCCAGAGTTAGTTTTGCCTGAAGTTGATATGTAATTGAATATGGAGATCTGTCTTCATTTACAGAAGAAAGAATATTTCAGTAAGAACTGCTTATTCCAAATTTCCCACAGTAATTGCTATATTCCTGGACAGCTGACTCAATAAATATCGATAGGTTTTTACAAGTGGACGATACTTTATTTAATGTTATATATTATATATATGATGATAAATTACCCTTCAGAGCATCCCGCATTATTTGAATCAGTTGTCAGCTAGTTCAACCGATAAATATCGATCATAGGCGAGCAGATGTTGCCATTCATTCACACTCATTAGCTGGCATACTTAATGTCGCTGTCGAGTCGCTGCCCCTGCCCACATCTCAATTTGTGTGCTCATTGAGCAATCAAGAAAAATGTTAATTTCAAAATTCCTCATCGGTCACATTTTCCGTTATTCCATTTTGCGCTTTCCATTTCCCAGCACCCACTAAAATGTTCACGCTCGATTAATAAATTAAATTGAAAGACACACGAATAGAACCCGAGAGAAATGGGTAAATGGCAACTACATTATTTTCCTTGAGAAATGTCGCGACATGCTAATAAAAATATACAAATATATATATTTATATATATATATATATATATATATATATTTTTACTGTTGACTTGATTTATGCCTGCTCTAAAGACATGCTCTAGAGGCCTCTGCGAGTGGGGGGCTCCTCTTCAGTATTAGCCGTGCGCTAATAAAAATTAATTTGAAAATTCTTTTAGCCATGGCATGAGGCGCGACGCGACGTTGGCGTTTGGCTTTAGCTTAAGATTCTTATTTATTTGTTTTTCTAATATGTGTTTTCGTACACATTACTTCACTCTGCCTAAATTTAAACATAAATGCTAAGTATGAACTGTTCCGCGTGCTTTATTTATGAGCTAAACGACTAGAATTTCTAATTCTCGACAAAAGACAAGTAGGGAGTGTCAAAGGCGGGGAGTGCATGACTGAAAAATACTCGAAGTTTGTCATCTGTGTAATTTGGGTTTGCAAAGAATTTGGGGCAGACGTCTGACTAGAAATATATATCATCAGAGAAACCTCTATATATCATCTGAGCTTTAAATTCAGTTTTGTATCGATAAAAACTAAATGAGATAAGATATCGACAAAACTTGATAAACTTATACTGAGTAACTTATATAAATATGATATGCATCATCACATAATTTCTTTAGTTACATTTTAGACCTAGGGATATGACTAGATTGATCGGATGTAAATGTAATCGACTTCATCTTCTTCTAGCTTTTACCTTTTTAACCATTTTTAATGGCTTGCAGGATATACAAAAATTATATTATCCTAATTAATTGCCAAGTTAATGAGCGAAAGCTCAACTCGCTTTGTTTTTGCCAATTCATAAATTCATCTGAAAAGTGTTTCTCTCGAAAAAATCGTTTTATTTCAAAGTAAAATTGTGTAATTTACGATTATTTTATGGGCTATTTTAAGTAAACATTCGTGTTAAAAATTTATAAATCTATCAAGTTGAGTTTTCTAAAAAGTCTTTTGAAATATATATTGCAATTTATGTGAATGATATATATATATAGAGAGAGAAATACATATATACATATATATATTTGCGTACATGTTGTTGGGGGCTGAGATCAGGTTGGAATTTCAATTCCCACACACAAAAGCCATAAACAACTTAAGTGAAACCGTTGGGGGCCATTAACTAAAATCCGGCTGCTTATATGAAACACAAACAGCTGTGCCAACAATTTGTCAGCTATGAATTTATATAGACACTATATGAATATGCATATGTATGTATGTGACACTGTTCAAATTGAGAACAACTGAAAATGAAAATCTGAATATATATAGATATATAGATATATATTGTATATGTGGCTCACACATCATATTGCCTGGAGTAGCGGCTATCAAGAGTCTTAGCCCCACTCTTCCTATCTCTCTCACTCACACTCTCGGTCTGTCTCTCTTCGACACACAATCAAATCGCTCTCTGAGTGATGTTTTGATGGCCAAATATTTGTGTCACATAAATTTCGGTTACCCCCTTTTGACAGGCAGCGCAGAAAAAGGCCACACGTCGCCGCAGATCAAAGAAATTTTGATTGTCTGCATTATGATAAATAACGTTGAAATGTTGCTATGTTTTATGATTTGTATTTGTGACACAAGTAATTAATTTTGACATTTGTGCTAACAGCTTATAATAAAGCATTTAAGAGCCCTTCCAATCCAAAAAACAACTAAATATTTATTTCTTTTAAATAAATTCTAGAATTACTATAGAAATAAATAGTATAATATAAAATAGAGACATGACAGATAAATAAATTTATTAATAATGTTTAGCTATTTAAATATTCCTTAAGGTTTGCCATTTGCAATCAGGAATTGTCTTGCTTGAGCTCGAGCATAGCGAAGGCTTCAATTTAATTCAATTCTTTTTTCATACATTTACAATGGCATAGATATAGCTTCAGAATAGCTCCTAAAACAACTCTTTTTACTTTTTTGCAATTTGTTTTTCCATTGCTCTTATTTGCAGGGTTTTTGCATCCTTTGCCCATGCAGATGGTCGAATTTCTGTTCACATTTTTAAATAAATTTCATGAATTTGCAATTGATGAATTTATAAAATAAGAATGAAATACAAATCAAAAAAGAAAAAGAAATAGGAAATAAATTTAGAGTTTGTTGTTTGGTTTTTAAATATTTTAGCATTTTGCGCACAGGTCAACAATTCTGAGCAGTAAATAATTCAAATGGAATTGCTAAAATATGCGAAGTGCGAAGCGTGTGCAGGTATTTGCTGCTCTCTGAAAAGTTGGCAAATTCATTTGCAGCTCCATCGAATGCATATCCAAATTATAAATGCTGACAGACAATTGAGTTTTGTTTTGGTTCGTGGACAGGTCTGAGTGGTGCCATCTGTGCGAACCGAATTTGAATAATTTATGCAACATACTCAACTCAAGGGCCGTCACAGCATATGATCGAATCCGAATACGCTTTTGATGTATGTGGACGAGGCGGCGACTGCGACCAGCGACCAGCGAGAACTCGTTTATTATCTGTAGAAGCCTAATGGGGCTCGAGCATTCAGAGATTATGACGCCCCAGCTCTGCTCGGTGTAATTGTGTAAGGCCAGGCCGCAACTGATCTGATATAGAAATCTTGTTGAGCGACCGACTCGACTTGGGCAAGACAAACAATAAAATTAAATAATTACAAGTCGTGAGTGAATTTCACGCGAAACCACATACTGATGCACACAAGTCGATAGTGCCAGTCCCGAGTCCCGAGTCCCTAAAAGCCAGACACCAGCCAGGGAGAGGAGCTGGCATTGGAGTATGCGAAATATGCGCAACGGATGCCGATGCCGATTCGATGGCAATGCCAATGCCATTGCCATTGCCGCTGACCTGACCAGTGGCCAAACAAAGAGCGTTTTATATCGATGATAATGTCGCCAATATAAGTGCCAATGCCAGAGCCAGAGCCATAGCCGGGACTGCTGCTGCTGGCCCACTAAAATCAAGCCGAACACTCCAAAAGCAGACAAAATCAGAGCCAGACGCAGCCGCAACTGCCGTCGATGTCGATGTCGATGTCGATGTGACCACCGCCGGCATAAAAGGTACCCACTAAATTCCTGGAACATGTTAAACGATGTCGAGCATTTGGAAGCGAGTAATGTACATGGCATCTCTGGCAGTCCAATCGCTGAGGCTCATATCAGTGCATGCCAAATGTATGTACATATATAAAGGCTTCCAAACTATTTGGCTAGATAATAAACTTGATAGAGTTGCGCGTGGACCACAACCCACAAATATATTCTCAATTCAAATTGATAAACTAAAAGAAGCTCGGATTGAATAAACAATTCAGAATAATTAACTATTTACCATCTGTGCAGCTTCCCATCAAATTTTATGGCATTAGCTTTTATAGTTCTCGAGTTATGCTGAAATCTTTAGGGAGATTTGAGGCAATTTATTAGAATAAGTGTTGTACCAGTTAGCTTTTGTAGGGGAGTAGCATATAAAGATGAATGAGCAAGCTCAGATTCCGATGGAAGTTCAAATTTCTATTGAAGTATAGAAGTTTGACTTGCCAGTTGGCAGCATTATGCAGCCTTAATACTTCTGATTAAGACAAATTGATTGAGCTAAGCAGCATATATAATGAGGTATATATCTAAGCTTACCCAGCCCAGTCTTATGGTAATTCGATTATAAATTCAAATTGTCTAAGCCATTTGTGAGTTCGATTCGAATTCGATTTCAGTTTCGAGTTGGAGGAACTTATTGCAATCGCTCGAGTCGCTGGCCACATTTATGTAAATGCAATTACCAACACATGCTATCTAGAGTGCCCGCTGGTGCGTAATTCGCTTAATTGATTGCAAATTAATAATGCATTTAATTAGCACGCCCGTTGCATTTTATTTGCTCTAATTAAAAGATAGCAATGCTTTGGCAAAGCAAACACTGAAATAAATTAAATTGAATAACATGCGAAGCAAACAGCCACGAACTCCATCGGCCCCATCGACCCCATCGACCAGCGATCCACTTTTCATAAACAATAGATTGGCTAAAAGTGGAATAGAAACTGTGATGCGTCTCACCTGCTCAGCTGCTGCAGCATTGACAATCTTCCTGCACGATTTGATAGACGAGTTTAGCTCGAGGCGAGCATTGTGGTTGCTTCCCAGCTCCTTCAACTGGTTAATAAATTATGAGCCAAAGCCAAAGCTGACTGCAGCTGCTGATGAGCAGCCCAAGTCGTACTCTGGCTCTGACTATACTGCTGCTCTGCCATAAATCAAAAGGAAAAGCTCGTCTGCAATTGTCTGGCCGTCTGTCAGACTCCTTAGTCTGACAGACAGCAAGTCCTTGCCCACTCACCTGGCTGCCGACTGCAGTTGCAGTCAGGCGAATTTATGCATGGCTTCACATTTCTTCGAGTTATCATTTGTTACCTAAATTATGCATGTTGAGTGGCAGTTCTTGTTGGGGAATTACTTTGGACGATTAGCCCTGGGTGAACTGGTCAGCACTCAGCATTCTCTACACGTCAAGGGTCATAGCAGTGCCTCCTCCTCCTCATGTATGCAGCCGTATTTAACATGAAACACGCTACATACATCTCTTTGTCAATTACCCTTTATGATTGCTTCACATCTATGAAGCTAAACACATTTTCCACTCAGATCAGGTCATTAGCATGTGTGCATATGTATATCATTTATATCAAAAAGGGAGTTCAGTTTGTAATCTGTTATGTATGTCTTCTTTATAAAAGTTAGTGGAACAGGGTATCTCCTAGCACATCATTCATAGTGTGCAATCAGTTCATAGACACATCTGCTGCAGGTCTAATTTATTGGTATCTTTACACAAAAAAGAACATATAGGGCGTCTGCTAGTCTCTTTACAGAGTATCTCCTAGTCTGCCATTCTCAAGGTATCATCTGTCCAGGACTATTTCTATTCAAGTTCCCTGTCTAATATGAATGAGCTACTTGACAATGATTTACACACATTTAAAGAGTATTTTTAGATGTGGTAGGGTATCTTATAGTCGATCATTCTATATGTATTAGCTACCCATGACTATATCTGCTTTAACCAACCTCCGATTTGCCTGCATTGCTGTTTATCAATGAAGTCTACACATAAAGAAGCGATTATCAGTGATGCAGGGTATCTCTTAGTCTGTCATTCTTTGTGTAGACTCCTTCCACTTCAGTCCCCTCTCTAATTTGCATGAACTACTGTTTGACAACGAATTACAAGTATCCCTACAAACACACAGAAAGGGGTAATCAGTTGTGTTTATGCTCTGTGTGGGCTTAAAGATGAACAAACGCATTTTAATTATGCAAATGCTGAGAGTACGATGACAATCAGGATATAAACTCACAGATAGATTACCCACATTATGTTGATGATGCTACGCATGTGTCCGTGTCCGACTAATTTGTAAAATGTAATTACAATATTAGAGCCAACAAAATGGCCACAAATTGTTTACAAATTCTGGCATTTACTTGAAATCTTTGCGCCCGATTTGTGTGCCATGGAACATGTTCGGGCTTTACACTGCCAATTGTAAATTCTGACAGACAGTCGCCAGTTCTCGCATGCACTCGCCAAATTAGATGCATGGCAGTTGTTCAGCTGAGCACTGCAATATATCTTCGGTTCGTGCAGGTGTCGATCATAAATCGCGATCTCTGCACCTTGAGATTTTGTCAGCTTAACTAATGCACTTGAAAAATTTGCGTATAAATTTGTCGTGGGAGAAATGAAATTTTATTCGCAATACAAATTAAATAAATTTGAATTATAAAAGCCTTCGAATGAGGCATGGCTATGAGAGCATTGGAACTACTTGAGCTGTGGAAGTTCATTGAATGAACTATAATTTATTCTAGATATATTTACAGATATATAGAAAACAGTTTGTTACTGGCTAAAAGCATGGCTAAAACTTAAAGTTGTAATATTTTATAACAAAATAATACATATATTTGTAGTATTTATTTTTAATATTTTTTTAAATATTCAGATATAGAATTCATTTTTAGTTGAAGTCTCTGAGGATAATATTATTAAAAATAATATTTAATATTTTTATTACTTATATTAAGAGCTTGTCTTAGGCCTTTTGTTAATTTTATTTATTTTTAAAATTAAATTAAAAGCAATAAATTATTAAAAAGTTAAATTATTAAAAAAATAAATTATTAAATTCACACAAAAATAAATTGTTTCTAAATACGTAAGTAAAGTTGATGCAAAAAATAATGATATAAAGAATTTTTATACTATTTCACGTAGTGATATAGTATATTGGTTTTGTGCAATGTCCGTCATGCTGTCCGTCCGTCTGTCCGTCTGTCCGTCTGTCCGTCTGTCCGTATGAACGCAAACCATTTCGACGCTATTGAAGCTAGAGACTTGAAATTTGAAATAAACTCGTTATACCCTCGTCTGATAAAGTGTCAAGATTTTCCCGATACGCCCACTAGGGCGTGGCAAATCGGAAAATGCATTTTCCTGTATCTCAGAAACACTACTTCTAGAAGGGCTAGAGAGTTGAATTTTAACTGAACATTCATGTCGACGTCCCAAAATCAAAAAGCTATGGCGGATACTACGCCCATTGGGGCGTGGCAAATCGGGTCAAACTGTATCTTCTACAGTTTTAAAGCTAGAACGCCCAAATTTGGCACGTGGGTTACTGTTACGATCCTATAAGGATCGCCCAAAAAATTTTATGGCCACGCCTACTAGGGGCGTGGCAAATCGGATCTGATATATAGTGATTTTACTAGTTTCGTTTATTTTGAGCACTATTACCTAAGACTTGAGACTTGGTATATAACTCGGGTTAACATCCCACGACCGATAAGCTATGGCGGATATATCTACGCCTTCAGGGGCGTGGCAACAATATCAGCTTATATCTCCCACAGTTTTAGTGCTAGAAGCTTCAAAATTGGATGCTAGGTTACTGAGGGCCTCCTCTATCGATTCCCCAAAAATTATTGTTACGCCCCAAAAGGGGCGTGACATACAGAAAAATACCCTGTAATTTTCGCATTTTTCGAATGTAAGCATCCAAACTTTACAGTTATATTCTTAAATGCCCACACTATGCACATGCCAAAAATTATTTGTCTACGGCCACTGGGGGCGTGGCAAATCAAAACTGAAACATCTGCAGCTTCTGAGCCAACAACGCGCCACATAATGACTTTGTGACCTTTGACCTTGTCTTTTGATTTGCCAAATTATATATATGTGTTAGAAAAGAATATTTTATTAATACAAAATAACTAAATAAAGAAAATGTAACAAAAATATCAACATGACCGCACCGGGGTTCGATGCCACACCTCGCCAACGAACTTATGTATATCACATTTTCTGAGTTGCCACCTCTCTCATTTTGGGAGTTGCTACCTCTCTTATTTGGAGAGATGCCACATCTCTCGATTTAGGTGCGTGTTCTTGCTAAGGAAAGGCAATCGAGATAAATCGAGAGAGGTGGCATCTCTAAGCTTCGATTCTAATTGAAACTGTCTGGCTACCTCCAATGAAAAGTTTTAATCTGCAGCTAATTTGAGCGGCGACAGTGGGGATTTAAGGTTAAATTTAAAAAAATGTAATGTGATAGATGCCCCTGTGTGCTGTTGGGGCGTGAAATAGTATTTCGCTGTGGGTTGCGTCCGACAGCAACGTTCTTACTTGTTTCTTATTGATTAATAGCTTCGAGAGCCCATATACCTTATAAGGCATAAATTCTAATTTTGAGCTTATATATATTGTGTATATTATATATTTTTAAATTATTTTTTACATATATTTATAATATTCAGCAATTAGCTCCGATTTCTATCAGTTTTTCCCATTTAGCTTGAAAGCCAAAGCTATTTAAGTGTGATCGGATCGTGTGCTAGTCGAGTTGCTTAGCATATTAAAGGCGACATTAACGCTTTTGTTACAGAACGTAATAATTAATTGATTAGCTAGTAAGATACTATTGCATATACTATATAAATGAAACACTTAGTATACGTATTATATGCATAACTAGCTGTATATTTATATGTATTTAGTGTTATAAACAGGCAGCTAACTGAAACGCCTGTGTCAACGATATTTATCATGCTCTTACATTGTCATTAATAAAGCCGCTGACTTGGCCTATAATGGGAGAGAGATAGGCAGACGTAGGGCGAGAGAGAGAGAGAGAGAGATAGGCAGTTCGAGAGGGGCAGCAAGTGAGGTATACAAATTGCAATATCTATGCAAATTTATAACAAATAATTACTGACAGCAATATTTCATTAATAATTGCAAGTACAGCGCGCAACACACAACATTTTCTAGATAAAATTGCAACAGCAACAGCAACAACAACAACTGGAACAGTCAAGCCGAGGCACAGTGAGGCAATTAAGCTGATGACGTTGATAAAAATCAACAGCAGCCGTACAGCTGCCATTGCCTGTTGCTATAATTTATAGCGAGGAAATTATCTACGTTACAAGTCAGATACAATACACATTATATTAAAAATGTGTTATGCCCGTCTCTCTCTCTCCCTCTCTCTCTTTCTCTCTTTCTCTCTGTGGAGCATGTGCCCAGCACCGTATGTAGATGATTTACGATTACCAACTAACCAAGTGACATCGACTCTGTCACAATGTGTTCACGAGTGCATTTTGTTTCTGTATAAATAAATAGACCTTGTGCCCTGCTCCACTCTTCGTCTGATGCCCATAAATCAGTCAATCAATTGTAATTACAGTTGAACAAGATCATCAATATAATCAAAGATTATTTTTTAGTCAAGTAATAATGAAAATAAATTGAGTTTGTCTTCGACTAATATCGGAAATCATGCAGAAATTTATAAAAATATTCTTCTATTCTCTCTTATGTACATATATACAACCGAATTTGTGTATTGACCTAGCTTTCGCTCACTTTAACTAAGCTTATCTACCATAACCTACCCTAACTGAAGTCAATCTGTCATAATTATAGTTGCAAAAGATCATTCGATTCATTCTAAAAAAATATAATACCAAGTATAGATATAAATTCTAATTGTAACTATCTTTAAGCCATATCAAAAATCAATTCAAAATTCTTATTAAATATATATAAATATTTATTATAGAGATTGAGAGTTGCCTGGAAACCAATCAGTTTCAGTTAATTACTTTATGCTCTTGTCTCTTAAATAAATAACTAAATAAAATCTACATTATTATAGTGGTCTACTCATTTTCTACATTTCACTAAACTATTGGAGTATTTGGGACTCTCATATAAATTCTTTATACTTGACCTCTGACAACAATATTTTAACTAATCATTTTAGTATTTTCTACAATTTTTCTCTATCTGAATTTATTAATCTCGAATCTTAAGTTGTCATATTAGGCCAGCACTGATAGATAAATAAATCATATTGTAGTTATTCCGTTGGCTAATTGAATTGATCGGAACATGCTAGAGCAACTGTCCAGGGCCGGGCAATATGTTCGCTATGGGAGGACAATGCCCAAATCGAATCGCTGACAGGCGCGCGTGCTACGTGGAACCCATAAAATCGTGGCACATATTGTCGTACCTGAAATTTACGTGCAACACGACAGCGCAGTCGATGACAGCCAATGGGCGGGCAAAGAGCGGAGAGTGTCAAACTGCCAGCAATGTGCTTGACAATAGTCAGAGCGAGAGCGACAGAGAGAGAGAGAGAGGGAGACCGGCAGATGCTCATATTTAAAATGCAGAACGTCGTTGACCACTGTGACCAACGCCAGAGAGGCAATTGGCAGTGGGCAACGGGAATGACTGTGTAGACTTTTCGCTGCACACTCCACACACACACATACAGATACCTATTCCCTCTCGCTCCACTCTCTGGCAGTGGCCTGTCAAATGGCTTCACGGCGGTCCACTGCGGCAATTGCGTGTGCTCTGCGGGGCCGAGTCGTGCCGACTGTCCAGCGGGCGCAGGCTCAACACCTTCCAGCGGGCATCATCATTACCATCATCATCGATAAATGCATTTGCCGTTCTCTGCATACAAACTGTTGCTAAATTTATTTATATGTAATGTCCTCTCATGCATATTTAATGTCTACGCATCTCGCTCCGCCGCGACGCTCCAGCAAGCGCTAAGAAGATAAAATGCATTTGCCCGCGACCCAGACATCGCTGAAGCTTCGCTGAAGCCTCGCTGTGTCTTCACTTAGGTAGCAGCCACTCCTCGTGTCTACCTGCTTCTGGTCTTCTTCGCAGCCAACTGGGTAGCAGCCTTTGTAAGTAGCTTGTTTTGGCTTGTAGTTAGCTGCGATTGCCTCCGACGCGACGCGACGCGACGCCTCGTGGATCGTGGACTCCAGAAGTCGCTTTGGGTGTCGCGATTTCTCTCTGTCTCATGACTCACGGCACCTGGCTTCAGTCTGCCAAAGGTCAGCCAATCAAAATGGTAATGCATTTAGATTCTGACTCGACTTTTTCTTAAATAAAATATACAAACTGATTAGCGATTAAGGTAGAATATATATATTTTGGTTTATAAGTTGAAGTAGTTCAATTTTGATGCGGATTTTACAATTTCTAATTTATATTTCTCTTAATCAGTAAAGGAGCTTATATTGAAAACTGCCTGTTCAGAAGTTCTAAATATAATAGATAACGCTTGACGAGATGAATAGTTATTCAGTCAGAATTAAATCATAGGGTAGGACAATGGGGCTCGCATAGGATTGACTTTCTGTTAAAATGTTTTACAGCTCAAATTTTTCATATCAATAACATATTCCCAGTTAACAGCAAAAGGCTGTTAATCATAGGCTTATATGGGCTAAAATGTTCGTATGCATATCTATATTGTATATTGTAGACTGTTCATTTAATTATCGCCAGGCTGTTCCATGAGCTGGCAACAAGGGCAGCCGCAGTTCCTAATGAAAAGACAAGCTGATGCTATTCTCTGATATCAAACATATAGTCTGAGGCAGGAATATTAATTAAATGAGCAACAATATTCGAAATATATATATATTAAGTATATATATATATTAAGTATATATAAACATGAAAATTTAGAGATACCTTAAACAAACTCAGTTTAGAATTGAGTTTGAGTTGAGTAAATTAAATAGTTTTATTCTCTTTAAAATTGTGTTCAAATTAGTTGGTATTCCGCATTTCATTTTTTATTGATATATATATTTTAGCTACATTTTCAAATTTAATTTAATTTCTAATTTTATTTATATTTTATTTGGCTTACATTATATTATTTATATTTTATTTAGTTACTTTTTAATGTTTATTGTATTTTGACAGTATTTTGACTTGTTTATTGTAATGACGATCAGCTCAGTTCCATCTCAAAATAATTGCTCTGATTGGTGGTATTAATGCTAATGTTGCCTGATAACTCTAAAGTCGGATCTGATCTACATATCCGATTAGGCATTTTAATGAAGTACAGGGTATTCTCAGTGTCTAAGAACTTAATCTTTATTTACACTTTATTCCATATATTTGATTATATAAGAAGTTTTTTTAGAACTAATAGATATGTAACTTCACACATAGCTAGCCTGCACCTCGCCTGTATCCAAAATGAGGCTAACAATGCTCAGACTGAGAGTGTCATTCATACACACATACAGTGCCGCTCAACTGAATAGGTTTGAAAAATATTTCTTCTATTTTTTCTTCTCTCTTTGTTCCTATGGCATTTTTTCCTTCTTTCTTTTTTGTTTTGAACTCTCATTTGGTTACTCATAATATGACAAAAAAAATGTAAAGGGTTCTATGCAACGGTAATTCAGAATTTTGGTTTCATCGTGAAATTCGCTGAATGTGTGGTCTATTTTTAGCTCATCTGATTAGGTTTGACAACTTTGACTTCACTTTTTGACTCACTGCGTGATTGAAAACACATAGTTTCTTTGGTGTACTTAAATTTAAAGTAATTGCTACCATTTTTTATAAATATGGGTCGCGGAAAATCTTTAACCGATTTTGAAAAAGGTCAAATTAAAGGCTATATTGAATCTGGCCTAAAACATAATGAAATAGGAAAGAAAATTGGTCGAAGCCAAAACTTGGTAAGCAATTTTCTTCGTAATGAAGCAAATTACGGGAAAAAAAAATGAAAGGAGGAAAAAAATATGCTACAACGGCATCAGAGAGGCGACTAATCCTTCGAACTGCTTCGAATTCCCACCTCTCTGCCAGTAAAATCAGGGATGAATGCGGTGTAAATGCTAGTTTGGCAACGGTAAAACGTGTTATTCGGAGTGCTAAACACTTAAAGAGATTAAAAATAAAAAAAAAACCTCCTCTTAATGATGTACGAAAGGAAGCACGACTTCGATTTGCCCGGGATCACATGACTTGGAACAAGGAGTGGAAGGCTGTGGTCTTCTCTGACGAAAAAAAGTTCAATCTCGACGGACCAGATGGCTATAACTATTATTTTCACGATATGAGAAAAGAGGAATGCTATTTGAGTCGTCATCACTCCTGTAAAGGAGGCGTAATGGTTTGGGGAGCCATATCGTTCTATGGAACTTGTGAGCTGCAGTTTGTTTCATCAAAGATGAATGCGAATGTCTACAAAACTGTGCTCCAAAAGGCTTTTCCCCAGTTTTCCGAAATTTTTGGACCTATTCAATGGACATACCAACAAGACAACGCCCCTATCCATACAGCCCGGGTGACAAAACAGTGGATTAAGGACCAGAATGTCAACTTGCTCGAGTGGCCGCCATACTCCCCAGACATAAATATTATAGAAAACATTTGGGGACTTTTATCCAGGAGAGTGTATGAAGGGGGAAGACAATTTCAAGACTCGGCGACCCTGGTTGAAGCGATTAAAAAAGCCTGGTCAATTATTTTTCACTGAGTGAAATTGAAAAATATTACGATTCCTTATCAACTCGAATATTTGAAATAATTAAGAATAAGGATGGTCATACCAAATATTAAATAATGCAGAAATAGTGTCTTTTATTATTTAAGTTACCAAGTGCCATGAAATATTGCTGTGAATAATTTTTTTTATAGTTTTGTTGGTCAAACCTATTCACTTGAGCCAAAAAAAGTGTAGATTTTCAGTTATGTTTTTGAAAATATAATATAAAAAATATAAAAACCGAACGCAGAAGAAAAAAAACGTTTGTATTTTATAAATAATTAATTGTTTCACTTAACAAAAATTATTTGGTTTAAATCCGAGTCCTCGTTATAAAGATATTAAGTTCTAAGTTTAACAATGAAGTCAAACCCATTCAGTTGAGCGGCACTGTATGTCTGTCACTCAATGCTGTGCGTGATTATGCGATTTGTTCTTTCAACATCTCAATGCGCCTCTTACTCCTAACCGAATGCTCCTGGCTCCCGCACACCTAATACCCCTTTGTCCAAGCTCCCCACTCCGTCCACTCGCTCGCTCGCCTGGGCCGTTATCTTCAGCTTGATGTACGCATTGTGCGAGAACAGAGTTGTACGAAGAGACTCATAAATCAAAATGACATGAGCAACCAACTCTGGGCATTAATATTTCAACACCATAAATGCGGCGTCAATTCGCACACAGATGGAGGCAGCCAAGGCAGACTGACGATTGCAAACTGTGCATAATAAATAAATAAATAAATACATATGAATGTATGTGTGTGTGTGTGGGACAGACAGGCTCTCAAACTCCCCACATAAGTCTGCAGGCAACGCTCACCATTCACCACTCTCGAGTATTCAGTCTCCTCCAGACTGCAGCTCGCTCTTTGAGCATCAAATCAAATCAACGCAAGCGTTCAAACATGCAACGGCGAGAAGACAGGCCGAGACACGCTCGACTAATTATGGAAATGTCATCGGACGGCGCTGGACTGGGCCGGGCTGTGGTGGGATCGTGTGAAGACCCCACAAAGTGGAACTAAAAAGTGAGCAAGCACCAAGCAGCGGCACTTGCATGGTAATTTATAAGTGAGACTTTTTGTTGGCTTTGTTTTGCGAGAAATTAAAATTAAGCGAGAGAGAGAGAGAGAGAGAGAGAGAGAGAGAGAGAGAGAGAGAGAGAGAGAGGGACGGGTAGACGTCGCTTAAGACAGTCAGCGACGGCTGTCAAGTGACAAAAGTTCAGCTCGTGGGTGGCAAAGCCAGACAAAAATCGCCCGGGCCCCCAAGCACAATGATATATGGTTTTGTCGCCTGTCATTTGGCTTTGGAAATTATTGTTGAGGCATGCACTTGGTGTGCCTGACTTGACTCTCTCTCTCTTTCTCACTCTCTCTCTCTCACTCTCTCTCTACTGTAGTCTTATACTTGGATTATAAGACAAGTGTTCTCATAATATAATTCGTTTTATAATACATTTTATTTTATTTATAGCTTCTCTTAAGCTTAGGTCAGGGTATTCGAAGTTGTGTTTGCTTTGTGTTTGTCTCTTCGGCAGTTGCAGTCGAGTTGTTGTTGCTGCAGTCGTAAATTTGAATGAATTACGATCTTAGGTGGTGCAACGTGTCTGCGTTTTAAATATATGTAGTCAACACCTATCTGGGAGCGAGTCGGCGCTTCTAATGGCCCAAAGGTAGTCCTCCGTTGTTGGCTCTTTTGTCTTTTGTTACATTGGCAGCTTGAGTAGCTTTGTTGGAATATAATTTACCTTTTCTCATCTCCTTCTACCTCTTTCGCTTCCATTTTCTTTTTCTTTTATTTGCGTGTTTTTATGCGAACCGATTTTTCATCTCCCATTATAACAGGAAAAATAAATTTGCAAACGGCAAAAGAAATATTTTCACGAAATTCTCAACCGATAAATTCTTGCCAGCGACTCCTCGTGGCTTTCCCCGCCATATTGGTCACTGGCTGACAAGTCCAGTCCTGGTTCGAAGATTCCAGATTCCCGGGTGGGTGGGGCGCGGTATGATAAATGGACGCGGCCAGCGAGAACTATAATGGCCACCGCGATGGCTTTCACCTGCGCCAGCTCAAAATTTGAAGAAAAAAGCGCTAGCTGTGGACTGGAGTACTGCGAGATACCCTAGAATTGATGATTTGCTTATGGCTGTGATAAGTTAGAGGAAATGTCTATGACATGGCTTCACATATCATATGTCATACAGTTTATGATATGCATATGTCATATATCATATATCAACATATCATATATCATGTGTTGCATAACTCTGTTAATCAAGGATAATGGATAGGAAAAAGCAATTACTATATAATGATATACTGAGAATATGCTTAGATAAATTATATAAATCTATATATATATATATATATATATATATATATATATATATATATATATATATATATATATATATATATATATATATATATATATATATATATATATATATATATTTATTATATATATAGTAGATAACAGTACCTATCCTAGATTCTGAGATCTTTAAACTCAGCTACTCTACAAACACTCTACTCTACTGCTGGTCAACCTCCGGCTATGTCGCTTCTCTATGCGATTCTCAGCGATATGTGGCGAAATGGACATTTATGAAAGAATTATTGATGCCAGCTCCAATACGTATATGTGTGTATATGTGTGTGTGCAAAGTTTATGGCATATTTTTTATGACTCTCACTCGAATCTCTCCCGCCCCCAGCGCCGCGCCGCACTTTAGTCACCCGGAGAGGTCATGCCCAATGTGGGCAGCCAAATGCCAAACCGTATAATACAATAAATTGTCAGGTAGTCACTGGGCGGCTAGCTGTCAAAATGCAAGGGCATGGCTGAAATATAGCTCTACAGCTCCACTTGTACAACTCCCACTCCCACTCCCACTCCCATTGCCGTGTAACGAAAATTTTAATTTATCGACGCCATATGTGGGCAGCGAGCAGAGTAACTATTGGGCCTCACAGCCCTTAAGTTCGCTCCGCTCGCTCGCAGCGCTACTTCTTTTTTGGGGGAAATATAAAATTTGATTTACTGCCGTGTCGGTAGCTTCGGCAGCTAGCTTCCAACCTTCTCAAACCCCCTCTCTCTCCCGGCCTTTCTCTTACTCTCTTTCTCTCTCTCTGTCTCTCAATCTTAGCGAGCATAATTCAGGGCCCAACGTAGCTGCATTCTATGATTTGTGGGTCTCTGGTTTATTGGCTCTGGCATCGGGCCCAGCTCTCTGCGCGCTTATTCATTTCGTTTTCTGAGTTACAGCCGTTTAGCTATAGACCCTGACAGCCTAAAGTGGATCGTTGCCTCTGTTATCGCAGTAATATCTATATTTAATTGAAGAGTTGAAGAAAAACCAAGTTTTACACGAGTATATATTTCAGTGTGCAAGTCTTTAGCTCTAATCAATAGCCAAAAGGTTTGTGATGGACAGAGGACAGTAAGATGGACATTGCAGAGAGCTAATATGCTCATTTTACTAAGTGAATGGGTATAATGAAAAAAGTATTTATTATTTCGACTCTTTAAAATAAAATATATATAGATTTATCTATTTGGGTGATTTACTTCAATTTAAATTGAAAATAAACTGATGAGAGCCCACTGTAGATTAAGATGCAGAATGGATTTTTAGCTGTAAATTAAAAGTTTAAAATATTGAATAGCTTATAAACAAGCCAATTCCGTCATAGATACAAAAATCCATTAAGTTTCAACAAAATTTCAATGATATATCTACACAAGCCCAAATATATATAGTAAACATGACCGTAGAAAGCCAAAGTTAATATTCACAGTTTTGAGAGATTTAAAAGTTTAAAGAGTATTATGCAGTCGGTGTCACCCGACTGCAGTATTCAGTATACTGACAAAAGAGTTATGTTATAGAGATAATAAGCAATGTTTTTCCTGCCATTATCCTTTTCTCTAAATATTTAATATTTTCCCAACTTCAGGCGAGGCCCATAAAAAGTTCGTTTTGGTTGAAGTTTTTCTTTGATTTATTGATTTGTTGTAGTGACTTAAGTGAACTTTAAAATGGTGTTCATAATTACATTTACACATTCATAAACATACATAGCAGATATACATGTACATACACATACATAAACAAATACATATATGTGTATGTATATAGTTATTATTATAATTTACAATAGTTTTACAACTTTTAGTTTTTGGACAATCTTTTCATTTTCAAATTGGTTTTCACATATGCATAGACGAACGTATACATACATACAAATATATATGTATATATACATACATATATATAGTTATTTATTTATATATTTTGTATTTGATTTGTGTTTTCATTAATAAATAATATTACAATTACCGTAAGCTTTAAATGGGACACACACAGAGAGAGAGACACACTGACGAGCGAGTGGGTGTGCGGCATATCCTTGAATAGAACTTTTCGCCTAAAGCTAAATTTAAACATTTGTATGTAGCTATAGTACATTAGATCACTAGCTTTTCGTTTCACGAATGAGTTGACCCGCCCCTGACCCAGCCCCTCCCCGGCCCCGCTGCCCCACGATCTGGGGGCCAACTCAAGCAAAATGATTTGACTGAATGTTGACCAACGGCTCCATCTACGGACGAGGCTCCTACTACGGATGCGAGGAGCCCATGCGCGGTCCGTATAACGAGTAGGGCGCGAAGTACTGGGCCAGCGCGGCGTGTGGCGGCAGTCCGGGCAGCACTCCGGGCGGAGCCAGCGAGGGCGGCAGCATGGACGGCTTGCCATACGGATGGTAGCGCGCCGCCGCCGACAGTGGACTCAGCGGCGGGGTGGGATAGGTGCGCTGAAAGAGCGGATGATTCGGTGGTATGCCACCCGCGGCGGCGGCACTCAGCACTGCGTCCGGCACGGAGGCTGTGTGCGTGCGCAAATGCTGGAACAGATCATCGGAGGTGCCGAAGCGCTTGCCGCAATACGCCGCATCGCTGCCAATCCAGGAGCACACGTACGGCAGCTGCGAGGCGGCCGCCAGTGCCGCCAGCTGGGCGTGGTACGAGGAGGCGGCAGCTGCCGCCGCCGCTGCTGCTGCACTCGACCCGCCGGCGCCAGCTGAGCTGCCGCCCGACTTGCCCCCTCCGCCCATCTCGCACTGCGGACAGCCCGCCGGGCAGGGCTGTCCAGCTGCCTTGTTGATGTAGTGCGGACTGGCCGGACAGCCGGTGCAGTAGGGATCGCGGCATATGTTGGGTGCGCCCGCCATCATGCCCGAGGGATCCGTCAGACCTTTGAGCCGCGCATAGTTCAAATAGGGATTCATGGCCGAGGCCTTGAACATCGCGTGATGCGGCGACATCAGCGAGCTCGCCGTCATCAGATCCATGGGATAGGGTGTGCCATAGCCTGTGGATGGGAAAGCGGAGTGTTAGGAGATGTATTATAATCTAATTATAACCATTAATAAATTCAATTTGCATAGGAAATATGTTTAATTTTTTAAGAGCACTAACATGAAAATAAACTTTGATATTAGCAGTAACATTAACATTGAAATTAGCTGTGACGTTAACATAAGTGGTTGCATTAACATTAATATTAACATTAACATTAACATTGATAATAACACTAGTATTAACATTAACATTAACATTGGAATTAATATTAACACTAGTATTAACATTAACATTAACATTAACATTGGTATTAACATTGATAATAACATGATCATTAACATTAAGACAAACATTAACATTAATATTAACACTAGTATAACATTAACATTAACATTGTCATTAACATTAACATTATTAATAACATATGCAGCAACATTAACATTAATATTAACATTAATACTAGCAGTAACATTAACATTAACATTGGCATTAACATTAACATTATTATTAACATAAGCAAACATTATTATTAACAGTAATACTAGCAGTAACATTAACATTAACATGAGCATTAACATTAACATTAGCAGTATCATTAACATCAACATTAACATGAATTGAACTGGAAGTTGAGCTTAAACTTGTGTTGTCTAACGGACATCATTACTACTCTAACTCTAACTCTGCTCTCAGTTTAAAGTTAAGACTTTGAAAGTAGTTAAAGTTCCAGATCTAATGATTGCAATTAGTAGCCCAAGCTATTATCAAGGGCATTGTATAACTATGGTTATAGTATTACTGTAGTATCGACTCTTACCTGGCGGATAGTAGGAGCCTGGAGAGGGACTGGCCTGCTGGCTGGCCGCATGCAGAGCCTTCACGTAGCTGGCCTCCTTGGCCGCGGCATAGGCGGCCTCTTGCAGTCGACTGGCGCTGGGATTCGAGGCTGTGCTGGGGCTGTGCATCGCCGCCGACTCTTTGGAGCTGCTGCGAGCCGGCGCGGACGAGTGCACCGGACTGCCGTTCAGCTGGGCTGGGCCCGTGGCGTTGGGCGTGCGGCGCAGCTGGTTCGAGACGCTGGCATTTGGTGATTCGCGATGCGAACTGCTGCTGGCACTTTGATTCGAGTCGCAGCGCGACTGTCCGTTCGCCGAGGCTCCACTGCCCATGGCCATGGCCATTGCCTTGGGTGTCTTTACGCGTTGGCTGCTGTTGCAGCTGTTGTTGTTGCTGTTGCTGTTGCTGTTGTTGTTGCTGGTGAGATTTGTGGCGCCGCAGTCGCTATTGTTGTTGTTGTTGTTGTTGTTGGTCTCGTAGGGCTTAAAGGTGCTGAGGGTTTTGCTGTGAGCCGGCGGCAGCTGCTGCTGCTCGACGGAGCCGGTACTAACGCTGGATGAATGACTGCTAACCGGTGAGGATTTATCGCGTGCGCTGTCCAGCCCGTTGCCGCTGCCATTGCCCATGGCCTTCGGCTGCTGTTTTGTGGACTTTTCAATATTGGCCGCCAGCAGCTTGGGATTTGTGGTATCCGCACCGATGGCGCTGCATGTTTGTGCCAATAGCGCCAACGGGCTGCTCTTGTTGTCCAGCTGCAAGAACCGAAACGAAAAGAAAGAGAAAACAATTATTATTAGTCTCTCTCTCTCTCTCTCTCTCTCTCTGTCTCTCGCTCACTCTATCGATATCGTGCCATCAGATAAGAGTGGAACAATCCACGCTCTGTCGCGCCTTTTACTTATTTGCATTGTCTTTGGCCCAAATGCGTGGCACGATGCGTGATCCTAATCTCTGGCGCGATCATGAAACACACTTTGAATCTCTTTTGGCCTGCTCCCATTTGGCCTCTTCCCCATGCCCCCACTCCCCACTCCTCACTTCCCATTTGCTCTCGGGTATAATAAATAAGGGCTGCTGGCCATAAATACGGCCGACGTGGCCAAAATAAATGGAATTATGGGGCTATTAAAGCGCTTGCAAATAAAAGATATAAAAAGTACATTAAATATGAAATTACGAAGCAAATGTAGTGTGAAAGCATTTGGACCCCATTGTGGTGGGCTCCAAACCCATTGCCAAGGGGCACTGCAAATATGATAAACGCCCGTTGTTAAAACAAACAGCCAAATCGGGCCGAGGCAGCGCGAAGTCTTTAAATTATGCGGCCCAATGACACAATACACTAAATAAATACACCCACAAACACTGTCTGGCCTTTGAGTTGGGATTTCATATCTCAAAATTCAAATATGACGTGACTTGCTCCAGAAAGTATATATCGAGATATGATCGTAAAAAGTAATGGAGTTTTTCAGCTATAAGTTTAGGCTTAATGAAGAGTATACACTATGTACATACAGTATATAGTATATATAGAAGTATATATAAATAGTTGTTAAGTTTTATAGAACCGAATAGAAAGAAATCAGTTATCTATTTAAACTTGGAAAAGATAGAGAAACAGATTGCATCTTTATATAGAACTGTCCCATGCCTATCCTTACAAGCCCCTCCCAAGAAAATATGCATATATTAATAAAGTTCTTAAAACTTGTAAAATGTATAGCCTAATATAATTATATAAATTTTTATACATATGTATATATGTAAGCAAGCCGAAGACACTAGCAGCCAGAGCTTTAAGTACTAAGTTAGCATGTAATTTCAATTATAGCAAACTCTTATAAACAAATAAATAAAATATTTTCCTAGAAATAATATTTCATTCTTCATAGCTCTTCATAGTTTCATCATCAACATTTTGGCATCTTTTGCTTTCTATTTATTTTTTATTCTAATGCAAAAGTATTTTATGATCAGAATTGTAAAATTTTTAGCCCTTCTGATTTATAGTTTTTTTTTCGCAAATTTTATTTAGTATTTTAATTTGTAATTATTTAGTATTTTAGTAATAAAGAATAAGTAATAAATTGATGGAATTTTTTCTATGCTTAAATGGAAAAATTTGGAAAATATTGATTAGAAAGTACTAGAGATAGAGAGACAGAAAACTCCCCTCTATTTTATTCAGTTTCGATGACGTCTTCTGTTCAGTTTTGATAAAGAGTATTTATAGGGGATGAGGCAGGAGCATAATAATGTGCCGATTCTCGCAATTAACCCAACTGAATGGCTGGCCATAAAGCTGCCATAAAATATGACAGCGTAATATTTGGCGAATGATTAGGCGAATTGGGCTAATCATTGGCCATTAATCATGGCTAATAACTAATATTGTTTTAGTGCTACTTTTCAGCCTGAAAAGTGAAAATTAGCGATTCGCGATTCGAGTTTTGCAGTGCGGAATGGAAGAAATGCCGGCACAGGCCGAGCCACAAAGCAAAGTGCATATAAATGAAATGAATATTGCCCACTTACAGTTGTGCCATAAACTCGAACACGGCTTTTGCAATAAAATCCATTTCGCCGCATGCCATAAATTATGGCTCAGCAGGGCACGAAGCCCACAGAGAGAGAGAGAGAGAGAGAGAGAGAGAGAGAGAGAGAGAGAGAGAGAGAGAGAGAGAGAGGGGAGAGAGAGAGAGAGAGGGAGAGATGGTGAGTGAGAGTGTAGTGAACCTAAACTGAGCAAACGAGTTGAGAGTCATAATTCATGGAAACTAACAAAGCACATTGGAAATAATGACGTATAGCTTATGTATTTAGTGTGCCTGTGTGTATGCGTCTGTGTGTGTGTGTGTGTAATTACGCCCATGCTCCAACTGGCGCAAGTCATAAACTACAAAATATTGAAGCTTTTATAACACTCAATGGGCAGCCATAAATTATTATGATACCATTGTAAAAATGGCAAATTTCTTATCGGTACTTAAGCGCTTTTTTCTCTTCACACACGCACACACACACACACACTTTAATGGGGTACGACAGAACGTATTTTGTTGTGCTGTGATAAGGACCGCATTTAAGAAAAATTATTTACAGTTAAGCAAATATCGAAAAATTCCAAAATAATAAACAGAACAATGAAAAATGACTTTTCTGCTTGATAAAAGAAATTGATAAAATAAAAATATATTTTTCTGGTTTCAGGCTTATGTTGAGAACATAAATAAAATGATTGGATTTATTTTTATATTTATTTATGTTTGAATTTGTATATATTAAGGATTTATTTTTTTCTTTATTTATATTTGAGCTTATAGATATAAATATTAATATTCATTTATATTTTTTTAATTTTTATAAATATTTATATTTATTTGTATTTATATTTGCCAGGCTCTAGAAGTCTTGGCTTAGCAGCTGATATAAATGTACTCATACATTGAATAAGTTCTTTTGAGCGAACGAGTGAACTTGTTCACTGAACTAATCATTCCATTGAGCTCTTTTTGCTCTCAACCGTAGCTAAAGTAGAGCAATCCCAGTATACGCCTCCTTACATTTAAAGACTCGATACTTTAAGTGTTGTAGGAATACACACGCTCTATATTCTCTAATCTCGTCGTTTCCTCAACACATTTATTACTCTGATTGCAGTGTGTGAATTTCCCCCGGGATTTGTCGCTCTTCCGTGAGTTTCACACGCAGCGAAAGTCGCTTGAGAATATTATTTGATTTTTATGGCTTGCGCCCCCCCTTTGAGGTAGTCCTCGATCGTCGGCCATCGATAGCGCACTCATTCCGCGAACTGGTGCGTTATCAGAGGCAGGCTATCAGCTCGGAACCCCAAATGCTTGCCACTCAGTCTCGTTTTAGCACAATTAGTCATAATTTAAGCGAGCGCGGACTGATTAAGGTTCCCTATTGATTTTTGCGTTTGTTTGTGATTTAGTTAGCGTCCAATGGGTATATATTATTCGTATGCGAACTCATAGATAGCCGACTTGCACGATTTACGACTGAACAATAGTGTTTATTAGGGCTTACACAGACGACATTCGTCTGCGGTTTTCGTCGGCTCCAGATCGCTGATTGAATTATTTAGGACTGAGCTGGCTAATTGGAACGAAAGCACAATTTACTGGGTGCTAACAACGAAAAATGTGCTAACTTTAATAATATATGGATAATAAAATAAAGCAAAGTATAGAAAAAAAAAAACAAATGGGCAGTTATAGCACTTCATTAGCACTCGCTCACATTAAATAAAATTTCCCTTTGCTTGTTGCTGTTTTTATATATTTTTTTTTTACATCCGTTTACAAATTATGAGCTTTGTGTTAATTAAAATGTTACACTCTGTGAAAAATGTGTGCAAACAGCAGCAGCAGCAGCAGCAATTACAACAACAAAGCAGTTAAATAACAAGTAAATACGAACAACAACAACAACGACGACTGCAATTATAGCCTGAGCAATGATTGAAAACGGTTCGGGCATATGCATTCGGTCATGCCTTTTGCACAATCGAGTCACAGTCGCTTGTTAAATGCGTATAATTGAATTAGCCACTCGAAACTAAACAGTAAGCAGCCAACCACCAGGCACATATCTCGGTCTCCTCCTTCAACTGCATTTCGCATTAGCTGCTAATTAGGTTTTTAAGGTGTGTGTACACAAAATATAACGTATACGCAGTGTGTGCAGAACGTTGTGCATAGACTGCTGTATATACAATCGTTTGTTTACTACAATCGATATTAGTTTCGAGCTAATCGATAAGTAATAAGCAAATGTTGATTACAATTCATATTTCGACTTAATTCAATGTGGTTACGTATACGCCATGTATGAATAACCTTGCGACTACGTGGATACTGATGAAAACAACACAATTTATGACATTTATGCTGAATAAACGATATATAAACAATTTTGATTTCTAAATAATCGATATGCAATAGTCAAATGTCGATTACAATTCATATTTGGACATAACTCTTCAATTACGTATACGCCAGGTATGCAACACAGTGCTACTGCCGGGCCAAAGATATGTAGATGTAGATATTAAGTTTAGCCTTATAAGTATGCTAAAAATAAGAATAATGATCGATATTAGCTAATAAATAACTGATCGTCAATAGTCAAATATTCGATTAATAAACGATTATTATTAAGTATACGCATTGTATGCATAGCCTCGTTCCTATAGATTTTTAGTGTTTTCTGCATAAACGATATTTATAATCGATATTAATTCATATGTAATCGGTAAGTAATAGGCGAATATCGATTATGATTCTTGATTCGACACAACACACATTATTACGTATACGTATTGTATACGCACGATCTTACTGCTTGTTGGCACTTTGATATTAAGCATTCAATCGTGTTATTGCACTTAAGACAACAATAATTGACTTGTTAATGATAATAATCGTTTAAAAAACGATAAGTATTCCATTAATAACAGAATATAATTAATATTAATATAACGTATACGCTTAGTATGGCCTTGCTGAGATTATGGCACGAAAAGTAAAACGATGATGCCAAATTATCTATTAATAATCGATAAAAATATATACAAAATCGATAGAAATCGAACTAAGCTAGAAATGCAGATAGTGAATCAACTTATGATATTTATTTTACAGTTAAAATATTAAATAGGTTATACTGTCTTGCCTTCATATATTCAAGTTTAAATCGATTATATATGCTTTACAGAATTATCGATTTACTCTTGCTGACTATCTACATTTGCCTGTATTAATTAAATACTCTTTTCATCCCTTTCTGAGTCCCCATTAATAGTGCTCAAGTTGTTGCTAATTGGCGCTTTTTGGCAGTATTTACTGTACTTTCTATTGGGCCACACTTGTTATAAATAGGCCTACGTGTGCGTGTGTGTGTGTGTGTATTTGCAGCTTACACAATATTTCACAGCTGTCGAAGAACACGATTCAAATAGGACGCGCGCGATATGTGAAATGTGAAATGTGACACATTTTACGCAGCGGCATTTTAATGGAGCCCAAAGCCATGTCGGCATCGGCGTGAGGGGTAAATATGACACATCGACACGCTTTAGACGGAGCGAATACACACTTGAAACAATATTAAGCAGCTGCAGCACGCAAACACAAACAATATTAGAGAGAGAGGGGGACTGAGCTCACGAGTCTCTCTGATCAACTGCGTGCTTGAAGCCACTCAAAAAATCATACTCCACGTTAATATGACAAACAAAATGTTGAAACTTTCGAGACAATGACAATGACAAGCGCTCGAACCATGAAATCTGAATGGGCTCAATTGAAGCACGCGGACAGCAGCCGCAAACAAGCTCTGAAGATCAACAATTGTTGTTGCTTGTCCTCACCTATTTGTCCGTTACGATTCTGAAGCTTTGAAGTTCAGCCGCGCAGCGAATACATCTAATTTGAGCGTCATTTGCATTTTGGTGTATTATAAATTATGCTTAAATGGCAGCGTGGCCTGGCCAGCGCAATAAAACTTATCTACATTGATAATGCAATTCAGCAAAGCTACCCTGACACGCCCACGCCCACAGCGAGCTTCCCCTGTGGCCATATTTTCGTATGAAATGCAATTTTCTATGGCTGCTGCGGCTCACTCGTTTGCTTCCTGCCGCACACACATACAGAGAGACTGAGAGAAAGAGAGAAGAAACAGCCGCTATAAATATGAATTACAGGATAAGCATAAAAAGCGGAAATTGTGCGACGTCGACTGCGGCGGCGGCATCGCTTTGCATAAGCCCCCAGCGAGGATGTTGGCGGCGTCTGTTAAGACGCTTTTCAGTTTTGTTGCGAATTATAAAATAAGCGATAAAAATTGTATAAAACTTAATGCGGACGTCATGCTCCCACTCTTTGTCTCCCACTCTCTCTCTCTCTCTCTCTCTCTCTCTCTCACTCTCTCTCTGCACATACTTAACGCTTATGTGGATTTTATCCATTATCTGTTAACACCTTTTTGTGTGTGTGTTTTCATGTTGCTAATAAATTCTGCCAGAGCTGAAATTTGCATAAATGCGCCCGACAACAGTCATTGCGTTCAAAGAAATTGTCCTTTCGGTCGCCCTTGTGGCTTTCTGACAATTTACTTAATCATAATTCATAAAGTAGCACACGAAATGTTCTTTCCGCGGGAGAGCGGCAAAATTATTTATCAAATAAATAAATGAGGAAAGACGAAGCATATTTAAATCGAGTGAGACCCTCATAGCCAGCAGAATACTCGATGTTAAAAAATGTATAAAAAATGTTAAAGAAGCAGTTATGAGTGGAAGATGCCTAAAGAAAATGTAAGATATAATGAGAGAAAATTTTTCCCATTTTTGTTTATTTAAAAATTAATAATATAAATATATAAATAAAAAAAATATATTTATATGATGTTTTTTAATTAAATTTTATATTACATTTTGATGAAATTTAATTTAATTTTAATATTGCAATTTTTATTTTATTATTGTTATTTGATATTTAATAGTTTTAGCTCAAATATTCTTTTATAACTGAATTAAATTCAAGCAAAGCCAGCAATAGGAAATATTACTCTTTATGTTTAATATTTTTTATTTTTTTCACAATTTAATTAAATTTAATAAATATATAAAAATGTCATATATATGTATATAATTATGGACAATAGTTCCAAGTGATTCATTGCATAGGTTGACAATCTGGCTCAACTAGGACATTCATTTGACAAGATAAATATGATTGATAATATTGAGGGCAATAATTATTTATATATGCTATAAATCTGTGCTATGTATAGCCTCTGACAGTTTGAAATTCATTATCTTTGAGTTTCAAAGAATTAAGGGGTAGATATGGTTACATGGAATCGACTTTAATCCACTGCAAGTGTAATGCTTTCTAGAAAAGTCAAATAAATATTTGATAAGTGCCAGAAGTTTGTGTGTTTCCAAGAATGTTTCTATCAAACTCACAGTTCTAGCTTTTGCAATTCAGCAACGGATGCCAGAGTGCAACATGTCAGAGGCAATGCATATGCCAAATTGCGAGCACTCGAACTCGAGCTGGAGCTGGGGAGTTGGGGAGCTGGGGAGCTGGGGCTGGGGAGCTGTCGCGGCAAATGCGCAATCCAATACGCCTGTCCGTAGTTTATTTAGCCGGCGCACAAACGCTGTCACATTAACTGTCAACTGCTGCAAAAGTGACACTTGTCATATTGACAGCTGACAGCGTCATTTGACTGTCAAACGCAGCTCGGCTCTACTTGAGTAAATATGGTCGAGAGTGAACTGCACAGAGGCAAGCAGAAAAATAAATGAAAAGCTTATATTGCACGAGTCGAGGCTCGACTGGGGGCTGGGGGCGACGTGTGGCAATGCTTTTATGGCGTTGCCACTTAATTTGACGACACACACACAGGCAGGGAGCGAGAGAGAGAGAGAGAGAGAGATACGCAGCAATCTCATGTGCACTTGGCGTTAGACAATGTTGCAATTTCAGCCGTTGTTGTGGCCTCAGCGACAGCGACAGCAACAGCAACAACAACAGCAACTGTCAACCATATCATTGCAATTGTCACAGTTGCCGCTGCAATTGTTGCTGCTGCTGCTGCTGCTGCTTGTGTTCGCTTTTGAGTGACACATTAATGCCATTTTCATGTGTCACTCTTTCTTTCATTTGGGGTCTGCGGGGCTTTGTGGCCCCTCTGTTAGATTTCATGCCAGACTTTTGTCAACATTACGTGTCCATTTAGTTGTCAGTTAGCGAGTGTTGTTGCTGTTGTTGTTGCTGCTGCTACGCTCGTCGCATAACCTTTTCATGTAGCCGTTAACACTTGCTGGCTTTTATTTGCGTTTAGCATATACCCAAGCACAACTCGGCGTATACGCAATGTGGCTATAACTTTTTAAAACTTCGACTGTAATTAGTCGCCCTCTCGCTCTGTCCATCTTTGTCTCATGCCCAAGCACTTATTGGCCATTGTCAACGCCCATTTGGCATATTCCATTATGTAGCCTCATCATTCATGGCGCTGCTTAAAAGCAAATGCTGAATACCAAACAACAACAGAAATAACAACAGCAAGCGCCTGTCCACACAAGCTGTTAGCTTTAGCTTTTGCCAGCTGCTCAAGGTTTGTTCTCTTTGTTTCTCTCTGTAATTAAGACAACGAATTTATCAATCATACGCAGTCCCTCTCTCTCTTTGATGTTTACTATATAAGCATACATAAGCATTGCTAACTAATTTAGTCAGAGATTATGTGTGTTTAATACAGTCAATAAAATAAGTTAATGTACAGCTGCTGCTGCTGCGGTTGCTGCTGCAATTTGCATAAACCGAAACAGCAACCGAAACGGACTGCCTGTCAGTCTGTCAATCTGTCAGTCTGTCAGTCTGTCAACTGATTGACTGCCTGCGCCTACGTACGGCATTCATTAGTTCTCACATTTGTATAATAAAGCCGGCCTGCATATAAATTCTCGCTGACAGACAGACGGCTGACTGTGCCCGTTTTCGGTTTTTGTTTTTATTCGAATGCAAAATATATATATATACTGTATATAATATAATGAAATATCAAAACAGACTATATGCGATTTTAAGCTGACAGGCGACTAAATTAATTTGACAATAATTAGCATTTCAAGTTGTCAGCGCTAATGAATGCGGCGGCAACTGTTGCTCCTATTGAATGTGCCAAGGTGTTGCTGCTGCTGCTGCTGCTGCCTGCAGCGTGCAACACATTCAATGACCCATCGCACAACTTGCAACTTGCAACTTGCAACATGTAAGACATGCCCTCTCTCTTCCACACTCTCTCACTCTCTAGCTCTCTCTCTAGTGAGGAAATTAGATGAGCCGAGGTGTCATTCGCATTGGCCGCGCGTTAATTACGTGTTATTTATAATCATGCGCTTTACACATGCGTTGACAACACCTGTCAGCAGCGCTAACAACTGGCGTATCGAATCGTGTCGGGACAGCTGCCGGCTCTTCTCGCCCAGCCACGCCCCCCTCGCCACCCTCCGCGACTGCCCTGCCTGCACGATTATTCATAATTCATTTTCCCGATTTCATTTCATTTCATTTTCATTTTCGTTTTCGTTTTCTTCGCTCGCGTGTTTTCAATTTTTGTTTGCTTCGCCTGATTTCAGTTCGCATTGCTCGTGTGTTAATTAACTTTCGAAATATTTGCGTTTTACTTCCGCCTCAAAGCATTTTGCTTGCCCTACAGATTTTTGTGTAGACCATCAAAGTGATTTACTTGGCTAGAAGTATCGTAGTATCGAACTGGGAGTTGAGTGTGGGCTGATTTAAATGTATTTCATATTATAATAAATTAAAAATAGAAATTAATTTATAAAAATTAAACAAAAAATTAAATTTTCTATAAAAACTAACTCCGAAATCGATCAAATTATTTATATAAATTTATTTAAGCTGTAGTTCTATTATTTTTTTAAGCTCTTGATTAGAAAAACTTGCATTTTTTTACTAGTCTTACTGTATTGAGGTCTCCTTAACCCACATAATAAATATATTCAAATAAAGTCCATGGGACAGGCGCAAGTAGCTTCTTCGTTTTTCGAGTGCATTTCCGGCTCAACTTCCGTTTCGACTCCTCAGTGACAGTCAGCTGAGACAGATAGAGCGACAGCTACCAGTGTTCCGAAACACTTGGCCGGAAAGCTAACTGACAGTTCAGTGTTGTACAGCGCACTTTTTGTTGTTGTTGTTGTTTTTAATTTGTATAACGAACACAATTTGTGTACAAAATGTAATCGAAAGCAAGAAAAAAGTAAAGAAATTGTCTATTCCTGAGCGTGAGAATGAGCGAGCGAGTGAGTGAGTGGGTGAGTGAGTGACAGGCTGACGCCCTTTATACTGCCGCCTCTGTCCGTCAGTCTGGCAGGCTGTCAGCCTTTCAGTCTGTTTGGCTGCCCCCGTCCATCACTTTAGATAATCAAATGCGAAAATATGCGAATAGATCCACATACTACCGGCAATGCAGCCAAAAACGCAAACACACACAGTCGAACACACACACACATGACACACCCTGTCATAGAATATAAAGAGATATAGCTTGTAGCTCAGACATTGCAGGTATTGTGTGCCCTGTAGCGCCTGCAAAAGACATGGGCTATGCCGAAGGGATAGTGCGAAATTAGTATTCAATATGTCGATAAGTCGATACATAACTATTTCGATAAATATACGTATGTGTATATTTCGATAAATCGATAAATTAAGGATATTTATTTCATTGCTTAAGGTAGATTCATTAAGGGTTATAGTAATATATTAAATGTGAATTTGTATAATATACATTTTTATCGATATGTCGATAAATTGTGATTTTCACATAATAAAATATATAAAATATTTATTTAAAATGGTTTTAATATTTATTTTTTAATATTTATAAGATAATATAAATACATAATAAATATCACTTTATATATAGTTCATATTTCGATAATTGATTACTTAAAAATATATATTTTCCTTGAATCGATATACCGATACATGCTTATTATCGAGAGCAGAAGCTACTAAAATGGGTTTAATTAATAAAGAAGAATCATATACAAAGATCCACACATATCATATAATGTATAGTAATAATCTTTTCTTATATAACTAAAAGTAATGGGTATCTGTGAGTCGATCACGTGATTAGCTCGCATTCTAACTAGTTTTATTTTTTTCTTGTTGATTTGTTTCCGTTTTGTGTGCGCAACGCCCTTTTGCTTGATTTTTTCCACAGCGATAAGCAAATTTCGCGAAAGTATACCAAAATACGAGTAGTCGGGCAGATGACGGGACACGGGACACGGGAAACGGGGGCGTCGAGCAGCTGTATAAATGAATTGCAGATGGCAAACTTTGCAGCAGAGTCGAAGCTAATTTAAATAAGCAGCCAGTGGGAAGCGTGAACGGCGCCCTCAGGCAACGATCTGCAACACGTGATAAGCGTCAGCTGGGAACAGACTGAGAGAAGGGCTTGAGCAGGCGTGAGATGCTCGTGTCGCGTCGTGTCGTGTCGTGCGGTGGGAAAATGCATTTTCACTTTTCAGCTGAGAGCTTTCATACAGTTATCCACAATTGGATGTTGTTGTTCTGTTGTTTGGGTCGAAAGCTGTTTTCGCCTCGAATGACATTTCCCAGTTTACGGCTGTCAAGAGCAGGTCCTGTGAAAATACTTTGCCATTTGACATTCATGACGTTGGGAAATAACAATTCTGTCGGAGTATTTAATTTGTTTTACTTTTCTTTCTTCTCTCTACACAAATAAGAAAATATATATGTGTATATATTTATTTTTCTTTTCTTTCTCTCTGTGTTCTTTCAACCTTGGGACTGTCGCCTTGAAGTGTCGCCAGGCAAATCAGCCCGGGTTCAAAGAGTGTCAAAAGCAAAGGCATGGAGCCGGGCGGACAGACAGCCGCTGAAGTCTAAGAAATTCGTTGCGTTTACAGCGAGGCAAAAAACAACAAAAAATCCATTTTATGAAAACAAATGTCAGTTTGACACATGTCGTTTTCTATTTAAATGAACTCGCTGTCAACTTTATGGCGCATATTTCATAGCTTTCAATCGTGAGGCCCTTGTAATGAATATGGATGGGGTTGGTTCTGGTAACGACGCATCGGCGAGCGACAGCTGTTGTTTCTGTCTGACACGGTCATTAAATTATATTATTTATTTACTTGGCTCGACTCGGCGAAAAATCGAACACAATCTCACATATCTCACATCATTGACAGCTCAAGCTTTGATTTTCTGAAATGCCAAAGCAATGAGCAAGAAACTTACAACGATGCGGACTCAGAAGTCCCTAAGGCAAACGATTATCAGTTTGTAAAACGAGTAGATTGGGGTATCTCGTAGTCGGATATTTCCATTTATATTTCGACTTGTTGAAAGTTCGCTGCTCACTTTCACTTTTCGAATGTGCAAAGTGGGGTCGCTTGTGGCTTGCAACACACGAAACTAATTTGAACCGCTTTCAAATGGCTGCTTAAAAATTAATGGAGCCACGTCGGACACTGGCATAGATACGGAAAGAGTTACGGCTGTGGATAGAGATAGAGTTCAAGTTGCAACTGGATTGAGATACACATAAAGATATATGTGCAGGTATTGATAGAGATGGATATACAGATACTGAAAAAGTTAAAGTAACAGATATTGTAAAGATACAAATTCATTTTCAGATACATTTTAATACTGAGGTACAGATACATTAAGATTTATGTACAGATATGATTATTTTATATATTCATACATAATATGGATTACTTAAATATATAGTTGTAACAATCATAAATGTATCTATATATAAGAAAGAAATTCATTGAATAATAATAAGATTACAGATACTTTTAGAGTAATATCTGTATATCTATATATCTGTTTGTATATATATATACTATCTGTATCTGTATTGGTTTATCTGTATGCAAATGGCCAGAGATATATCTCTATCAGCTCATATATTGATTTAGATAAAGATATACATAAATTCTTTATAAGTAACAGATATATTTAGTAACTGCATATATCTATCTATATCTTGAAGATGTACATATATGTATCTTTATTTATATGAGATGAAGATACATTCTATGTAGTTTTCAGTACTTCGATGTGTAACTATACTTAAAGACATATCAAATGTATATATCTGTATCAGCTCATATATTGATTTAGATAAAGATATACATAAATTCTTTATAAGTAACAGATATATTTAGTAACTGCATATATCTATCTATATCTTGAAGATGTACATATATGTATCTTTATTTATATGAGATGAAGATACATTCTATGTAGTTTTCAGTACTTCGATGTGTAACTATACTTAAAGACATATCAAATGTGAATTGGTTCATTATCTGTTGAAGTGTGCTCCAGGTTCCATGTAGCTACAATCATCATATGTGCAAGCAGTATCTGTATATTTATATCTATAGTTAGGTGTCTCCATATCTATATGTAGTTCACACTCCATATAGATAACTATAAAGATATCTACACACTATCTATATAAGTCGATAGACTTGTGCTTTACTCTGTATAGAACACATATCCAACTTCGTATCTCTATTCTCTCCATCGGCACTTCCATCTTGAGCACTATCGGCACATGTATCTCTGATCACCCACGCGCAGTCAGCGAGAGCGTTCAAGTGGCGCCAATTAAAATGATTAACATCGATGTGAATGTGTTGCACTAAGAGTGTCGCCTATGCGAACACACAAACATAATAATAGCACAGAAAAAAAAAACATCTACAGAGAATAGAGAAAAAAAAAACACATACATTTGAAATTTTTTGTTGGTGTGATAAGACAAGCGAGTTGTTTCGGCGCATAATTGATGTGATTGAGATTGATTGCTTATTTGTTCGGTGTGTGATGTTGTTGTCCGCTTTGATTGAAAGCCAAGCCAGGCCGGGCCGGGCCGGGCCAAGCCCAGTTATAAAAGCAAAACTCGTCGCGCTGCGTGGCTGGCGCCAGACACTTGGTCCCATTGCCATTGGGCATTGAGTGCTGACCGCCTTCTCTGGCTTATCAATATTACATTTGGGTTTATTTTTGTTTGTCTTTTTTTTATGATTAGACGCTTTGTGCGGACAATGGGCACAGGCACGACCGCATAAATGCGTAGACACATCAGCCGCGAGGGGGCTTCAAAACCAATTTGTGTGTGTTTAGTGTCAAATGTGGTGTTGAGCTGCTCGAAGCCAGTTGGCTTCGTGGCTGGTGCGGCTGGTGCGGCGAGGGCTTAGTGTTTATATCATTTTATGGCAATCGCTCATACGAGCCGACTTAATGATTGCTGCCATTTGGAAAGCGGTTGAAAAGTTGATGCGGCTTAGAGCCACATTAAAGCGTATCGGAAATGGTCAGCAAATGCCAGTTAAGACACAATTTTGCGACATTTTTTTCGGTCGCTCGGGCGGGCTTTAAAACACATTTGAGGGCGTGAGGCGAAAGCCCAAAATTACGGGGCATTTGCTTATCGAGAGTGGAGTGGAATCGAATGGAATGCGTACTTGAGTCAGCTGCTTCGGGACTTCCATTCGGCTGCCATATCAACTGACCATAAATTAACAGCACTTTGTTAGTTCGAGCCCCGTTTACTACCCCTTGCCCCCGCTTGGCTCCTCTCGCCCCCTTTTGCCCCCTCTCGCCCCTCTCTGACAGTTATCAGCGAGCATATTAATATGATTATTTCTATATTAATTTATTGGTTAATTTGTTGCCGCATTTTACGATTATTGGCTCTGGCTCTGGCTCTGTGGCTGTGGCTTTGACTACCCCAACTCAACCAGCACCGCCCCCACCTCGTCCACTCGATTATCGCAGCCCATAATTCGAGTCTGGCGGCTGCTAAAAACGGGTTATTATTTTGCGTTTAAGCCGTCGTTTCAATTCATTACCATAGTTAGTGCCTCGCGTGCATTTAAATGAATTCATTGAGTCTCTCGGCCATTCAATTTGTACGTACGTAAGCATTTAGCATGAAATCGTCTATAGCAGTGGAGCTTACTCAGGCGTCAATAGCGCGATTGACGCTCCAGCAATGTTTTCTGTTTTATTATTGATAAATGCCTCAGCAAAAAAAAAAAAAAAAACAGCAAAAAGAGGAAGAAAAAACATGAAAACAAAACCCATAAAAGATGTTTTCCTACACTTTTCTCCTCTCCTTCCCCTCCTGCTTGTGCGCCGCATGGTGTTTTATTTATAGTCTTCCACAAAGTTGGGGTTATTAACGAAATTGATCGCTATAAAAATTATGAGAGCCATAAAAAATATATGCCATACAATTTGAGTATTCCCTAATCGAGTCAGCTAAGTTTTATTCATACGACATTTATTTCGGGCTCGTCTAATCGAGATCTTAATCTCGCTACTTTATGACTCACTCGATTCTATTTTCGGACACTTTTGCTGGACAGTTCCGATGCGTTTTCAAAGAGTTGGCTTTGCTTTACTAGATCTGAGATATTTCGGATATGAGAAAAAGCTGAACTTGATTTTTAATCAAAAACTTTAAACAATCTTATCTCTTTAATCTAAAACTTTATTTAAGCCTGAAATATTTTGAGCTGAGAGATTGTAACCAAACATAAGCTTAATTACGATTTCGCTTCTCTCTCTCTCTCATTCTCTTTCATTTCTTCATTGTATCTTTTTCTTCTCATTATTTCTTTCTCTATCTTCTCTCTAGTGTCCCCATTTGCTTTCGTTTTATCTTACGGGACTCTCTCAAATTGTGTCTCTCGCTCTCGCTCTTTCTCTTTGACACTTTTTCTCTTCCTCTCTTTCTTTCACTCTTACTCTCGCTCTTCACATTCTCTCGCTCTCTTTTTGCTTTTTTGTCTCTTTCTCCCCCAGCGCTTCACCTATCTTTTTCTCTATCTCTCATCATATTTCTTTAGCTCTATCTCTCTCTCGCTCTCTCTCTCTCTCTCTCTCTCTCTCTCTCTCTCTCTCTCTCTAACTCTTTCTTTCTCTCTGAGGAATATTTCTTTTTATTCAGCTTTAATTTGTATATTATTATCAACAGGCAATTCTAAAAAGTTTCTCTTCTGTATTTTATATTTTTTTTTTACAAATTTATCAGATTCTGCATTTCGACTTTGTTTTATCTACAATTTTCTCTGCCTTTTCAATGATAGCTGAAACCGATTTCCTCGTTAATTTGGATCGTCAGCTTTAATATAGTTTTAGATTTTATAGCTAAAAGTAGCTACAGAAGCTTTGACAAATGAGTTTCTCTTGGCTTCACTTAAATTGTGATATACTCTACATGTTATACATAAGTGTGTGTGTGTGTGTGTGTGTGTGTGTGTTTACCTGCCCACACACATACATTAAGATATTTGTGATATACCAAGAATTAATTAACACTTTAGGCAACAGCACAAGAAACAGACAGAGAGGGAGAGACAGACAGAGGGAGAGAGGGAGAATAAAAATAAATAAAAACTATTATGCAGTATGCACGAAAAATTAACATGACAGCTCTAGACATGGCAATTTATCACTAACATGCTGGCCAATTCATTGTTGTTGTTGCTGTTGCTGTTGTGTTGTGTGAGTGTTGTTGGGCTGTTGATGACACTTTAATTAGAGCCACACGCAAGCGAGGCACACAGACAAAAGACACAGGTCTGACAAGCGACTGTGAACCACTATTACAACAAGCCGAGCTGAGCCCAGGCGACGCAATGAACTAGCTCTCTGTCTCTGTTGGCAGCGTTGCCAGACCGCCGCTGACGGTTGACGGTTGACTGTTGACTGTTCACTGGCTGAAAGCTCAAACGGCTTTTGGCTCTGCGGTCTGCATAAATGGCTGCTTGACTGACACATTTAATTATATTAATGATGTTTGCGGTCAGCTGACATTTGCACTTTATTTACACTCCCGAACGAGCAGTTGAGCTACTCGTCAGACTTTCACGTTAACATGGCTCACACACACACACACACACGGACACTCATGCGAGTCAAGCTTGATCATTTCTCAAATGTGACAGCAAATTATCAACAGCAACAGCAACAGCAACAACGGCAACATTTCTGTGGCATAGTTTTTCGCCGTCTACAAACAACACAAACGATGACACTGACAGCTGTCAGGCTTAGTTTATTTGATTTTATTATAATTAATAGCGGGCAGGTGTCATTAATCATTGAATAATTTATGGGCATTCGCTGCTAGTATTTACATATGTACACACACACACACTCGCACTCGCAACACTCAGCTGCTAAATGCGAAAAGGGTTAGTCAGTAAATAAATTTACTTAAGTTGACAACGTCATAAATTTTAAATCGTAAAAGTAATTTATAAATGAGAAATGACAGTAAATGCTTCGCAAGTGCTTTCCATCTGTATTCAATATGTACACCTGCGCGCATTCACACCGAGACCTTCTCAATCACAGTTGCGAACGACTTCATTAGGAACTAGTCGAGACCAGTCACTGCCGAACATAATCTGGAATTTCATTATGTCCCTAGCAGTGCAAGCAGAAATGAACTAGTTCATTGAAGGGTTAGTCAATACTACTCATTACCTAATTAGTGGTAAGTGGTAGTAAAATACCAATATTATTTGCACTGCGGAAAGCAGTGCAATCAGAAATGAACTAGTTCATTCAATAACAAGTCAGTATTACACCTTAGTGAGCTCATAATCTGGACTTGCATATGGAAAGCACTGAAATCTCAAATGAACTAGTTCAAAATAAAAAGCTAATAATATAATCTGATTTTGAATGCCATTTTACGAACAAATAATCGAAAAGAGCACGTCAATTTCAACTGAACTAGTTCATTAAATTGAATCGGAACTAGCAATAACTTACATTTCAACTAGCAGGTTCATCTTTTAGGATAATAATCTTACTAGTTCATTTAAACACAAATGAACCAGTTCATTTAAACACAAATTAACCAGTTCATTAAAGTCACAGCTATGTCTAAATAACCATAAAGAATCTTAAATTTAGTTTTTGATTACACTCCAATTTCATACGAACTACTTTTTTATGAGTGAACTCCTAGAAAGAACATTAGTTCATTATTTTTAGTTTTGTATTAAATACCATATGAGAAATTGAACTCAAGAATGAATCGGTAAACTATCTTTGCTTGAACTAGTAAGATCTTTTATCGTTCCTTAGACGACTTGAAACTCTGTAATCTTTAAACAGTCATATTATCATTTCTTGAACTATAGAGCACTATATCGGTTAATACAGTTTCCCATATCATGTGCTCAACTGTATGAACTAGATAGTTCATATTGACAGAGAAAGTTAAGTTCACTTGCTTAAACTATAGTTCCTAAACCAATAAGAAGATATATTGTATCTATCTATAAGGCTCCCATACACTTAACTTTCCCGTTTAGTTGGTGATTTCTTCGTTTAAAGCTCAAGTGAATTGCGAATTTAGTTCCATTTTAATGGATGCAGGCAGCACTCGTTCATTGTTGCGCCGAGGAGCTGGCATCCGCTCGTGGTGTGAATAGTGTGAATATTTACTCACAAATTAAAATGGAAATTTATTGGTCTCAGCGAGTTTTTGGGGCTGCCGAGACCGCAGCAGCAGCAGCAGAAGCGGCAGTCAGAAGGAGGCTTTCGGACTCTGATTAACTGCCTCGGCACTTGTGAAATTGCATTTGTTCTCTGTGCCATTATAAATTCAGATTTGCTGAAGCCATAAATTCGACTGCAGCGTTGCCAGACCGTTCAACTCGACTCCGAGCACAATTCAAATTGCCGTGGAAAACAGTTTATAGCTGCAGCTAAAGCAGTCCGGCAACCTTCGGCTGGCAGTGTCCACGGCAGTCCGGCAACCATGTGTAGGAGTTGCTGATTGTTGTCGTAAATTGTTGCCTGCGGCAAGTGGCCGTAATTGCTTTTCTGTCGACATTTCTATTATTTATGAAATATCATACGTTCATAAATAATGGCAACTAATTTTATTTAAACGCTCGCAAATACCTCGCACTCCATAAGCTGGCCATATCAGAGCCAGATTGTGATATATTGCCACCGCCGCTCTCCCGCACTCCCGCACTCCCCTCCCAGCCAGATAAACACAAACAAGAATCTATTATTCAATCGAATAACAAACAAAGTCTCACCTCAATGCGATATAAATTGCGACTCGGACTTGCTGAGCTGAATAAACACACACACACACACACATGGACACACACACACACACATACGCACTCCCACACACATACTTTCGTACTATAATTAATTGATCGCATATAATAATAAATAATTGTATAAAATTTGATTTAACAACAGTTATGCATCGAATATTTAACTTGAATAATTCAGGAGTTAATGCAAAACAATTAATTTCAACTCGAATATATTTTCTTTTTTTGAGTTGAGAGTTTTTGATTGAGCTGAGTGGACTCAACTGAAAGGGTGTCCAAGAGGGTGTGTGAGATGAGGGAGGATAAATATAGAGTGAAGACTCCAAGCCAGTGAAGAGTTAAGATGGATCGGAAAACATTAAATACTAATAGAGCCGGATATAGTCAAGAATTTTCATATTTATGTAAAAAGAGAGCATATATTTATATATGTATAAAGAGAGATATAAAGTCAAATGTAGTTTTGATTCTTCAGTTTTTATAATCGATAAGAAATTCTACTCTATATGAAGTTTAAATACTCTAATATGTATATTGCATTAAGCACATATTTTATGAATATTTCTTAGAGTCAAGACAAAATACATTTGTTTACTTATTTTTATTCCAAGAAGTTAGGTAAGTTGAGCGATACTCTATATTTGACCTAATACTATAATATTGAACTAACGGTAATACAGTATTGTTTCAGTTTCAGCTATATTTTAAATTCTGCATCAAATTTGAGCAGATTCCTCGGCACAAACTGAAGCTTGATCGGTTGCTTTATATGATAACTATATGAGGTGATGTATTTGCCAAAGTATTAAGAGGGTTTACAGAGTATCGGGCTATACTCTTCTACATTAATATGTATATATACTCCCTGATTCTACTTGCTCTACTTCTGACTCTAGACCAGGCAAACTTTGAAGGACTAAAATTAAGCAAGTTCTCTTCACAGCAAACCCAAGAGCCATCTACAGGCTATACTTTACTATATATTATAGTCATAGATACCATTTACCCGTTATGCAGTTCTATACTTAACCCTATACTGCATACTATATAAATCAATAAAAAATGTACAATTTTCAATTATAAACTTGTGTTTTCTATCAAAATTACTTCTTGCATGAGTTTTGGGACACTGTTGCTTCTTTGCTTTGCTTTGTTAAGCTAAACAGAAGACAATTTGGGCATCTCGACCTCGATCTCTAGATATTCTATGTACGGTATTCCCACTGAGACGATCTTCTATTCATCTCCCCCACTTCGCTCTTTGATCTTCAGCAAACTTACCGCTGTTGGTGCGGCGGCAGCTGTCATATAATCCGGCCGGAGATAGTGGTGATTGCTGGACTGCAGCATTTTGTTGTAGTTGGTTAAATCCACTTTGAAGGCTGTTCTTTGGTTTGGGTGTGGGAAGAAGACGGGGAGAGCAGCAGCACTCGAAGTTCGAAGTTGGCTCAAGCTCTGAACAGTGCTGCCAATTTCGCGCTGAGGCTGGCGTGGTGCTGCCAACTCGAGTGAAAGGCGGCGCCTGCGCCTCGCTCAAGCCGTTGCGGCTTTTGGTTTATTCAATTTGTGTTCAATTCGCAGCGATTGTTGCTCAAGTTATTTATTATTTATTTATTGTTGCCTTTGGCTTGTTTACTTATAATATTAATAATTCAGAGGGGGATTTCAGTTGCTGTTGTTGTCGTTGTTATTCAGTTATTCCGAGTTGTGCGGCATAGTTAATTGCGAATCGCTGCTTAATTGTGTAATAAACTCATTAAATCGTATAATTGCAGCTGCTTAATATTTATTTCACTTTAGTTTTGAATTATTTTTGCGTTACGCGCCAAAAGCTGCGTGAAAAGCGAATTAATTTCCAGATATCGAATTACTTTCTTCTGATTTTCTTTGGCTTTGGCTGTGGCTATGGCTATGGCTGACTGCCTTCGTTTAGGGCGTGTTTTATGACGAGGCACGTACGTGGGAGCTTGGCGTAGCTAAAGGGGGCCGCAGGGGGGAGGGGGGCCGGGCTTGACCTCTATATAATCTATAATCGTAGATCGCAAGTTGTTTCAAAAACTTTGATTATTTATTCATTTATTTCTAGGACTATATGTGGCTCAGTCTAGGAGTAAAGCACTTTTTTGAAAAACATCACTTTAAATTTTTAAAAAATATTTTTAAATTTTTTTTTTAATTTATTTTTTTTTAATTTTTTCTTGTAATTTTCTTTGCGTTGCATGTACTAGTGCATGTGTATGTGTGTGTGTGGGCAATTTGTTACGTATTTATTTGACACGCGGCACACGTTAAACAAATTCCACTCCGTTCGCAATCCGTTCGCTTTGGACGTACGTACTTTAACGTGAAATAACAGAATTCGACTAAAAATCTATAAACAACATTCATACTCATTCATTTGTTCGCTCCGCTCTTGCGTCTGCAGTCGTTCCGTTCGGCAGTCTGTTGAGAGTTGCGAGAGTGCAAAGCATGCGGAACGCTCGGGCATGGCACAACTTGTTCGGAAACCAGTTCAGTTTCACACACACTCGCGCGTATTAGTGCTTGTGTGCGTGTGCGTGTGCATGTGCTCTTGTGTGCTCTTTGTTGTGGTCGTTTTCATTTTCAACAAGTGTGCTTTTGTTGTTGTGCTCGGAGCGACAACATAATAAATGCCATGCGCAACGGAGAGCCAGAGCGCAAGAGTTGGAGAGTGCGAGAGCACAAGCGCAAGCTTTGTGGCTCTGGCTCTCTGCCTCTCGCTCTCACTCTCTTTGCTGAGCGCGCATGCTTGCTGCTGAGGCAGCACACTAAAAAAGTACTAAATTTCATTTAGTAGTAGACGCATTCGTTAAGTAGTTTTACACTGCGCTTAAAAACTACTGCGTTTCTTATGCATCAATTTATGATAATGTGAGCAGTAAAATGTACATAATCCTTAAGCATAATATTTTCTATGATAAATTCTCGAAACTTCTCGAACGAATTCGTTTATTTACATACAAACACACACACTGATACATATATGTTTGTATGTATATATTTGAGTTTTTGGAAAGCCGCCGCTCATTGGACGATCGTCGCTTCTGTGTAGCCATTTTGGGATTTTGTTTCTCGCTCTTGTTGTTGCTCTTGTTGTTGTTGTTGAGGTTGCGGTTGTGTTGGGTAATATTGAGCACAGCGGCGTCGGCCATAATTGTTTACAAGCTGCGGTGAGCAGGTGGGCGGAGGAAATAATATGTGCCAGAGTTATGTGGTCAGATAAAGCATGAGGTGCCAACAAGAGAGCGAGAGAGCAGCTTCGTAAATAGAAAGAGAGAATGAGAGAGCGACTCGTTAGAGTTTATGAGAGAGGCAGAGAGCGAGTGAACGAGCTGTAAACAGAAAACAGCTGCTGGCAAATGTTTTCACGTGCTGTGGAAGGGGTAAAGTACCGCAACGAATTACAGCCAATCCAGTTCAGCTGCGAATGGGAATGAAATGGAACTTGTTTTGGCCAAAAACAAAGACTTTTAAATAGAATTTAATTGTTAAACTCTGTGGAAAATCAACTCACCTGAGCCGTAAATCATCTATTTGCATACCTAAAGTGTCCTACTGCTGGGAGAGTGAACAAAGCGACTTTGATTTTTATGTCAGTTCTGATGTTTTCATTCATGGCCAACGAAATCAAGCGGCCATACAAATGCAAATGGCCGCGCCATAAATCGAACACCTACCTTTCGAAATCAGAGGTAATAAACGGCGAGACAATCAAAGCCATAAAGATTCGCCTTTCAAAAATGTCGAATGATCGACTCCAATTTGCATATTCAAATAGAAATTATTACAAATTACAAATGAAATAAATTTAAATTTGAAAATTTGGCGTTTCTTTTTGCTGTTAACTGTTTAAAGTTGGCTAATTGATTTGTTTGCGCATTGTTTTAATGGCTCACATTAAATTGTGTTTAGCTCCCACGCAACAAAGCAAACAATTGAGATTTCAATTAAGTGCCACACACACATGTATGCATGCTGCTGTGTGTGTGTGTGTGTGTGTGTGTTAACCACAAAATTAAGTGGCTAACTGAATTTGTGGCCACACACTCACACACTCTCTCACACACAGACACACACGTGTGGCTAGCAGCAAAAAAGGATTTGCCGTTGTCCTTTTTGCCAGCTAATCCCAAAAGACAGAGAAAGGGGTTTCGGAAGTGGGCAAAAGCATTTTGTTTGTGCTTTTGTTAGCATTTTAGCAGTTCATTTATGCGGGCCTCCAGAAGGAAGAAAAAAAAAACAACTCACAGCATATAATTGACCGGAAAATCCACTTCAAGCACAAAACAAATGACCAACACAAAGTGGGGGCGGGATCAAAAGCTGGGCTCATCCAAGGCTGAAAGACTTTTGCTTTAATGGCTCAATTGAGGGCGAGGAGGTCAACAGGTAAATGCTTTGGAGAGAGAGAGTCATATGCGGCTGACGAATTCTGATTGATTGATTGATGATGAAGCAGACAGCAGATCGACTAGTGATCTAATTGATTGACAGACTGGCTTCTTGATTGGCTGAGTGGCTGAAGATTTGAAGAACTGATTGATTGATTGATTGATTGACTGATTGATTGATAACTGATTGATGCATAGAAGTTTATCTGGTGGAGTGGCTGACTTACAGAGCTGATGTTGATTGACTGACTTTGATAAGTGATTGATTGGTTGATTACTAGATTGATGGACTACTACTGACTGATTGACAAATGGAGTGTGATTAGTGGCTGACTGGCTGACTGATAAGAGCAGATATTGATTGAATAACTGAAAGGTTGAGTAACTGAATGAATGGATTCACAGACTGATTGATTGACTAACTAACTGATAGGCTGCCTGACAAATATTGATAGATTGACTGATGAGAAACTGAATTGAAAATGATCTGCTGACTAACATAATCGATCGGTTGGCTGACTGATTGATTGAGTGATTGACTTACTAATTGATTGACAGTGGCTTGATTGACTGTCATATTGCAATACACTGACATTGACTGACTGATCTATGATCTACTAACTAAACAAATTTGATAAGCTGATTGACTGATTGACCAGTCGACTAAAGCTCTGAAGCTTTAAATAGAAGATATACGTGGAAAACTTATAATTTTAATGAAACTCTTATACTTATTATGCGACTGTTTCTACAGATAATTTTTCAAGATATTTGGGAAAGTTAGTTGGATTAAAGGTCAAGTAATTTCGGATAAGTTTGTGGGTATTTCTGAGAAAGCTTTTGATGGGGAGAGTAGATTAGCTACAAGAGACAATAAGCAGCAGCAGCAACTGTAAAAGTTCTGACTCTATTAATTAGTTGACTAATTCGTGTGTTTCCCATTGTTGTAGTTGAGCTCTAAGTGAAGTTTTTCTTTTGGCTTCTGCTCGTGTCGCATCGTATCGCAACCCTCTGAGCGCTCGTTAACTTTAAGCGCTCTTTATCGCGCTCTTCTTCTGCTTCGAGTCGCACCTCGACCCCAGTTAAATATCCCAAGCACTTTTAGCCTTTTTGCACTCAGTCGCTTCTGCTGTTGGCCCCCTTTGGCCCCTGGGCCCCCTGGCCTCCTTGGCTGCTTACACAACGTGTTTGTTTGCCCAGTTTCATGTTGTATGAATTATATGCGCTGCACACTTTTTAACCCTTGGCATATTTTACAAGCTGCTTTACTTTCAGCATACTCTCTAATAAACACACAAACGCACTTAATGCTCATGTGTGTGTGTTTTTTCTAGATTATGTATGTGTGTGTAAGTGTGTCTGTGTGTGTGGAGGTGCCTCAAGTGTGCTGGCGAGTTCATAAATTTGCCCACTGGGGCGTATGAGTAATGTGCATGAAGTGTAACTTTTAGTCTATGTGCGTGTGTGTGTGCGTGTGTGTGCGTGTGTGTGTGTGTGTGTGTGCGTGTTTGATGAGTGATCAAAAGGAAAAAATGAGAAAAATGTTAAAGCCATAGACCAGCAGGCAGCATATGTTAGCATCAATTTAACTTTATTATTTCTTTCCCTCCATCGTTTTTTGCTAAATATATTTGACGCTCGACTTGGTGTGTGGCAAAGTTTTTCATTCTTTGGCAAATGTATAAGTAAGGTAGCCTTCCTAAGGAGTCAAATATTAACTTTACCCTATGAAACTTATGTTTGATACGATTTTATAGAGTATAGATTGTGAAGGGCTAAAGACAGTATATTAAATCTCAGAATATACAGCGATATTTAGTTCAGAGCAAACTTCAATCTTTTAATTTTGCTCCAATAATTTAACTATATATGGTATATATACTGTATTTTTCTTGAAGAAAATCTATTTTGTGGTCCACACAAAAAATTTGGTAGCCTTGGTTGGCCAAATTGAGAGAGATAATGTTCAAAAATACTTCCAGAAATGATGCAGACTCAATCTCATTTTATTTTAAGTATAATAAAGCAATATAAAGATTTAAGACTCTATATAAAATATATAGAAAATATACATATATGTATAGACTAGCTGAGCCAACAAACGTCGCATTGATTTCTATTTCTTGTAGCATTATCAATCTCTTAATGCTTTAACTAACGCAAACCCACTCGAGAGCATGCCACGCATGCTCACACCTGATCGAGCCCACGGATCGAGCCCACTGATCGATCCTGTATTATAACTCAGCTGCAGGTCGGCGAGCGGAGTTCGAGTTCGAGTGGTTGGCTCGTCCTATATAAAGGCGAGCCTGCAGCAGTGTTTCTTCAGTCGGTGACCTGATCTCCTGGTGGACAGACGAGCAGTGGACCTCCTCTTCTTCAGTGTCAAGTATTTAAATAGTTTATTAACTAAATATTAAGTAAATTATTGTAATTATTATGTGCATTGTTTTAATAATCATTTTTAAATATATTTCAACATTGATGTATATATATTCTTTTGAATTTATTTACTTTGAATTATTGCGAAGAGAAAGTGTTTTTCTCTTGGACATGCTGAGCCAGAGGCAGAGCAGCAACACCTGAGCCAGATCAGGAGCAGAGGCGAAGTTAAGGCTAGAACTCAGCCGGAGGAAGAGCTAGAGCAGAGAAGAGAAGAGCTAGAGCTAGAGCAGTAACAGCTGAGCCAGATGAGGAGCAGAGCCAAAGCAGAGCCCATGGCAGAGGCAGAGGCAGAGTTGAGCTAGAACTCAGCCAGAGGCAGAGCTAGAGAGCTATTGAGCCAAATCCTATAAACAAATGTTGTAAAAGATAAAATAAATATATTTACAAATTTTGGATTTGATATTATAATTTCTATTTTTTAATATATCCAATTAATTTTTAATTTTTTTCCCAATTTATCTAATATTTTCTTTCATAAACTATTCATTTGCTGTGTATCGTGTTGCCCTTAATTTGGTTTAGAGCAAAGCCAAACAGTTGATGTGGGCAAATTGCAAAAGGATTAGCGATCGCTGCACATAAAGGTAAGTATGGAGACGGAGAGGGAGGGAGAAAGAGAGCCAGAGCCAGAGAGAGAGAGAGAGAGAGAGAGAGAGAAGAGAGAAGATAGAAGACAGAAGACAGAAGACAGAAGATAGAAGGTAGAAGGTAAAAGGTAGAAGGTAGAAGATGGAAGATGGAAGATGGAAGATAGATGCTTCATTTTGTTTTTATGATTGTTGATCGACAGAGTTATTGTGTAGGTGTATATATGTATGTATATTATTGACTATGATCTATGTAATTGATAAATTATACTTATGAAGAGCTCTTAGAGACATTCTCAACTGTAAGAAGCTGAAGTTATTTGCTGCGCGGCTTTTCTGGCTTCCTATTGCAATTGCTTAATCACAATAAGTTATAATTGCAGTCAGTGGACAGAGGCGGCTCTAGAGCTGAAAGCCAACAGCAACGACAGCAGCAGCAGCAGCAGCAGCAGCAGCAGCAGCATAATGGTGATCAATTTATTCAAAGCTATTTAGCGGGTTAGTTAGTTGCCCGTTTCCGGTCAGCCAGGAGTGCGCAGCCAGAGCAGTTGACAAGAAAATAGATGGCGAGTCAAGGCACGCCATGCCATGTCGTGGCATACAAGAAGAAAGAAAGAAAGAGACAGAGAGAGAGAGAGAGAGAGAGAGAGAGAGAGTGAGAGAGAGAAATCAGCTCACTTTTCATTCTGTATGGCCCCAGCTCGACTGCTGTTGCTGCTGTCAGCGCCTCTCAAGCGGCAACAGCAACTGTCGCCGTGGCAGTCACTTCATGTCGCAACGCATTAGAATATGTTGCAAGTAGCCACGCCCCTGCCCCTGCCCCCCATTCGTCCGAGCTGCACATATTAAAAGCCCCGAACAGTTGCAGTTGCAGTTGCATATGCAAAATGCAGGCGCGCGCGAATTTCATCTTATGACAGCTGCTGCTGCTGCTGCTGCTGTTGCAGTTGAAAAATATGTTGCTGTCGTTGTTTTTTTAGCTGCTGCTGTTGCTGTCACACTCACATGTTCGCTACGTGTTCTGCTCTGTCACTCCACGCACATGCTGCAGGGCATAACTCACACACACACACACATTCGCACACTCCAAACAAATGTCAGCTGTAAAAATCATAAATTTAATGCAAAATGCAAAAACGTTTCGCTTCGTTGCGCTTTTACTCTTGACAGGTGACCCCGCTCAGCCCGCTCAGCCCGCTCAGCTCCCCCTCAGCTCCCCCTCAGCCCCTATACACAACCCCCTTAATCCACACTCAATCCTCTCACCCTCTTCACCCCACTCATGTTTCTTTCATTCTCTTGTTGCACTCTGAGCTAAGCGCAAAGCCCCAACTGCAACTTTAAATGTAAGCGAATGACACAACGAAGCCTCAAATGGTGGAATAGATCTTCTGCCTTATGAAAATATATATTTGCTTGATCTGGTCATAGTCATTGTTATTATTATCTCTAGCCTAATGACCACCTCTGAGTCTTCATATATTTGAATATAACACGAAATGCTTTTTAGTTTCATCCAAATATAAATTTAATATCGAATTAACGAAATCAATTTGGCTGAGCCAAATGCATAAATTCCACAGAAAACAAAAAAGTCATTCAATAAAGTATAGGGAAGAAGAAGAAGAAGCGAGAAACAAGCAACTGATAATAATAGTTAATAGCATTAGTCTAAACTAAAGTCATAACATAAACATAAGCACAACATAAATTCCAATCAATGTGAAACTAATGTGCTAATGACAAGGCAAAAGAGTTGCCAAACTCAATAAATACCAAATCCTATATAGGGGGGCGATCGAGGGATCCACACCGTAAATGATGTCATGCCAAACTAAGCTCTCGTTAATGTGGGCGCGCATCATTTGTTGTTGTTGCTGTTGTATTTTACACTAAGAGCTTTTTTTCGTCGGCAAATGTGATTTGGCGCTGCTTTTGTTAATTGTTTACATTTCGCCTTCGGCACTCAGATAAAAGCCATACAAAACTATATATAACGCAAATGACAGTTGAACAGAGATCGAGAGAGAGAGAGAGAGAGAGAGAGAGAGAGAGAGAGAGAGAGAGAGAGGGAGACAGACTTTATATTAATTGCAAAATCATGCAAATCAAGAAACAAATTATATATGTTTGAAAACGAAGACAGAAACCGAAGAGGGAAATTAATTGCCAATATCAACGCATTCGAATAAAATAAAAAAAAAAAATAAAATGATAAAAGTTTAGATATGTGTGTTAGGGCTGGCTGCAGATGCTTATGAATGTTTTTATTGTTTCTTCTTTCAAATTTGTTATTAATTAAGAGTCATTTATTAAACAACGCGCAGTCGGAAGAAATCGAATGATGCGAACTCATAGACGCAGCGGCATTGCTTTGTTGCTCCGTTTAATTTATAACTAATTAATATGCATCAATATTTTATACACACACACACACACACATAAGTATATATAAATGAGTGTGTCTATATATCACAATCGAGACAATGGAAGACAGAAATCATAAGGAAATTTATGACCATATTTAGTGTACAATGCGAGACAGATTGCATACAAATGGGATTGCATATATATATATATATATCGACATATATGTACATATATATGTACATTTAGTTGATTTATATGTATATACATTGATAGAGTGGGCTTTCATACTTCAGGCCAGTTCTCAGTTAGATCTGAGTTGTATATAGTATTTCTGTACTGCCTTCCAGCTTGCCTTGAATATGCACCTTTTACTACATTAAAGTATTTTATTAAGCTTCATTTCAGGCATAATTATTGCAATAAATCATTTCACATATATCCTTCAGCTATATTATTAATATATCCATTTTACCTCACATACATTTTGATATAAATTATTTAATATTGTCATAATCATTGACAAGTTGCAGTTCGCCATAGCTAAAGACTTTCATACATATTTAATTTATTTATTTATTCCTCTTCGATAACTTATTTTATATTTATATTTATCTACAGATTGTAAATGAATTTAGGTGAATATACGAACTTATAAATATATATTGGCTATCTTAGATATTATTTTACTTATTCTCTCAGCATCAATATCTCTGCCTTTTTTTTAGGATTTTATTATTATGCAATGATATTTAGTGAAAATTAACTTATTAGTTATTAGTATGTTAGTCTACAATAGATCCAAATCATTTAGCTCTTAGATTTTATTACATGAGGTCTCTTTTTAGCTGAGGCTCGGGAAATGCATTTTCTATTCTTGAACTCAGTTAAGACTATTTAATTAGTTGAGTATTTCAGCAACTGCTTATACTGAGTCGTTTCTGATTTTGCTCCCAACATTTAATATGTAAACTATAAAGACAACTTAATTAAGCATATATTATTATTATTATTATTATTACATTATTATTATTATTATTATTATTATTATTATTATTATTATTATTATTTTATTTTGATTATTTATATTTTGATTTTTGTTATTATTTTCATTTTTTCTTTTTCTTTTTCTTTTTATTATTTTTTTTATTTTTAGTATTTATATTTTTATTTTTATTATAATTTTTATTATTATTTTTCTTTTTATTTTTCTTTTTCTTTTTATTTTTTTTTGTATTTTTATTTATTTTTTTTTATTTTTATTACCTTTATAATTATGTACTTATGTCTATGCTCTAATGCTCTTAGGCCTTTTTATAGAGTCCATTTTAATTGGTAATTAAATCATTCTTAATCGACTGCGCTTACAATGTAACAAAAGTCTTGTTTGTGTACTTAAGATATCATCGTAATATTAAAGTTATGCTTGATACAAAGTAAGCTTCAATTTAATTATACTAATAAACAAATACTCTAACTAAGGCAATTCTTGGGCTTAGTATAGAGTATGCATGTGAGGAGGATAGGAGGATATATACGATTATAATGTATGTAGATATTATATGTATATCAAAATCTCTCTCTCTCTCTCTCTCTCTCTCTCTTTCTCTCTTTCTCTATTTAATATAAGTCTCTCATATACATCATTATATTTTTAAAACAAACATGTTTAATATAATTCCATTTATCAACTCTTTTTGTATTTTCAGTTGCCATTCTAATCTCTTCTATAGAGTATCTGTCAGTCGACTATTTTGGCAAAATAAAATCAGATCTGGCAACATTGTTGCTAACATCTATCAGTGCTTCTGTCAATAATTACCAACTCGTCGACTGTTGCTGCTATATGGCTAATAAAGTATTCTCTCTGAACCGATTTTAATTTCAAATTGACTCATTAGGCAGCCGTATCTCTCTCCCTCTCTCTCTCTCTCTCTCTCTCTCTCTCTCTCTCTCTCTCTCTCTCACTCACTGTCCTTCCCTCTATATAGAGTTGCAGCGCTTACCCACCCGGAAAGAGGTCTTGCGCAAAACATAATAATCAGGCATAAACTGCACTTAGACTGGAGACCGAAGACCGTAGACTGAAGACTCAAGACTTAAGAGCTGTTATTTAGTTGTTGTTGCTGCTGGTGCTGGTCAGTGTGTGAGTGTATTGTGTGCAGTCGGTGTCCACACGGGCAGGGCCACGTTGATTAAAAAGCGAGTGCACGAGGCGCATACGTTGCTTAATTGTAAATTGGTGCGCGTTTTGCAGCGGGCCAAATTATAATTTCATGTTCACAAGCACATTTGCACGCACTGTAATTTACTTAAGCATTCTGCCGCTATCCATATAATCACCAGCTGCCTGCCTGCCTGGCTGCCGTCCGTCTGTCTCTCTGTCTCTCGGACTGTGCGAAACTCATAATTTAGCTGACACGCCCATTAACAACAGCCCCGATCCGAGCAACAACAGCTACAGCCTCAACCTCAGCCAGCAGCCAGCAGCAGCCAGTGGAGGGAGCCTGTGTTGGGTGGCATCGCGTCAGTTGCTCCATCAACAACAGCGCAACGTGCCGACACAATATAAATTATATATAACATGCATTAGCGCATCTTCAGGCACTGAACAGGCTCCACTCAAGGCAAGGATAGAGGCAGAGAGCAGGGGGATGGGTGGGTGGAGGGGCTAGGGCCTACACTGATCGAGTCACGCACCTTTCGCTGCGTGAAGCCACGGGGCAGGCAGCTCCCATTACAAGTTACGGATGTGAGCAAATAGTTGGGAACATCTATAGTCTCAGTCTGAAGCAGGTTCTCCGATCTAGATAATACTTGTTTAGAGTAAGTTTTTATTCAAATTCCGCTTGCATAGCACTCATTACCGAGCCTTTGTCTGCTGCATTATCTGTTGTTAAATATTTGATTTAATTGTAAAGAAAATAAGTTGAATATTTCTCTTGATTCGCTTCAGTTGAGCTTTGCGTTGCCTATTTGATTTTATATGTAGGCAGAATTTAATTTAAAATATTTTTAAATTTTTGTATTATTTAAATATATAATATAATTATTTTATATTTTTATATCTTGCTGCTTCTAGTATGAAATTAACAACTGAAAAATGAATAAATTTGATGAAAATTTGACAGAAAATTGTTTTATTAAATATTTAATAAAATAATAATAAATTTATTGAATTTTAATATAATTTATAGAATTTGTATGCATACAAAATATAAAATATACTATAATATATACATATATATTAATGTAGTTAATACCCAATATATATCAAACTCAATTAGAGTTAATCGTGCTTGAATTATCATATAAATTTGAATGTCTATATGGCATATCCCATTACATTTTATTATATATCAATTTCAGTCCAGACACAGCAAAGCAAAAAGGACATCAACTAATTACGGCCATCCTCAATAACAGGTGCAGCACATTCAAACTGTAATTAAATACCAAATTCTTTGTCAAGTGAAAACATAGAAATTGCTCTTAGTTAGGTGTAAAAATGTATCAGAAGTGTTAAAGGTGGATAGTTCTTTGTCAATTTGTAAAAGCAGAAATGCATATTACAGGCTGTGAGCGAATTTCAAAAACTTGAGCAGAGCGACGAGTCGTCGAAGAAGCACTCCATAGCACTCTGTCACTGCAATGTTTGACGAAAAGTTATGATTTGAGACACTCCGAGTAAATCTAACAATGTTCAACTGCCAATCAGTCACTTAGCGCTTGTATGGCACACGCATATCATAAACTATATATATAAATATTCTCATTAAAACTTACCATCCCGAATTAACCAATTTGGCACACTTCTGTAGCTCATAATTGTGCTCAAAGCATGTCATTAATGTAGCTTATCTAGAACCGTAGTTATTCAATAATTGCGTTTATTTGTTTGGCATAGTTAAATAATTCGTAAAAGGCCCAAAAATATAAATATCATAATATATCATATGCGAAGATATTGATATATATATCTCAGTTGTAAGTTTTAACCAGCCGTGAGCAAGGTTGACAGTAGCATACATATGTTGCCTCAGAGTTGAATCTTTCCTTGAATCTTCCTTGAATTTTTGCTTGAATCTTTCCTTCTTCGTTCCTAGCACAAGGACTACTTTATAATTTCATTCAATTCCTTCAATATTTTAGTATTTTAAAGAATTCTTTCATATTTCAACTATACGTAGCGCTGCAAATTTGAAAAAGTCAAAGTTTTTTTTAATTGTAATGAGCAAAACATGAACATTCTGAACATTGTAGGTGGTTAGAAGCAGGCAGCTGCTGCTGCAATTGAATATTTTCTCTCTGGTTCTTCACCACTCGGATTAATGTGTGCAAAAAATATTGTAGCCGGCAGGCGCACGCTTAGCATTGACTGCTAAACAAAAACATAACCTGGAGTGTCGAATGGGAAAGCATCCGAATGTTCGCTGCACAGCCTCGGGCGGATTGGGAGAATATGCAATATTTGATTTGGCGGAGCTGGTTGGAGTCGACGCCCACAGCGTGCACAATTGACTGTCGAGAGGTGGCCGGAGGGCATATCAGCTGGATTTCAATCAGCATATCAAACACACAGCTGTTATCCCTCGAGTCCTGGGGCACGACATGTCCGTAGATTGATAGGAGGAGGCGGATTGGAGGGGGGGAAAGAAAAACAACAATTGAATATTTTTTGGGGAAAAGCTCGTGAGTTGGGGAACTTTATTTGGCTTGAGCTGTTGCTGGATCGGAATTAGCGCGTAAAGTCGCCGCACTTGAAGCACTTGCACTCAGTGGGCTCCCGCAGGCGAATGTCCATGGTGGCCATCTCGGGCGTGGAGAGGCGAGTGCCGTCCGGATCGTAGCAGTGGGTCAGCGTGATGACCTTCTCCTTGAGGAAGCTTTCGCGGCAGCAGTAGCACTCCTGAGCAGAAGAGCAAGAAGTCGGAGTGAGAGCTTCGATCGAGAGGATCGTTGGGGATACTCACTTTCAGAAACCCCGTTGGGGTTATCACCGAGGGCTGCACCTGGCTGTTGCAGAGGCCCTCGCACTTGTTCACTATGACGTCGGCGTTGCAGGTGCGCTGCATGCGGCCCAGCTCGTCGAACTCCTCCTTGATCAGATGGATCTCGGACTTGAGAGTCTCGCAGTTCTCGTCGCCGGTGCCCTGGCTGTAGCGCAAGGCCCTCAGGCATTGGGGCAGGACCACTGCGACGACAAATAGCAATTCCTGGAGACGCATCCTCGACGGCTTCGCACTTGACTGTTGACCCTTGCCCAAACAGCTGCCGCTTTTATACGGCTCCCGAGTGCCGCCATTCGATTTGATGGGCTCGCCGAATGAGTTATATGCGGCTCTCTGATGGAATGTTTGTGTCACACGCCCCAGTGGGTCCCAGTGGAAACTGGGCTATGTTGCGGTAGGACAGAATGGCCATGTAATCAGCGGTTGATGTCGATGTTGTGTTGCGATCTTAATTGGTGCTTAAATCAAATGACTCTGCTACAACTTGCAAATGGGGCGACTCGAGGGAAGCACAACAAACTCCCAGAATTGCAATGCAATGAACCCAAAATGGAATGGAAAGAGGAGTCTATAGTCTGAAGTGAATATATATTTATATATAATGGAACATCTATTCCACACATAGTAAAGCTCAGTCTGCAGTCCTCTAAGTTATCTTTTACATATGTCGTAATGAAGAGGAAATGAATTGCAATGGAAACTGCTCAAAATGTTTCTTTGCTTATTTATATTTAGGCAAAATGAGAGAGATACCTAAACTTATTATATAAACTACTTATAAATATAAGTATATCGAACATAGTTCAACAAATCTTCTTACTTATATTATATATTATATCTAATGACAGTCGTCCGCTTCAAGAAATATCTGAAAATGCTCATAACTCGCATGGCTCGTGATACACTTGTGGCCTCAATCAGAAGCAGACATTTGTTATGTGTGTGTGTATGATTTAGCCAGCTTTGCATCGAGCCTATTTACTCTGCCAAGCACACATGCGTGCAAAATTTCCATCTGTGCCCAGGGGGCACAGGCGAGCGGGCGACGCACCGCAGAACGCTTCTTCGATGGCAGTTGAAGTCTGCCCGCCGCCAGTCAGCGTCCAGCCCTCCGCAGCTAGCCCAACTCGACCCGGACCAACCCGGACCGACCCGGGCCGGGAATATGGCTGCGCTTTAGAATTATCGACGCAAACGCAAAAGTCTCAATGGCGCAGTAAATTATGTTTTATTATGCAATAAAGTCAACCATAAAAATGCTGCAATAAATTAAATTAACTACTAAAAATGCTGATTTTATTTTTTTCTCGCCCCCCTCGTTCCGCCCTCCTGCAACGGCTTGCCACGGCTTGTCCTGGCCCAAATAAAGAAAGAATAAAAAAAACTTTTTGCATTTTATTCAGCCTCGTTTCGTCACCGTGGGGAGAGCATGTCTATTCGCGGCGTTTGTGCAGAAATTGTTGCTGTTCGCTTAGTATTATTATTGTTTATTGCTCTCTGACAGATGTTCCAGCTGCTGTTACTCGCGGCAAGAGGATCTGCGAAGAGCGTTCGAATCAATCATGAGACGTAGCTCGAGCTGATAATGCTGAATTTGTCTACGATTTGCAATCAGAAGTGAATATGAATCTGATGGCGACTTCTGATGATCTCTCAATATGCTCACAGATACAGTAATATAATAAATATATATAATACTATATACAGTAATATAATAAATATATATAATACCATATCCAGTAATATAAGAACATGTACACCAAGCTCTAATAACATTTGCACAGTTAATCTGAGCGTGAAAAATGTGAGTTTCGCTCGCAAATGCTTTCTACAACAATTGCAACTTGTATTTCGCAGGCAGTTCATAAACAAGGGGTCTGAACTTCAAAGGACAATTCGGTACACGGCGGAGAATATGCTTTGGGAATAAATGGCTTCGAGGCTTTCGGCTTGCAGTGGAAGCGGATGCACAGGGCTGATAAAGCGAACAACAACGAGCCCACATGGAAAAGTAACAACAAAAGCGCAATGTTTTAAATAAATAAATAAATATGGCACATAAATACAAAGCGCTTGGCGAAAAATAACAAAAAAACAATGGCTCGACGGCCACTTTTTCAAAATGTGTGCGAAACAGGGCAACAATAATGAAAGGCAAAAAGGAGAGAGAGAGAGAGAGAGAGAGAGAGAGAGAGAGAGAGAGAGAGGGAGAGAGAGGGAAAGGAAGCCAGCCGAGCGAGCGACAGGGCCCGACAGTTAATTCCGCGAAAGAGGAAATTACAATTCATGCCCTTTGGCGGGACTCCATGATTATCGGATCGAATTAGTGTCTGCCCGGACCTGAGCCGGAGCTCGAGCCTGGGATCTGGGATCTCGTCTCTGGTATCTGGTATCTGGGCCTGCCTTTGTGTCGCTCGCACGAGCGTGTGTGTCGGACTATCTGTGAATTGTCCTGGGGGCACATGTGCACACATTCTTTATTGCCGGCGTTTGCCGCTTGCCCCATTTGAATGAACTTAGCAATTCATTTGTTGCTCTCCCTCTCTCGCTCTCTCTCTCTCTGCTCCCCACTCCCCACTCTTTTGTTTCAATTCTGTTGTCATTCTGGCCCACTGTCTCGCCCGCTCAGTTGCTGCTGTCAGTTTCAGAATTGGACTTTTCTCAAATGTTTCAAATAGTCAGAACATGATTTATAAACAATATTAGTTATTTATAAGTTATGTATAAGAGCTATATATGCATAAGACTTAAGCATACCTCCTTTTCTGAATATAAAGAAAATCTCTCAAGTTTAGTTACTTAATTATACACATTTGTATGTGTGTGTGTGTGTCTTAGGCTTGTATTAGGCTGTTTAACTGCCTTTGGCAACTGGCAACTGGCAACTGGCAACTGACAAGACCTGACTCATTACGGCGAAGACATGTGTTAATTTATGTAACTTTCCCGAAATGCCATTGTGACGTTCATAAATCATTTTTGTGTTTCTGTTGTGTGTCTGTTGGCTGGCTGGCTGGCTGGCTGTCTGGCTGGGTCAGTGCCTACTCTTTTATGTTATTTTTAGTTAATTGTTTGCGCTGTAAAATGTTTATGCGTTTTGCCAGCAACAACAATAAACACGGCCTGCCTTTGGCCTCTTTGACTAATGTCTGCCGCGTGCACGTTTCTGCCTGGGTGATTTATCATGCGCAAAGTTTTCGAAAGGGTTTTTCTTTTCGTTTTACTGCTCGAATCATATCAATCATATCGAAATTAATTAAGATTGCATAATAAACATCAACATATTTATAATTGCGAAACGCGAGCTATCTACCATGGCCTCCCAGCATTGCATAAATCATAGAGCATTAAACGTAATGAAATAGTTGTATAAATATACCATATGAAGCACTATCAAACTGACTAAGATAAGGCATGAATCATCTACGATACTGATTCAGTAATCAAGCCAGAGTTATTCAAATAAAAATGGAGGAGTGAACGATAATTATTGAAAATATCAAACAAGTTTAGTCGGGAATGCCTGACTACAAAATACCTTAACCATGCACGAAACTACTGTTTAGATTATTCTATGCTTCATCTAGACGCATTACGACTGTTCATTCTTATTGATAAGGCAATGGCTTTTAGTCTTCTTTGGTCAAGCAATGCTTTACTCAGAATCTGAAGTGTTAACTGTTGCTTCCAGGCTCTGTATCTTGGCTTGAAAATCGCTGAATTGACTCTCTTTCGATCGAACTGAGGCAGCATAGCTAAGTAAGAACTTCTCTATGCTGTAGCAACACGATCCACATTCAACATTCTTCTTCTTTGAGTTAGTGCAGTGCTGAAATAAGCAGATGTAGATTACACACAGCCCTTCATAGCAGGACTGCCAACGGAATAAGCAACAGCACTCGAAATATTAACATAAAGACCAACCGCACTCTATAGGCACAATATGAGACTGAATTCCGTTGATACGCGCTGTGAATAATAAAGCTAAAACATTGGAATTTGTGCAATTTCTTATCAGCTGAGCTTAAGCAAGCGCGCTGAATGTACGTCGAGTCTTTCTTCTGCTATCAGTTGACTAACATCAGTTGATGCTGATAATGTTGACTTTGTTGGCATTTAGCGGGCAGGCGAGAAGATCAACTCGATGAGCTTCTGTCGTCTGCTTCAGGCATTATCCGATGAGCCTGAAATATCCGTATTCATTCATGGCTACTTTGATAACCTTAATAGATTTGCCTCAGAGTTGAGCTTAAGCAACAATCGACTAAAATTGAGTCTAAATATATTTTTAGTTACTTTTATTCAACAAACATAATCATTTATATTAAAATATATTTTTTGCTAAATTTATTCACTTAAAAATCAGTTAGCAGCCGAATCATTGTTGGCTCAGCCTAAGCTTGAGTTTGCTTAGCAGCCATGAAAATGGGCAACGGCTCGCTGGGCCAGTCCATTATTTATGATCTTTGACTAGTGGAAAGTCATGGAGCTAGTTAGCTGGCAGTTAGTCAGCGGCACTACACTGTGCAACATAATTACAGTGCGTAGAGCGGCGAGAAAACATTCACTGGCCGTGGAAGAGAAACCCGTGATCAGCATTAAGAGGAGGCTGTTATTAAGCTGATTGCCATTTGGGATAAGCATGGCCGAAATGGGCTTCGGTTATGTGTGGTTAGCACCTGAAGAGCCCCCAGCCAGGTGAGCTAAGCACGACTTGCGATGCGGGACCTCGGGCCGCGATATTGACGATGAGTTGATGCTGGCCTCCAATCGTGATGCACAACTGACAGCCAGGGCGTTGATACCCAGTTCTTGCTCTTTAGTTTAAGTTCTGGCATAATGCACACACACAGATACACACAGATACACATACACATGTGAGTCTAACTGAACGGCAACAGCAACCCAATTTTGTGATCATTAATCATGAAATCCACTCACTTGGCCGCGCCGCGACTGTAGCAATGACCCATTGAGGCTGCCATTGCGCATGAGCGCGTAAACAAGCATAAATTAATACGGCAACTAATTTAATTAGCCATAAATCAACGAGTTTATTAAACAGTAGCCCCCAATCATGCCAAATGTATACAGCCATAAACTGCCGCAAATTGGCTAATGCAAACGGCGACCCCAAAGTAATGCCCCATGTGATTATTTATCTTGCACTGCGTGCCGCCCACAAGCCTCGCAATTTTGCCAACGCCCCCCCCTCTCTCACTCTCTGGGTCTGCATGCACATTAAAAATCAGTTAAATTCAAATACACCACAGACCCAAACACACACACACACACACACTCACAGACGCGCACACAGACAGAGATACGGTCATAAACAATTTTCATGCATTTAGTCGGTCAGTTGGCTCAGTCCGGAGCGACCAGAGACCAGGGGAGCTCCACTGCGAGACTCCATGCTGCGAGTGGCCCAGTCGAGCCTGTCCGTCCACTCGCTGTGCGACCGAAAGCCATTTGACACATGAATTTCAAACATTTATGGTTATTATAAAGCATTTAAGATTATTATGGTTGCCATGGGCCATCACTTACAATCGACTGCATTTCGATTTTATATAATTTGGACGCTGTCGCTTTTGTTTTTTGCGGCGCCGACACTTAAATTAAGTGCTAAAGCCCAAGCTGTCGCATAAATTGTATCCTTTAGCACAGGCTCAACGTAAGCTGGATCATAAATTAAAGATGGAAATGCATATACTTTAGATTTAACAAATATATCACAAAGTATAGCAAGTAGTCGATTGAATAAGCTTGAAGCTTGAAGGTTTCGCATTCTGCAGATAAGTGGAGAGATTGTTCGATCAAGTTCAGAGAATTTAGAAACTTGATCGAATCATTTAGCGACTGCTTTGATATTGTGGACAGCAGAGTGAGTTGGCTAATTAGTAAAGGCGGCAGTAGCATGTTTTGCCAGCACGATCTGAATGATAAGTGTTGGGCTATTGAAATTCAAGTTTTCCCATTGGCGGCGCAAACGAAATTCGAAAACGAAATCTTGGCCGAGTTGACAAATAAGTTACGCTTAATTTTGTGGCAAGCGTTTATAAACCGAGACACGCAACACATTTAGACAGCAAAGCACCTAAAGCGAAGCCATTAAAAACGCCACACTCTGATCAAAAATTCAAAGACCGACCGAACCAAAACCAAGTCCCAGCCGAAACCGAAACCGAAACCGAATCCGAACCCTCGACAAAACTGAGCGAGTGCCATAAACTTTGAATTTTACGACGCTGTGTGGTCTCATTTGACATATTGTGGGCTTTACGATTCCAAAATTAATGACGCCAAGGCAGGTAACGGGCGCTTGGATTTTGGGGGCGCCCTGGCTGGCTTTCTTGAAGCTCGGTTAGCTCGGTTAGCTGGGCTGGCTTGGCTGGCTGGCTGGCTTGGCTGGTGCCATACCGGTTTTGTGTATTTTAAACGACATTCTCATCAGTTAATAAGACACATACCCATTTTTATGGCATTAAACGACGACAAGTGAAACATAAAATATATATTTACTTCATTTTATGCGCTTGCGAGGCAACAGCCAGCCCAATTTGCAATGCAAATGATCAAAGCGTTAGCTTACTCCAACCCAGCAGCAGCAGCAGCTCTTTGGGTTTGAGACTCGCTCGTCGTCGTCGTCTAGTTAAAAACAAATTCATTGAAGCGTTGGCCAAAGTTTTGTATTTTTTTTGGTCGGATTTTGGTTTTGCGGTTTTCGGCAGCTGAAATAAATCGCAATCAGCCTAATTTACGATCCGAGCAACTTTACGTTCTGCGGGGCTTAAATTAAACAATTTAAATCTCATTTGGGCACATAAATTAAGCGCAGAGTGTCAAACATCGAATTTATGATAAAATTGCATTTAACGCCATGTACGCTCTCAGATGAGCTAATTTAGTGTCAACCTCGAGCCGATCGCAATTACGCGATAAGCCACGAGCAGCGAGCAGCGAGCAGCGAGCAAGTGCTAATTGCATTTAATATTTATTGATTTTGCTTATTAATTAACTTTCGAATCTTATATAGATTCGATGTATTCAGAATCGGCTCAGCTTAATAGATTTATATTTCCTGTTCACGGCATCTACTTAAGGCATAAATTTGGCTCTTAAGTGCGTTTGCTTTTCTTTACGACTCAATAACATTATTCACCTCAATCGAGAATCGCATTAGCATCTAACAATATCAAATTCTATGAAAAGAAGTGAAGAGCTACACCATGAACAGTAGATACTCTATACTTTCCTTGGACTTGCAGGCAGGACATACATATTGAGTTGGGAATACTTAAGAAAAGAAATGGAGGAATATATGAAATAAGTTTTTAACCTTGGAAAATTAACTTGTAATCGATGGCATATTGAATTTATGCATAGCCTTTTCGCATGTGAGACAACGAAACTTATTCTTAAATATGTCCAGCCTCCATTATTTTTTCTGTTTTATCATTCAAGTGTTTCTGTTTAGCACGCTATATATACTCCATTGCTAGCTCTTTTATGTACCCAAATAAGTTTTTCTTTAAGTCTAACTTGATCAAACAATATTGATAAATTAAAAATATATTATTAATAAATTATGAATAAATTTTAGATCTGAAAATGTCAGATTGTTCCTTCAATATTGCTGTTCCTTAAGAATTTTCCTCATCAATCTGTCTTTATGTTGACTAAACCCAGATCTGTACATATAAGAATCCATGAAACGAGATGTATTAAAGGGTATTCAATCACAGCCAGCATTGATTGACGAGCTAATGACTATATGATCTTTGATTCACATCAGTCAGTCATAGCAAACTACCAACAATCTACATTTGGTTGAAGTCTCTAATATAAGTTGATAAAATGATCATGTTGGTCATCCATGATGGCATACGAAGAGAGCCAATCAGAGTCAGGGTTTGCTATCAAATTCTAAAGATAATTGGATCTTTTATTCTTGCGATCATACATGCATTCATTCAGAGCGAAACAATCACAGTCAATCTTGGCGCTTTCCAAGCATCAATTTGATTGTCAATCAGTCTCAATCATTTGAAAGCTGAACGCTTCTGGCCTTAATGACTGAGGTGTGCTACCTTTTGAACACGCTCGAGCTGCCCATTCCGTGAGTGCTCAAAATGATTTGATTTAAAGTTCTCGCATAATGCGCTTGATGGGCCCGGGGACATTTTGTGGACTTCTCGTCCCATATTCATAAATCAGCGCTTATTTAGCAGATGAGAGTGAGAGTGTGTTCGTGTGTATGGCTACTGCTATTGCTACCCCTGTTGGCAGCAATTTGTTGGGCAGACAGGCTGCATCCTTGCGTTATCCTGGCCGGCTCGTCCTCCTCCCTGTTGCTGTATTACAAATGACTGTGGAATATTTATAAGCATCATAAATTTAATTTATGTCGCCACTGCGCCCGCCGCGTTTATTGTGCGCATAATAAACGCTCTTCTCCATTTCGCACCACCACCCCGCCCGCCCGACCGACCGACCGACCGACTGCCTCCTGCTCGCTCGCAGTTATCCGGCTATTGAAGTAATTTATTATTTTTATACGTTTCGTATGTGTGTGCGTGCGAGTGCGAGTGTGTGTGTGTTTTGTTTGTGGCACGCATTTTATACATTATACATAAAATATAGTGCGAAAATTGCAGTTGCTATTATTTTTATTTATTATAGCATTTTTTGCGTCGCGCAATTCGAATTTGTGTGGTAAGTGATAAAAATGTTTCCTTTTTTCAGCTTTTGCTTTTGTTTCTGTTCTTTTTTTGGTTTTGCCTCTGCTAATAGGGGTTGCTCTCTGGGCTGAGAGACACTAAATCATGCTGGTATTTGAGATACTCTTGATTCCTCTATCTGCTTCACTTATCCGAAATTTATTAAATCTGAAAATTATCGAATGTTTCAGCAAAATTGTGAAAAATTGCAAATATAACAAATAAAATTTGCAAATTTATTCAATAGGAGCTTTTATCGAGATGTGAATATAATTTTTTTTTAAATAATTCAGCTAAATTCCAAATGCTAATTTCGATAAGCTTTTGTGAAGAGTTTTTAATCAGTGTTAATTGTGCCTAATACAAAAATAATTTATTGTTGAATATGTTTGGGGAATATATATTATATTTATTTATATATTATATAATTATAGTGACTATTTTTTGTATATACAGCATTTATGGATGCAATTATCATATTTAATAGTATTCTCTGCATGCATTTGGGTATGCAAATAAAAAATAAGATAAAAGCATCCAAAGCATTAGATATGAAATTGCACATCATTTGGATATTATATATGTATAAGTCTTTGTCTTATTTCATTTTTGAAAAATATTGCAGTATTTATTGGGAAACATAACAATAATATTTGGTAGTCTATTCGAGGTAAAAAGATCCATTGAATTTGGCTTTGGTTTTGTTTCTGTTCTAATGATAGCTGTGCTCGTGTCCGCCGTATGAGTGCTCATATCCAGCATCGTGACCAGCATCATGGACGTAAATAGCTTCGTGTCCGCTTCCGTGTCCGTGTCCATGTCCGTGATCCTGCTTCAGTGTGAAGCCGTGAGAGCTGGAGCCATGGTGACCACCTTCATGGCCGTGCGAGTGATAGTCCTCATGGCCATGGCCGGAGTAGTCAGAGTGGCCCGAGACAGAGTGCTCCTCGAACTCAACATGTCCACCTGTGTAGCCGCTGTGTCCGTGGTGAACGGGCACGTGGTGGTGCACCTTCTCGCGATGCACCTGCGCCTCGAAGCCCTTGTGCTTGTCGGCTGTGTAGTGGACCGTGCGCTTGTGGCCATCGGCATCGATCAGCTCGTAGTGTCCAGTCACCTTGTGGCCGTCCCTTGTCTCGCTGTGCTCCTTGACATCGCCCGTCTTGGCATCCTTGACCCCGTACTTGAAGTTGTACTCGGCATGGGAGTCATGGTGGTCGCCATGGTGCTCGTGATGGTGGTGGCCTCCGTCATGGTGGTCGTCGTGGGAGACCAGATGCAGAGATGCGTGGCTGGTGGCTCCACCGTGAAAAGGAGCTGCCCGAACGACGACAATGGCCAGCAGGGCAAAGGCAAAGGCAATGGTCATCTGCAGAGGAGGAGATCTGTAGTCCAAGGATAAGTGAGCCTTTTGGAGCTTACCTTAGTGGCCATGGTGGTGCTGTGGACTAAAGCGTTGATCTTTTGCCTAGACGTTGTTTGGACTCTAAGCCCAAGCGAACTATGCCTGAGTAAAGCTCAAACATTCGTATTTATAGTCAGTGCGTGTTTGTTTGGCTTTGTATTTTGTTTGTGCGTGAAAAATTTGAAATAATAGAGAGCAAATACAAACAACTGAGTGCATTTAATACGCTCTAAAGTTAGTTATAAGACCCAGAAAAAGTTATTTAACAGCTAATTATGCACACCATTTTGCAATCTTCCGTTGCTGCTGCGTTTGCTTGGGACTGTGTGGGTTTCATCTCCTCAGATTCTTGACTGAGATCAACACTCGAGTGGATCTATCCCCTCTCCCATACGAGTAAGAGACTCGATTGTAGCATTAGTTCTTTGGGGGTGCGTAATCGATAATTGATCAGTTTTTCCGCTTCCATGAAATTGATTGAAATCATTATCTCAGCTTAGTTATAAGACGAAATCTATTGCGACATTAGGGCTGAAGCTGCAGAGTTCAGCATTTTGTGTGATTTATGGCTAATACAATTTGTGTTTATTTTATAATTTGAATATCTCTCGATTCGAACTACTTTTTCTTGTGGAAAGCCATATATGAAATGGAAAATGAGAATTACGCGCTGAAAAAGTCATTTAAGAAACTTGAAGAATGTAACTTTATTTTATTAAATTTATATACTCATTCGCGAAGTGAAAAGAGCATATTAGTTTTGAGCAATGTCCGTCTTGCTGTCCAGTGGAAAATCGGTTATTCGCTCACGAAGGACATGCCAAATTGGTAAGTTATATATGTGTTGCATCAGGAAAACTACTATTTAATGAGTAAGAATGTTAGATTATGCCCTCATTCATGTTAACGGAACAATGAAAAAATGATATAATTATATATAGTGGATATATTTAAGCTCATAGCAAACTTATAAAGTATTTCGCTATCGAACGCTTTCTATATGCTCTACTATCAAAAACCGCTCTAGCTCCAATATTTGGAAAATATTGCCCTTTTTACCACGCCTTGAATATATAAATACATAATTTTTTATAAGTCAATTGAAGCGGGTATTTAATTTTAGGTGGATATATAATTTTCGTACTGTACTTAAGATTTTATAGTAACTTAGCTGCCAAATTTTCACTTCATGAGTGAGTAAAATTAGAACGTAATCGTTGGGTGCGACCACCGGCATGAGACTGAAGCTGTATCGCAAACAGTTCCATTGCTCAGAAATAATTATTTCCAAACGTTCAAGGTCGGAATAGACAGACCAATTACTTAATAGATATTTATCAGTCTTCTAGCTATAGCTATGTGGATGAGTGGGAATCCATTTGCTGAATTGAGCGACTTCAGCTGAAACGAATATACTCTTTATACTTGGTGAGCGAGTATAAAATTAAAGCTCATCTGTTTTCACTTTGGAAAAATGTTGCAGTATTTATTTGGGATATATAACAATAATATTTGGTACTCTATTCAAGATGAGATCCCAAAGATCCATTGAATTTGGTTTTGTTTCTGTTCTAATGATAGCTGTGCTCGTGTCCGCCGTATGAGTGCTCATATCCAGCATCGTGACCAGCATCATGGACGTAAATAGCTTCGTGTCCGCTTCCGTGTCCGTGTCCATGTCCGTGATCCTGCTTCAGGGTGAAGCCGTGAGAGCTGGAGCCATGGCCGTGTGAGTGATAGTCCTCATGGCCATGGTCGGAGTAGTCAGAGTGGCCCGAGACAGAGTGCTCCTCGAACTCAACATGTCCGCCTGTGTAGCCGCTGTGTCCGTGGTGAACGGGCACGTGGTGGTGCACCTTCTCGCGATGCACCTGCGCCTCGAAGCCCTTGTGCTTGTCGGCTGTGTAGTGGACCGTGCGCTTGTGGCCATCGGCATCGATCAGCTCGTAGTGTCCAGTCACCTTGTGGCCGTCCCTTGTCTCGCTGTGCTCCTTGACATCGCCCGTCTTGGCATCCTTGACTCCGTACTTGAAGTTGTACTCGGCATGGGAGTCATGGTGGTCGCCATGGTGCTCGTGATGGTGGTGGCCTCCGTCATGGTGGTCGTCGTGGGAAACCAGATGCAGAGATGCGTGGCTGGTGGCTCCACCGTGGAAAGGAGCTGCCCGAACGACGACAATGGCCAGGAGGCCAAAGGCAAAGGCAATGGACATCTGCAGAGGAGGAGATCTGTTAGTCCAAGGATAAGTGAGCCTTTTAGAGCTTACCTTAGTGGCCATAGTGCTGTTACAGTCTCAAGCGCTATCTCTTGCCTAGGCGTTGTATTGAGTCTAAGCCCAAGCGAACTGTGCTTGAATAGAGTTCAAACGTTCGTTTTTATAGTCTGAGCTTAGTAAGATTTGAAAACACTTTCGAATTGAGACTTAGTTACGCCCTTTGTGGGTCAAGTTTGTGAATGTATCTGCGCAGTTACTTTCGCTCCAACAATTACTGGCGTGTTTGGCAAGGCTTTTTATTAATTTAAATTAAATCTGCGGATAGTAATTCATTCGACGATTTATTGTCCCATCGATGGGCAATTTAAAGTGACATTGTTTATGGCTGTCGTCGTCGTCGTCGTCGTCGTTTTCGTCGGCATAATCCCTGAAAGCTGAGCCTGATGCGAAGATGAGGCAGCAAACGAGCTGCAAGATTTATATGCCAGCCGCACGTTGAGTCGTTGACGTCAATCAGCCTGACAAAAAGTCATCAGAATAGCAGCGTGGACCTTGTCTCGATTCCTCGGTGCCCCAAGATGATCGAACCCAGTGGCTGTTGTGCCAGATCTCATCGCCTGGCTGCCCGGCCGCCGTCAGCGCAGTGGTGCGGTGGCTACTGGCTGCTGGCTGTCAGAAGTCAATCGGCTGCCGTCTGTCAATGTCGTGTCGCCTTCATCAAAGGCGCAACTCCACAGCCGCTGCGACAATGGAATCGAATGTGCATGTAAGCGAAAGGACTCGACGCTCCGAGGGAGCTGTCAGCCCGCATATAATTTGCATTTGCATTTGACGCGTAAATCGTCTGCCAATGTGCAATATCTTTACAACACATTCGGATTTAAATATAGGTCCACTTATCTAATGAATGGGATGAATTTACTCTAAGACAACTCTCGCTCACAGCAGTCAAAGCACCTGAAGTTGTAAAAGTCCTTTTGGTTTTTGGTTTAGTATTCAACTAAACAAATATTCATTTATTTATTAACTTGTATTGACTGTTCAAGCTCGAGGCTATGGGTTTAATCTGCATTCAAAATATAATACGAAATAAATTATCATAAATCAAGTGAGATCCTTCTATCATCAGCTGAGTCTTCCGTTGAGCACAGGTTGAGAGTGATGCGGCAGAGACCGAAAGAGGGTGAAGACTTATGATCTTTAGAATGATCTTTTGAAGAGCTCAAAAGCAAACTAAATACTACTAGTTTTAAGTACTAGAAGTCTTTTCAAAACTACTAATATGAGGTTTCTACAGAGCTGAGGGTAATAGATTTTAGCTTCGAATAAACTTGTTTAGCTTTGCTTAAAAGAGGAAAATTATTGTGAAATATTTCACCTGAACAACTGCAAGTCTTCTAGTCTATTCTAAAAGACAGTTGATCAAGATCTGTCCTTCATATCTAGATCTAAATCTATCGAAGGAATATGATTTCTGAATTGTTTCGCGAAAGGACTCGCTTAGGTGAATAATAGAGAATCTTTTCCAATTACCACGCTCCCTTAGCACATCTATATACCTGCCTCAAATATTAATCACAGAACAACACAAATATATATTAGAAAATCAAGCCTTTTTTTAAAGCTTTTAATTCAATTGACTTCAATTGATGGTGTAAGCTTCTTCTGCAAGCTCTACACATATTTTGAGGCAATCTCTCAGCCGCATTCATCTTGAGCTAACAATAAATTGGTAGCTGACTGTGGCCCTCAGAGCAGCATTTCCATTTCCAAGTGGCTGTTGCTGCTGACTGACTGACTGACTGACTGACCGACTGGCTGGCTGGCTGGCTGGTTGGTTGGTAAGTTGGGTCGGTTGCTTGGCTGCTGTCAGTGTCATTTCTGGCTGCGTTTTGTGGGCACATTTCGGCTGGTTGATTACTCATGTTAATCAGGATTGCAAACAGCGACGACATGCTGTCAATCCTTGTGTCATGGCCGCTGAAGTTGTTGCCATTGGAGTTGGACAACAAGTACGCTTGATTGTGCGGCCCAGAAGGCAAAGAGCCCCAAAAGGAGCAAAGCGAGACGCAGCCAAGCGAATTAAAATGAAATGAAAAAAGGAAAAAAGCAAAAAACAAAAAACAAACCTGTTGCCACAAAGGTGCTCAGTACTTACTGTTGTTGTCGTTGTTGTTGCTGGATTGATGTGCATTGTATGTAAATTGGGCGGTCGTTTTCGCATTTGATGCCCTGTCAAGGGATAATCAACAGCAGCAGCAGCAGCAGCCGCAGCAGCAGCAGCAACCGCAGCAGCCTGTCTGACGCAGGACATCGACATTCACGAATGCAACAAAGGGAACAACAACGACAACGACAACGACAACAACTGCAACTCATTATGCAGACGCATAAAAATGTTGCGCTGCCCCTGCCTGCAATGAATCGCCGTATCGATTGATGGAAGGTCGGAGCTGTCCGGCTGATTGCTGCTACTACTATAACGAGCGCTCAGAAATACTGCGCCAATGTACGATAATTTGCAACGAGAATTTCTCTGACAGCCCCCGCACTTTAATCGCCTCCTATCCGCAGTCGAGTCACATAAATTTCTGCCTCCTGACATTTTTCGAACGTTTCAGAATTGAAAGCGATGTTCGGCTTGTTGACAGATATTCGTTTGACAGACCGTCACCCGTCAACTGTCATTGCGAGCGGCGTAAACTTTAACTGGAAGCTGAAAGCTGAAAGCTGAAAACTGAAAACTGAAAACGAAGAGCTGAAAACCTTTGAGCACAAGGGCCAATCGCTTCGGCCGTCCTTCTCATCCTGTGCTGACAGTTTTCCATTGGCATCATCATTATCATTGAGCGGGGCTCTTCGTTTCGGACATCCTTAATGCAATTTACTGCATTACCTTGAATTGCATTTATAGATTGGCTCCTTCGATGATCCATTATGCAGCTGCGTGGCTTTTATAATTTGGCGCTTGTCATACGAATCTCAAACAATGAAGACGTAAAGGATTGTCTTTCCCTTACTTATAATATATGAATGTCAGATAATGAGGTTTTATTAAAAACTTTGGCTTATAACTGGTATTAAATTTAGTAATTTATATAATTAATTCCAAATTTATTCATATTTGTAAAGATATTGCAGTTATTCGATCCCCTTATCTCTCTGTTCTATACATGGGCCTCTGCTGGATCATGCTGAGCTCGAACACAATGAGAAATCGATTATCATTTGATGAGTGCAGATGCTTGTGCATCGAGAGCGCTGTAAATTGTGTAAATTGGATATATGTATATACATTAATAAATTAGTATAGTATAGTACGACAGCTAAGTTCACTTGCTCGCGCTTGAAACAAATTATGAAAAATCCATGCGAGCCATAAGCTAATTTTTGTTTACTTATATTAAATTTATATAGCAACTATATTTTGAGTGCCTTAGTTTGCTAAGATTTTATTATCGTCTGCTGTGATGTACATAAGTATAAATTTTTAATGCTGCTTACTGAAGTTTCGAAAAAGTGTGTAGCAATAAATAAATATTTAAAAATATTTAAATAAAATATATTGTCTTAAATTTAGTTGAATTGACTTCAAGCTAAATGAAAAATCGTATAAGCTCAGGCATAGACAGTTCATTGAATAAAATAATAAAGCAAAACTAGTTACTTCATATCCTAAGCCTGTTTTTCTTTTCTAAAAAATGTTTTTAGTGCTTATTATAATTTATTTGATCTTATTGAAAATTGAATTTAATTAATATAACTTCATTTTCATTTTACAGACTCTGCTGCTGCATAACTTCTAAGTTTCTAATATCGAGTGCATAACGCACTGCTCAGCAGTTCAAGTTACAACAGAGTTCTCTCGCAGGTCGACAAAAAATAGTTAGCAAATTGCCAATAAATCAGTAGCAGGCGCGAGAAGCAAGGAATGCGTTAAGAAATTGCAGCCATAGCGCTTGAATGGCAGGAAAAGGAACGAGCGAGTATGCTCAACTGCTAGCTACCCTGTAATTTTCAGAATTACAAACAATCTGTGAGATACAGGAAATCATCTAAAGCTAAGAAAGTCGTGTTAGCAGTCTAAGAGACAATAGGAAAATCATAAATAAATATGTAAAAGATAGGGTATTAACTGAAGCCTGTCAGTGAGTTGGCTGTAATTGAGAGAAGTAAAGCTAAGAAAGTCGTGTGAGCAGTCTAAGAGACAATAGGAAAATCATAAATAAATATATAAAAGATAGGGTATTAACTGACGTCTGTCAGTAAGTTGGCTGTAATTTGGTAATTGAGAGAAGTAAGAGAGGAGAGCAGAGAGCTGACTTGAACTTAACTCTCAGGCAAGCTATTGTACGTTAAGGTGTTGTCGAGGGTTCCCCATCGACTAGGCCCGTGTTGACAATCCTCGTCAATTACGTTGTAATGCGTCTGGCAGCCTCTGGCAGCGTCTGGCAGCGATGGCAGCATCGCCGCAGTGTTCCACAGTTGGCATTGACGCATTGCCTGACACATTATGATGCTTGATTTGTTGTCATCGCAATTTTGCCACCATTCGGAGTCGCATTCGCATTCGCATTCGCATTGGCTCGTCCTCAGATGGCAATGCCGCCAATCTCGGCCGCTGTGTAATGCGAATTTTTCACTATGGACAAATGAGTTTGTCGCGGCCTTTTTGCGTTATAATTAGGCTTTTTGCTCGCTGCCGAGAAATATCTTACAACATTGTTGGCCTTTCCAGTTATTAATGGCTAACTCTGCACATGTCGGAATCCAACGTGTTTATCGCAATCGGAAATTGTTGTATTTCGCTGCCATTCCCGTCGCATTGCTGCCCGTTTTTGCCGGCGACTCTGAAAAAGGAGTTTGAACGAACTCATTGAGATGATTAAATACTACAGAAATGCAAAAGGAAATTAATTCGAACGTTTTCAAAAGCGCTTATATATAAAGAGAGATATATATAAGAGCAGAGCTTTTTATATTGTGAACTTTAGCTTTGTGGAAATGTATGTGGAACGGACTTAATGAGGCTGCTATGCCTCAGGTGATGACTAGACTATATGAAGTTTCTCTGTCTGTTTATATCTCGTGTTGAAGATTGTTGGTTAGCTTAAAGTTTGCTTGAAACATGATTTGATATGCTCGACTCGGATATGCCAGGCATTCCGTGCTGACAGCCAGGCCCAAGCCTATCAGCACAGGGAATCGCGAGACGTATTCCTTCTGGGCATTGACTTCTGGACTTTTGCTTGAAGTTAACTATGAAAACTATCGATTATCTGAAATTTACTTGACTTGTTTCTGAGTTTGCTAAGCTCAAACTGTTTAACTATGATCTGTTACCTGCTTCCTTGAACAGTTAAGCTCTTAGTTCTTAACTCTGATTGAGTTGGAATATGAGTAACTCTCCAAGTTTCTCTCTCTCTGAAATATTCTAGCAACATTTAAATGACTCGAAACTCGAACATTTCGAGCGCTGATAGATCGATCAAATGTGGAACACTGGTAGCTGGCAGATGTAATCGGACGTGCTCTTGAATGCCCCTCGAGGCATTACAATTAATTTTCGAGAAACTATGAAAACTGACTAGGCCACAGCGACTATTTAGGTGGCGGGGTACGAGTCGGCGTCGGAGTCGGCGTCGGAGTCGGTGCCTTTGTGCGAATGAAGAAAAGGCAGTTACTTTAATGAAATACATCTGTTCGGGGTTTGGTGGTTTTTGTCGGCGTTTCACACAAAAGCCAACCGGCAATACACAATTTATGATTAATCACAAGATCGATGAGAAAATTATGCTTATGACAATGGGCAAAGGAGGCGAACAGGCGAACAGGCAAACAGCCCAACAGCCAACAGCGAGGCAAGCACAAAGCGAGGCATTAATCTGCATTTTCTAGGCCCCAGCGAGATGACAAAGCGCTTCTGGCGCATATAATTATTCGTTGCCGACAAAGATCAGATGGAAAAGAAGTCGCCAGTGGCAGGAAATGCCACTTAATTTGTTTTTCTTCTCCCATACCCGAGTTCCCATTCCCATTCCCATTCCGATTCCGATTCCTATTCCCCCAAATGTCTTAAGTATTGGTCAGCTAAAATGTCATTAATGGCAATTGCTCATAATGACTCCACGTCTTTGTGCTCCGATCAGACCTCACTCAGTCAGCATGCATAATTTGCTCGATGCGAGCACAATGAGCACTTGACTTCTGGAACACAACGGCTGATTATATTATCTGCGACGACAACTCGAGACTTGTCTTACAATCAATTAACACTGGCCATAAGTGGGAATGGGAGTGGGAAGCTTTGATTATGGATTATGCATTGAGCAGTGGACAAAGACCTCGACAAAGGTCGGCTCAATAAATGAGCTGAAAGTATTGGGCGATATTTCTTAGATTTCGATTCATTGAAATAAACTGTGGCATACATTGGGCAATAAGTAATGAGACTGAAGTCTTTTTGGAGCTATGCCCGAGGTGCTGTTGTAGTACGTATTATATAAATGCAATTATATCAAATGATATTCAAATCTAGCCAAACTTTATGAAAGATAACCTTCTGGAGTAAACCAAGTTACGCAGCTGATTGTTTGCCGCGAGTGACAAAACATGCATCAATTAGCTGACACCTAAGTAGGGGAAGACGAGCAGGCACCAAGAAATGTATCTGAGGCCCTTTTGAGTGCTGCTTGATAGTGGTTGGATTTGGAAATGTGCAAAGCAGGATACACAATACAGCTAACAACAAAGGCCGCACAGTGATGCATATCGGGTTACGGCAAGACATCGAATTTCACAATTGTTGGGCCGTGAAAATTTGATCCAGCTGATTTGGCCAGAGATTAGAGAGAGAGCGAGAGAGAGTGAGTGAGTGAGAGCGAGGAGCTGAAATGTCGGCTACCAGAAAACAAAAAGTAGCTGCTGGCTTTGTTCTCGGTGCCGGAGCCGAACTACTGGATTTGTGCGATTCTTATCTTAATTCGTTTGTTTTCATCAAATTACAAAATTGCGTGTGATAACAATCAGTTGAGTTGAGTCAGTCCCTACGGCTAATCCCTGACATGTGACAGTGGGAATGCTGTCCATCATGGAATTAGATATGATCATAAATGTGCAAAAGGAAATACGAGCAAAGAGCTAGAGCCAGAGCTAGAGCCAGAGATAGAGCCAGAGCTAGAGCCCTTAAAAGCTACCCTCTCTCTACCCTCTGGGTAGCATTAAGTACCATTGTATAGCTGTCAGCATGCTAAGCGCCCCTTTTTCTCACTTGTTGGTTTTCCGACAATTGTTCTCTATCTACGACTATTTTGTCAGTTGTTGTCTGTTGGCTGTCGCTGTGCTCCGGTCGGCTTATTTAATGCATAAACAATTATTTCCATCAGGATTTCACAAAAAGTCGACAAAGGCAAACAATCCCGGAATGCAATTCAAGTGAAACTCTGACAACAGCTGCCCCTTCAGTTGGCATTTTCAAACTGGATTTACTCGGATCTGTCTGTGTATTTGCCCAGTGATTAGCAAAGGGATTCAGCCTTCAGTATTCTCTGTTCTGTATTCTCTATTCTCTCGTTTCAACTGATGCTTGCTTGGCTCAAATTGAAAAATGAAAACCGCAAATATTTTTAGTGCTCTGACGAATGCCTTGCTTTGTGCCTTGCTAATTACTTAAAAATATTGTTTCGAGTCAAATGCGGGTATTAAGCATTATTATTACTCTCTGTAGTGTAGCCCATGTTCGCCTGTCCGTTGGTGTGAGATTTCCTGTTGCAGAGCCTGGGCTCGCCCAGCAGCAGTTCCTCTTTGTGTCGGATTACCTGACGCGCGCTTTCGCTACATTTGGCAAATCACTAAAAGAGAGAGGGAGAGAGAGAGAGAGAGAGAGAGACGAGGCAACTAATTAGCTTCTGGCCAATGGACAGGCTATCAATTTACCACAGAACGCATCGGATAGCACATTTGTCCGAGTATGTTTATCGGCTGAAGGCGGCCGGAGCTTTGTGCTGTCCTGGCACCTTTTGGCCCATCATATGGGGCGCTAATCTCTGCCGCACAGATTAACGCACAGCAACCAATTTTGTGTGTCCGACTGGCCAAATGACAGCCGCCAGAAGGCCCAAATTTACGGCTTTCTGGGTAATTTGACACTCTGGTCACCATAGGACCATAGCACCATAGCACCATAGGGCCGGGCCGGGCCGGACCGGACCGAACCGGGCTGGGCCGCCTTCATTACGTCAGTCTGCTAAGCGGTGTTCGGGGTGCAGTCGACCCTCGGCTTCGGGTCAAGCTTGTGGTTACCGTCAATTGATCACAGACGTCTGCAGTTGTCATTTAATTTTCCACTCATGCCACCGGCATTAATGGCCGCTGGGTACCCGCCACTCAGTGGCAGCTAATGTGATTGACGGCGAACCGATTGATGCGTTGCTGTCTCTTTCAGGTACTAAAAGTAACAATTATAATAACTATTTGTATACTTTCAGACTATTATATAATGCATGAATCTGCGCCATCTGATTGCCAGAGTGTTTATATATTTTTGTCTCAGAACTAGAGTGAATATAAATATACAACGAAGTACTATAAAATTTCTACCATAGCTTTATTTATCCTAGAAGCTGAGTTAGGGATAGTGTCAGAGGCAGGAGGTATAGAGAGCAGCAACTCCAGTCTTAGTTAGACTCTCCAGCCTAGAGAGCTCTTCCATTGTAATCTATATTTCTGCTGATAACTGACTTTGCCCAGTGAAAATAAATGTTGTAAGCCCAACAGTAGTCGGTCAGATTTCAGATTCTTTATGCCATGAAATGTTTTGTTGTTTTAAGTTGAAATGAAATTACAGGTTGAAAGTTAATGTAATGAGTGTTCGAATAGGCGCAGGCATGTCGAAAATACCATTTAACGGTTGTGTTACTTCTGGTTAAATGCTCACAGAGCAATTTTTCATTCATTTGCTGTGAGTTATGCATGCAGGGGCATGGCCATGGCCATGGCCAGGACAAATAAGAACAACAATTGAATATGGGAATCGTGTGTGGCAGCAAGAACAAAAACAGAACAGAACGTAGCATAAAACCATCCGTCATTGAGGCATGCATGCATTCATATTTTCAATCATGTATTCAATGCAATGCGCACTGGCTGGCGACTGGGCATGCATGGAGGGATTACGAGTGTGTATTTAAATAAAAGTCCAATGTTTACTGAATGCTCTGTTTACATGCAGCTCGTTAGCTTAAGATATTGCGTATTGGTTATGTCGACAGAAAAAGAGAGGAAGAAACGTTGTTAAATATTTGCATTTGTGGGGATGGTAATGGTCATGGGGCTGGCTGGCTGTTGGGCTGGCAATTGGGCTGGGGTTGCCGACGGATGGATTCAACGCATTGTGTGTCCGTCAATGTTACTCTGTTGGCTCTTCAATCAATAAAATGTCAGAAATGCATTGCAGACAACAAGCCAGCAGAGAACAGAGTCTACAGTCAGCCAGAGGAGCGAGAAGAGATACTGAATGACGTAGTGACTGCCGGACCGACTCGATTGGTTGTCTGATTCCTAGGCATGTCTGATATATGGGCTTGCATTGACATGGACACAGTTCTTGACTTTTATTTTGTTGCTGCCAGGCAGCCGAGTAGCCAAACAAACAGTGGAACAGTCGAGCAGTCGAGCTATCGAGCGCCCAACAACCGACATCCAACATCATATGTCAATATGTCAGTCAGTCCAACTGTCAGCCAATGTTTGCATAACTCTGCTCAGTTTCGGATCTCTCGTGGCAGTTGGCTGCTGCAGTTGCTTCTGGCTGCTGGCTTCCTTTGATCGGCTCGATTTACATAACTTTCCGACAAAGGCCTCGACTCGAATTGGGTTTGAGGTTTTCTTTTCTCAGCCCCCAATTGGTCTGTAAATTGCTGGCGCCGTCTGAATTTTGATTTGTTTGAAATGCTTACGCAAATATGAAAATAAATAAAAGCCAAGCACAGAAACACAAATACTTTTAGACGATCTTTGGGGCGCACCCTGGGCGTAGCTAAAGATCTGATAAGGCGACGGTACATAGAGCTGCTTAGCTTTCAGCTCACATATCACTTGCGAAAACCAATAAAACTCATATTAAATATCTGCCAGTTGTGACACCATCTGATAAAGCCGCCCGGCCCTCGCCTTCGCCCATAAATTAACCTTATTGAGATGCACGATTACAAGCAATTTACTGTTTACGCATGCCATATAATATCCGAGGTGGACTTTGGGTCTTCGGCTTTAAGAGCTCCGCATTTAATTACCCATAACGTTCGAGTCGCCTTTTGCATTCCTAATTTCCCTCTCTCTCTCTCCCAAAATCATATTCGAGTCGCCTCTGCGGATTGATTCATGCACAATGTGTGACATGCACATACGAATGATTCGAGTATCTCGACTTTGGCTTGGCCAACCACCTGACAAACCGCCCAAAATAGAAGATAACGACTGTCGTAAAAACTTTTATATCCCACTAATTGATCCGGCGAATACATCCGGGCCATAAAATCTGTTCACACAACACTGATGTTCCCAATGCAAATCAGCTCCCAGCTGAAAGAGCCATCAACCGTTTCGTTTTCAGCTTCCAGTTATACTTGGGCGTCTGTCTATAGAAAATAGAAATTGAATTCGAGTTTGATTAGTTTGAGACTGGCTCTACAAACGTTCGTATCTTTGATTATATATTTCAAATACTATAAGGAATTGAATTTCGTAGGTATTCAGTTCAGTTCAATATGATTCGATATGTAACAAATTTAATTTATGAAACTCTATGAACTAACTTATTGAGTAATCATTTTTTTTTTAATTTAGTTCCTATTTGCAATTTGCATTATTAGTAAATTAAATAAAAATTGTAAATAAAACTTAAAATTTAAAGAGCTGTATAATTTAGCAATATTCTTTAGCTGCCATTGAAAACAAAACTAAATACGATCCTGTTGATTTTGGAGTTTGATGAATGAATACACGAAGATACAAATATCAGATAACACACATTCAGCTTGTCTTCTAGATATGTCCTTAATCACATGTGATGAATATAGTATATACATATATTTTTGCTTGATCATATATAAGATATTTATATCTTATAAGACATCTCTTCTGTTTGAATCAATTACACAAAACTGACATATTGTCTTTTATTTTTCTTTTGAGTATTTTGTATAACATCTCAACTATTTTTTTTGTTAAGAGAAATAAATGAATTTCATATACGAAAAGATTGCTGTTGCCATGACTAGGGCTTAATTAAATTTAATTTTAATTGAGCGAATTCTTTTAGATCATAGAGCAGCTTAGCATGACAAGCAAACATATGGATATTTTTGTGAATGTCGTGAGTTCTGACAATTTATTAATACCTTCTCAAAATTTACTTTATAATAAATTATGATAAATTATGATATTAGTCATAGTATTTAAAAATTGTTTTCTCCTTCTTTATACTTGAGTAAAGCAGAGTTCATCTATCTAGCAATCCTTCAGCGCCTCTTCCTAAACAAAAGAAAGTGATTTGCCACTTCCCGAATCAAATTTATTAATTCTCTAATCATGAAGCTTACTCATTAATTAGCATCGTTTCATTTGAAGCCCGAGCATCCATTAATGTAAATTGAAGAGTCCTCGCAGAGGGCTCAACAAAACTCATATGCATACTTGGGAAAAACGTAATCTCGATTGCATCTTTCGTCAGTTGTGTCGCAGCTTATCGGTTTAGCCTCCCGGTAGCTGACACATGGCGGGTCTCACATAAATTTAACCTCCACGAGGGTTTAATTGGCTGTCTGCCATAATACGCATCAACATATCATCGAGCTGAACTCGTTTGCCTCTCTGATGAGCTCCATTTTGAGTGCTCGAACCCTCAACGTGTGGCATTTTAGGTCTCTTTACTTTTTTCTTCCATTATTTATTTTGAATTTGGAATTTGTTGTGTTTTCATTACTGGGCTGCTGTCTGGCTGGCTGTCTGGCTGGCTGGCTGCTTGCCTCCAGTGGCTCTCATCCTAAGAAAATAAAGAGAGCTGCTACAACCCCTGGACCGGAACAGAAACGTTCTTTTGTATCTATAAACAACAAGCTGCAGTTGTTTTTCCTGTTCTCGTTGTCGCCGCAGTTGTTATTGTTGTTGCTGATGTCGCTGCTGTTGCATTTAAGTACTTTGTGAAACCATTTTTGTCATTGTTTATTTGTGTAAGTGGTTCTGTGCACAGTGACTATCCATCTATTTATGTTTATCCTGATCCCGGTGCTGGTCGCCCAGGCACACATATGTTCGCATTTGTGGTCCTGTTGTCACAGCTCTTCTTCTCCTTCTCCTTCTCCTTCTCCTTCTCCTACTCCTTCGTCTTCTCTGAGGTCCATTCATATTTTCATTAGAATCACGAGTGGTTTCATTTATTTTGTTTATTTAGTCTGCCGCTGTCCCCGCTCACTGTTTGCCGTGGCTCGCCTAGTCCAAGAGTGTGGTCCACACTAGTTTCGTCACATGAACCGAGCCAGCTCCAGCGGAAGCTATAAATTGTGAACAGGTTCTCAACCGCTTGAAGCGCAGTCGCAGCACATTTTAACTACCTAACTGTCTAGACTCGTATGCGAGTTTTCTCCGCATATGAGCGCATTTCCACGAACTTCTGCCGCTGACTATTCGCCATCTCTCAACTCTCAACTTTGTGCCACAAGTTCATTCATAAGCCACGAAAATAATAATAACTCTTTCGTTTTGATAATTGCTTCTCGGTACTCGTAAAACGTGAAGCACTCGACTCTTGATCAAATTTCCAAAGCTGTGCACGTATTTGCCTGGAAAACGGTGCTGCATGTCGTCGATTCGACGAAATATCTCTTAGATTTGAGCAAGACATTGTCTTAGACTAGTGGTACTATCGATAATCTAGGGTGTAATCGCTGGCACGTTCGCACTTTTCTAATTTATTAGGAATCCCAGGGAAGGGCATCTGCTGTATATAGAGTACAACTTCATTTTTTATATGCTCCGATTCGAATCTGCCCGGATGCAGATAGATCGTAGGTGGGAGACAAATGCATAGCCAGCCAAGTATGTAAGCATTTGAATATGTGATTCCCTTTAAGTATCTTCTTCTTCATCTGGTTCTGCTTGACATCTGCTACCGTTGCGAGAGCAATCGGAGTTGACGTATCTACCTGCCTGCCAGGAGCAGCAGCAGCTGATCGAGAGTCCTCCTTATCTGACGTCTACCATCGGCCACAATTTCATTAATCCTAAGGGTCCTTTTTACCGCGGAAGAAACTACTCGAGAGTTCGGCTCAGAGTGTTGAATTATTTTCAATTACTTGCGGCTTCAGTTTTTTACGACCTCCGCAACACGAGCAGCGCGCCGCATATCAGGCTGATTATCCAGCGTGGACTAAGGCAGGAGAAGGAACATTTGGTGTTACACTTGAAATTTATGACATCCTCTGTCGCTCATGTATTGTCTTAATGATTAGCCTTTGTCTGCTGCCCTGCTGAGCTCTACTTTCCCCTAGCGCACTCACGTCCGCACACACAGCACAGCAAGATATCTATCGGTGTCTGTCTCTAGTGTCTCTGCATGTCTTGGCAGTCTCCCTCTCTCTCTCTCTCACTCTCTGACTCTCTCCTGCCATTGAAAGTGTTAATTGAACCATAAGCGTAACCATAAATGGATTTTATTTCCAGCTAAGGCAAAACAAAAACCCGAAACCAAAATTTATGTGCCGTCGCCTTGCTGCTGCTGCTGCTGCCGCTGCCTGGCAATCGTTTTATGGCTGCGTATTTCTTTGTTCCTTTGTCAGCTCCTTTGTCTCGAATGGGATTTTTTGCTCCTGCTATCCGGGGTGTTGCTGTCATTTGGGTGGGCATGTCCTTGCCACATATCCTCTGTCTTAGACGCTTATGCAATTTGCTGCAGTTTCCGGCAACTGATTCTGAATGCCTCAGCTCGTGTTGTTTGCTTAGCACAATGGCTGCTGGCATTCGAAACGGTAGCTCATATCACAGATCCCGTGCGGTTTCGGGCAACAGTTGTCGCGCACACTGATCCCTGTGATAGGCCAGCACCGAGGCCAGGTCGGCCGAGGTGCGAGTGGCTGTGTCTTAAGCAGAGGCTTACTCAAGCTCAAACATATTCAGAGCACCGATGCTGTCGGCTGGCGGTGCTAATTCATTCCGGGAAGCCGTTGCTGCCATCGGTTAATGGCGTTTAACTAAGCTAAACGCATAATCAACGAGCCCAGCTTGTGCTGGTGCCCTTGAGAGACGCGCCTCGCCTTGGGGCCAGGCGAAGAGCGATGGGGAGCGCCCCCATCTCACGACACAAATGCCGTATAATCACTTGTCGAACACTGCTCAATAATTAAAGAGCTGGAGCTCGGTTCGCATGCAACTAGCTATTAGGGCGCTGATTTCGTTGAAACCTATCAAAATACATAACAATCAGGCCGCCGACGCCAACCATCGGGCCGATGATGATGATTTCAGACACAGCCGACAGCTCCGAGTGGGCCTGCAACGTAATTATATCGAACAAACATGAAAGAAGCGCAGCGGCCGGCAACCCAAGACCAAAGCAAATCAGCGAGCGAACGAAAGCAAATGCCTGGACTCCAAATCGAGCTCGGGACTCACTGGGGCGTTACCACAACGCATAACAATGAAAACGTTTAAGCCAACTAACGAGCGGAGAGCTGTAATCTGTGCTGTGCCCTGGCTGCTGGCTGCTGGCTGCTGCTACAGTCGGAGCTCGGTCGGCGATTGTGGGAGGTGACTTTATGAAGTTTAACAAATTAATATTAAATTACGTGCCAAATTGGCAGATAAGACATGGCCCGGCTCGGCCCGGCTGTCGGCCAACACTTTCCAGCCCTCAGCTTCGAAGGATGCCACTGGGTTTCTATGCAAACAGATTTCGCGTCTACCGAGAATTAATGATGCCCGACTCAGACGATCATTTGTCTCGCAGCGGAAGTCGAATAAAAGATCGTAAAGCATCGATCCCTCAAGTCGGCGCAGCTCTGTTTGGTTTAGCTCTCTGATATATGGGTAAATTGGTCCATTGGCGCCGCACAGTCAGCCTTTTAGCACACGTTTCCAGCTTGGCGCGCCTTTCACTATTCGGCCTTAATGGCATCCTTTTTCGGTTATTATGGCCAGCAGTTAGGGCCGCTCAAATAACGGATTCGGGCATCGAATTGATTAAGGTGAAAGGCATCGGCCTAATAACAGGACACTCAAAGCGCTTTCCAATTAGCTGTCATTCATCAAGCCAGCAGACAGAGGCAACGAACAGCGCTCAGCGCTGCCAACTAGATTCATAAGCCGAACTACACGTAATAGGGCTTCTCTGAAAGTGGTTCGATTAAAGTATAATTTGTGTATGATAAGCCAATGAAACTAGTATAAGGCTAGTGGGTGAGTATCATGATAAGTGGAAGTTTGCTACTGAGAGATACTCCTTCAGCATCAGCCAAGCTGTAAGTTGAAATAAGTTAGAATTTCTACAATCTTATGTCTGTTTATAGTTATTGAAGTTCAAGTTTCAAGCCAATAGCTTGAATAGCTTGTAAGATAGATGGGGATAGATCGGCTCAGCTCTTTGTTCTACTCAAGAATCAATCCACTTTATGAGTTCGGCCATGCTTCCTTCTGCATTTTATATACATCTCATTTTACATGAGATAGGTGCAAAATAGGTGCAGACTAGAAATATTCACTATATAAGATAACTTGTTTTTGATTTTCATCTATATGATAATATGATATATTGTCCGTGTAAATATTTTAATCGGCTGGACGGATCGATTCAGTTTGTAATTTCAATTATCCCTATCTCCTTATGCATGCTGCATTCCTTTCAATAAATTTAGTATGCCCCAAATATTCACTTTCAAATTATTGTTTTAAAAACAGTGCTTGACTCATCTATAGTATTCAGTTGATTATAAAAGAAAGATTCGACGTACATTCAGCGCGCTTGCTTATGCCCTTGTTTGACCCTCAGCTGATAAGAAATTGCACATATTCCGATGTTTTAGCTTTATTATTCACAGCGCGTATCAACGGAATTCAGTCTCATATTGTGTTTATAGAGTGCGGTTGGTCTTAAAATTCGAGATGTTAATATTTCGAGTGCTGTTGCTTATTCCGTTGGCAGCCCTGCCAGGGGCTATAAGTGTGAACTCTGTAAGTAAACCACCTGAATAACCACCTGTTTAACAATTGTGTGTAATCTATGTCTGCTCATTTCAGCACTGCATTAACTCAAGAAGAAGGATGATGAATGCGGATCGTATTGCTACACCATAGTAAAGCCCTTACTTAGCTATGCTGCCTCAGTTCGATCGAAAGAGAGTCAGTTCAGCGATTTTCAAGCCAAGATACAGAGCCTGGAAGCAACAGTGAACACTTTAGAATCTGAGAAAAAGCATTGCTTGACCAAGGAAGACTTGTTAACATCAAACCAGGCACTACAGAGCCAGGTACAGAGCCTGGAAGCAACGATAAAGTCATTACAGGCTCAACTCGGAGTAAGCATTTCTGATAAAAAGCATTGCTTAACAAAAGAAGACTTGGTAATAACTAACAAAAATAATGAAGATCGATTGAACAAGGAGATCACTGAAAAAGATTCCGAAATAAAGAATCTAAAGTCTCAAGACAGTGCAAACAAGAGCAAACTTAACGAACTGCAAGATCGAGTATCTGCAAAGGAAAAAGAATCCAGAGAACTTGAAAAAAGATTATTTGAAAGAGAAATGCAAGCGAAAAAACGATATCACTCAAGCTGCATAGGCAGAGAGACAGCTGTTTACGAGATGCAGCTCCCAGGCTCAAGCCCCTTCTCTGTGCCCTGCGATTCGAGTCTAGTTGATTCCGGCTGGACAGTTATTCAGCGTCGTCAAGATGGCTCTGAGAACTTCAACCGCACAATGAAAGATTACCGAGCGGGATTCGGCAAACTGAACGGTGAATTTTTCATAGGCCTGGATCTGCTTCACTTGCTCACAAGCTACCAGAAACACGAGCTGTATATATATCTAGTGGACTTTAAGAATGAAATTAGATTTGCGCTGTACAGTGATTTCCTCATTGGCGGAGAGGAAGAGAACTTTAAATTGGTATCTTTGGGAGAGTATAGTGGAACCGCTAAAGATTCATTCCGATTTAATCTCAATATGGAATTCTCAACTCCCGACGAGGATCACGATATATCGAGTTCACACTGCGCTAAATTGCGTGGAGGTGGCTGGTGGTTTAAGCATTGCCCTCACAGGTAACTAAATGATCATTCAAAAAGAGTACTCAAAGCTCATTATTCTTTCACTATTCGCAGCAATCTGAATGGTTTATATAGGACGGACTACCTTGATACTTACGGAATAAATTGGTTCATGTGGCATTCCGATTCACTTAAATTTGTTCAAATGATGATTAGACTAAAAGAAAAACAAATGTAATGAATGTTGATGGAGTTCAAATACTCTGTATAAATTGTATAAAGTAAAATTGAGATTCATATAATATTTTCTGTATTTATTACTTCTATATAGGATTATATATTTCGAGTTCTCTATTTAGTAGAGTGATTTCGTGAGTGAGCAGATTATTGAGCAAATGCCAACAACTGACAGCAGCATGCCTGTCAGACACCACGAAGTAAAGTAATTTCAGATCAGTGCAGTGACCTGAGCCAAGTCTGCTCCACTCATTACAATATATATATATATATATATATATATATATATATATATATATATATATATTATATATATATAGAGCCACAGCTAATTGAAGGAAACCAACTCGTGTTACCTTGGACAAGTGACCCCTGAGGAAGTTAAGTCATTATGTTTCCAGTCATTTATGGCTATGATTGCCTCTACTTATTGTCATAAAGTGAAAATACTTAAGCATTTATGCAACCAGCCATGAAAGCGTGCCCCTGGTGCTTCACGTATTGCGCGTGTGCACGCATCCCCTGCCACAGCTAAAGTGCATTTGGTTATACCCTAACTTACCTTGGCTATCACTACTATTTCATGTGACTTGTCGAAGAGTATATTTTCAGTAGACTAGCCGTAGCTCAGTTAACAGTTGAGAAGTGTATCTGAATCTATGTTATTATAGAAGAATGTTAAAATATGCATATCTCATAGCTAAGGGTATTTAATGTTCGGTTTTTGGCTGCTGGCTGTGTGTGCTTTGTTTCAATTATGCCACGTAGTGTTGCAGGGCCCGCTGCTTGTTCTAAATTTCCACGAAAATTTTATGTAATTATTATGGCCTGGCTTGCTTCGGCTCGACTCGTTAAAGTTTGGTCTGTCAGCGCCGCTTAATGCAGAGAACGTGTTTGGGGCATCGTCATTGGGAAGTGCACAGGAAGCCCATAGACGACTCTGGCTGGCGCCGGCCACTGGGCCAGCAGTACTGCAAGTGAAGCGATCCCAACTGCGCCGCCAAGTGTGAAGAAGCGCGCGTGCACCCACTTTATATGTAGATGAAGAGTTTCCGATAGAGCACGTCAATGCAAAAGGAAAGGGTATACAGCTCACCCGCCCTCGCCACTCCCGTGTATGTGTACGTGTACGTGTGGGCCTTGATGTTGCATCGAAATCATATTTTTATGAGTTCGTAGAAATGCTGAACACAAAATTTGTGCGTAATTACAATAAAACTCTATAAAACTCATCGTAAAACCTAAAAGCGAAATAGAAAATGAAACATGTTCCTTATATACCCTGAGCCCCTTGGGGTATAATGATTTTGTGTTAATGTATGCAACAGCCGGCGCAAGTCGTGGATGAATATGTATTCTTGATCAGGCCAAGGACTTGAGTCGATCTTGCCCAGCCGGTGAGTGCCTCCCTTTGACTACTCTTTTAGTCTTTTGTGTGTCGTTTGCCTTCCTTTAGTAAAGGCCATCAATCCGTCCATCCGACCGTCTTGCTATCCATTTATCCCACCTTTTATCTGCCCACTCGTTATATTCCTCTGTCTGTGCGTTCCCTTGCCTTATCCATCTCTCTTCGCAGGATTCAGGGTATCTGCTAGTCGGGAAGTCTGGACAATTCACGTTTGTTTTCGTTTCCATTTCGAAGAGTTGACAACTCTTCAAACTTAATTTATTGTTACGGCAGCAATTCGGTGGGTTTGCGCTTGGGGTGCGGAGCTTACGAAAATTGATGGGTTGAATTTGATGGCGTTTGATTTGATTATGAGATAGTAGGCGCTGCGTGTAGCGCCAGATTTCCTGCTCATGAATCTTAATAAATTTTGGTCAATTTCGTTTATGATCGATGCAATTACATGCTCCTCATATTAAGCAATGCGTGTATGTATGTGGTCGAAGCTCGGCTAATCTATTCGTGGAAACTCGGCTGGCCCGGCATGTGCATATTAAGTGCTTCGAAGCATGCCTATGAACAGTATGAAGTTTATATTAAGACATTGTGCCCAGTGAGCCAAACTGGAGAGGATTCAGCAGGCCGGGCATAATTTGAATTATCAAATACCTAATCGCATATCCAATCCGAAATTGGGTTCGCCCAGCCAATGAGCGTATGACAGCGACACAAATGCATAATCAATATGCTAACATGCCCGAAACCCAATGAAAACAACCCGCACTCATGGCTTGGCTGTGTGTGCTTAGTACAAATATGTATATTGGCTTAATTATCATCAATTTCGAGCAATTAAAATGTCTGCAGGGGCTCGAGCGAGCGACGAAAGGAGGGCGAGGTTCAGGCTCCGGCTCCGGCTCTGGCTACGGCTCCGGCTCCTGCTCCTGCTCCTGCTCCGGCTGAGGCCTAAGTCAAACTCTTGTAAAACAAGTCAGAGCAACTACCATGGCGAAGACGTTGCTGTTGATAGCAGGGCAGATAACCACGTAGACAACGACAGGAAGGCAGCCCCAGCGACGCTTAATTAATATAAATGCAAATGGGCGAGAGCGAGACGGAGTGAGAGACAGAGGCAGCTTGTATCGAAAAGAGAGGCAACAAGAGGCGCCGAACTACGTTGACAATTACTTATAGGATTTTGGTATGCCAAGAGTATCACATACATACATACGTACGTACATATGTGTGTGGTGGGTTGGGAAGGGAGCTATCTGCCAGACAGCGCCCCCGGCGCCAATAAAATGAAAATTTCCATGCGGTCACACAAACGGAATGAACAATTTCATAAGTAAGTAGCAAGCGGAGACCACCGCACAGACAGACACAAGTTTTGGGGTTTCGGGTCTTGTTCGAGCACCCCGGGCCGCATATTTAATAAGCGAGAAAGCTGGCCTCGGCCGGGAGGGAAATTAACGTGCATAATTACAAACCCCAAACAACCATTTTGTGGCAAGCATATTAGATTTTATTAACTGTTGTCGTATAATAATAGAGCCAACGCCAACGCCCCCTCCCTCGTCCACGGCTGCATTCCATTCGGCTCGGACGCACGTGCAGCTGAAGGAAAATCATACGAGCAGGTGAGGCATATGAGTTGAAATTCAGATTTAGTCATTAGCCAAATAAGGCATGAAATGCTGCTGCTGTAGTTCTGCTTCGACGAGTTGAGCCAGAGAGCATCTGGGCTTGAATTTTTGTGCTAATACATGCATTAGTCGAAAGCCATACTTGACGGGGCTATTTACCCAATTAAGTTGATTATTTTTTAATACAGAATGAATAAGCGCATATGGAGAGTACTTTGAGTAGTAAGAGCTTGAAGTTTGGGTGGGGTTTTAAGCTTTATTGCAGCAGATGCTGTTAGCCTCAGGACTTGAAAATGAAATTCCAGAGTATAATACTCTTGGGAAAATTTATGCAACAGGGAGAAGGAGGCGTGGCAGACATATTTGAGTATATTCTTGATCAGGATGATGGGCTGGGTTGATCTATAAAAGCTAGAGATCTAAAACTTGCAGCTTATTATTTCGATAACTCATTATATTTGATTATAATTAATAAATATATATTCTTAATAATAAATATATATTTTTAATAAATATATATACATGTATTTAGAAGTTGCAAAATTGAAATATGGGCTCTTCACAGAGTTCAGGATATCTCTTAGTCAAGCAGTCTTGACTCGACCATTCCTAACTGCCAATGACTGAAACTTATTGGCTACTCACTCTTCTTCTTATTGGCTAGAGTACCTTATGTCTCAGCTGCAAAGTGCAGAGTACTCTAATTAAGATACTCTGTCTAGGACACGTCCCAGAATACGTGGCTCAAGGCATGAGCTTTACAATGATTCAAGCTTAATATTTATAAAATACTTAAGGCAAGTTTAACAAAGAAAATATTGACAAACTTATTTGTTTTATATAATTTTTATATTATTTAATATAAATATATATTTCTTATGCTTAGTTTATATTACTGGCCTAATCCCAAGTACCTATATGGTTTTTATGTCAACTCCGTTTGGTATTGATGACATGATCTGCATCATTTGCATTGTAGTTACAACTTTTTCCATCTGAATATTACTTATAATTTATCTAGTATCAAGTATCAAGCCTATTCGTCTTTTTATCATGAGTCACATATCAAAATGTCATCAGACCTGCTCAGAACATCATGTTTTATTAGGGAGTGTTTCATTAGGGCGACAATTATTCCAGCAACCCTTAAGAGGCCATCGGAATCAACAGCAGAGGGAGAGTGAGAGAGGCCCTTGCATTTGGTTGCTTAAGCCTGCCTTTCAGAGTCGGATAATTACAAAATCCGCTTAACCTCAAACGTTGTGTAATTCAGCGTACCTGCACATAGCTGTAGCATGTCTCTAATTGTGGCTAAAGTGTACCAAAGGCTGGAGTAGAGCGGGCCATGCTAAGTACTTAATAAAATAAACGTAGCCCGAGGCGAAGTGCATGAGAGAGAACTAAGCCGAGAACAAGGTGTAAGTCGTGTGATATGGAACGGGCCTGGCCTAATGCGTTCATTAGCGGAAAAGCTACCTCAAAGTGTATCCGCTGTTGCGAAAAAATGCTAGCCAAGCGACGCGGCGATGCAAATGCCAAATGCCAAAGGTGAATAGGTGATAGGGAATGGGTAGCTGGGGAGCTGGGGAGCTGGGGAGCTCCTAGCTGCGATTAACGTGGGCCCTCGCAATGTGATACGTGCGCCGTCTGCAGAGTATGCCGAGTGCTTAAATACTTAATGCGGTCGACTGAATCTTAGCGCGAATACTTATTCACTTACGGCAACTCGGGCTCACGGGCCCCAAAAGCCAGCGTGCATGTGCCACAAGCCTCCACATATGCAGCAGTTTTTTAAGCTGACAACGACAGCGACGACGGCGAAGGCGGCGAAGGCGGCGGCGACAACTGCAGAAGTCGATAGACCCTTGACAGCGCACTCGACTGGGTCACAGTTCAGAGTTCAACTGAGCCTCCGACACTATCATAGCTCATCCACCTCCTGCCTCAAGTGCCTAATCCTGGTCGGTGGTGAGTAGACCCTTATGGTCTGGGCTCTGGTTACACCCACACGAACACTTGGTTCTGAGCACCGACTTCCTGTAGCGAACAGGAGGCGTTGCTGGGCAGTTCCTTTGCCAGGCGTTGAGTTCACACTTTTGCATTGTAATTGTAGATGACTTTGAGTTTCTAGCGCCAATTATGAGCATATGAAAACAAAGAGAGGAAATAGAGATCATGAATCTAATGCAAACAGAACTTAGACTAAGCCAGTTCAATGTAATAGCTCTAAGTCCTATGAGTTGCCTTCGGCTCAGACGATAGAGCATACAAGTTTCGTTGCCAATTCGAGTCGAGAGTCCGGTTTGCTAGCCTTCATTGTTTGACAACTGCAAGGTGCTAAAAAAGGTTTGTTCGTTTTGCTTTGTTGCTTTATTTGTGTTCATTGTGGGTTAGCCGTTGCGAATGCCTAGTGGAGGGCTGTGCCAACATGACACTCATCATGTCCAACCGACAATTAGCAATGTGTGCTTCCCGTCAGCTGTTTCAAATTGCTGTGGACCAACCCGTATCCTTTCTGTCTTGGCCCCAGCCTAATTGACTTTTAATTGCGGGTCTTTTTTGTTGGGCATTCAGTTCTCAAATGGCAAAGGTGATAAATGAAAATTATACAGAGTGCTCTTCAAATTATAGACTCTCCAGCTGCTACACATGCTCGCTCGTCGCGCCTCAGAGCCAGCCAGCTAAGCCGAATCAAATGAGCTGTTTAGCCTGAAATGTGTACTCAATTTGCGAATAATGTGTAATTAGCGGTAAAACCCTACAAGTACCACGACTAAGCCATCTGCCAGCGCCTCTGATCAGAGACGTGAATAATGCGCACAGCGACAATCGACCTAAGTCTGCAGATTAGAGAGCAAAAGGCGTTCACGGCAAATGCCGGTGATGGCTTCTTCGATTCGAATAGGCATTTATATGCAAAACTTGTATTTTATTTATTTATTCGAGTACGCTGACTAAGGTTTAAAGCTGAGACAGAAGCCCTACAGCCCACTAAGGCATCATATTGTAAAAGGATTTTAGTTCAATCTTAATCTTTAATAATCACTCAAGAAACTCGCTTTTATTCATATATAAATATATACAAAATAAATAAAAATAAATAGAATAGAAATTTCTTTTTTGCGTAATGTAAAATGATTCATATTTATTGTAATTATTTAAAAAATATTTATTTATGTTTTTACTTTTTTTTTTTAATTTTTATATATTTTAAATATTTATACAATGCTTATATATATTTTTAATATTTTTTTAAATATTTATATTTGTTTTAAATATTTAAAAAATATTTATTTATTCATTTAATATTTTTTTAAGTATTTATATTTATTTTAAATATTAAAAAAATATTTATTTATATTTTTAAGGTTTTTTTAATATTTATATATTTTTTAAATATTAAAAAAAATATTTATTTATATTTTTAATATTTTTTAAAATATTTATATTTATTTTAAATATTAAAAAAATATTTATTTATATTTATAATATTTTTTTTAATATTTATATTAATTGTTTGTATTTATATTTATTTATAATATTTATATTCTAATGAAATGACAATAAATATTTATTTAACTTACCCACAAGCTTACGCAGAAATGAAATATATTTTAGACAAATATTAGGATGAAGATCAACTGTAAATTTACTTTTCGCTGCGCTTATTAAAGTTGGAGTAAAATAGACAAATGCTTTATAGTCAGTGGTGGGCTCATTTGAGTGTTTCCAGATTTTCAATGGCATTTCTGGCAATACATTAATTTCTCGATTCGCTGCGTTAAATTAGGCGTTTGATTTGCGAGGGCAAATGTATGTGGCGGGCATATCTGGATACGCTCAGCAGGACACTCGCCCCTGCTTGGAGGACAACTGTGACCGAGACTTATTCAGGCAAATACATCTGCTGACTGTCTCGCCTGCTCGACTGTTCGATCGCTGCTGACAAACTAGAAACCATATGAAAACAATAATTCTGTACGATGGGCCAGGGGCCGGCCTTGGCTGGCTTTCTTTACGGTCAACTGCAACGAATGGAGGGCAATAAATTATAAATTCGTTTGACTTCTGCCTCCTGCGAGGCAAAACAGGACCAAGCCAGCCTTTGTTTCTGTCGCCTCGCACTCAGTCGCAGTCTCAGCCATCCTTGACCGCCCTCTCGCTGTAAACTGCCGTGCGAGCGTCTCCTGGCACCTACTACATGTCAATTGTGCGTGCGGGTGTGCGTCTGTTTGCCCAGCCATAATTCAGCCTGACAAGCCAAAAACCATTAGTGAAGGCAATAAAAATGACAATAGAGGCAAATTTCCATATTGTGTTCTAGTCTCCTCCTCGCTTCTCGATTCCAGTGCACTGCATATCGAGCGTATCGAGTTGCCATCTACTTGAATATAATCCAATTACTGATCTTCAGGCCAGGCAGTGCAGTCGGGCCACATTGAGAGAGGCACATAAATCATTTGGCGATAATATTCGTAGTTATTACGAAAAGTGCTGGCCATCAGCAACTGGGCATATCAGAGGCCCACATTTCCGCTCCGGCAACTGCCAGCATTTAGATAAACAATTACACAATGCCAACTTCCGGTCGCTGCCTGCCTGCCCGCCTGCCCGCCTGCCAGCGGAGCTGAAAGAATAAAGACGCTGAAATGAAAAACGATGCCCATTCAAATGTTGGCAGCCACACAAAATGGTCAAAGCCATAATTTACAATCAGGCGACAAATCAATGTGCCCGGGGGTCGGCTGAGCGGGGCACAAGGGACCAGGGGCTTTCCACAGCCATTTCGGGTCGCACAAAACATATTGCAAATTGTTACAAAATTATTGTGTTAAATACATTTTCGACATTTGCCAGCGCAGCAGAGAGCGAGAGCACAAAATTAAATGGAAATAAATCGAATTTGATGAAGTGCCGAATATGCTTCTATGACTTTTCACATACATAACAAGAATTTTCATTGTAAAATTTGAGTTGTTAAAAGGACAAAGGAGAATACTAGAAGAGACTCTCTTAGAAGTCTCCTTTTGAGCTGGGTTAGATATGAAATATTAGTGGAATCTGTAATGGAGATATGCTTAGTTTAGGGATAAGATATTATATAAATATAGATGAAGCTTGCCTCTGGTCACTTTTATCTCTTAACTCATTCATTTAGACTTCGACTAAGTCATTTTTCTTTTGTAGAAACTCTGAAATTTTATGATAGGATATGAGTTATTATTGCTTTTGATCTTTAGCCATAGCTGGATATCCTCGCACTCTTCTCCAAATCGTTTTTAATGTTTTCAGATAAACCTTCTTGCAGTTTTGATTTCACAATGAAGAAGATACTCATTATAACATAAGAGTAGAGAACATATAAAATATTAGTTTGTTCCTCAGCAGATCACAATGGCAGAGGATTATTCTGCTTGATCTCTTATACTCCAGCATCGACTTATTTCTCTTTCCAGTTAACGCAAAATTGTATAAAGCGAATATTTCCCATTATAATCTATTTATATATTATTTTGATCATGTGGTCTTTAGCATATAATTGAAAGTTTGATGAGTAAATTTCCGTTCGTTGGCGCAGCTAGTAGAGGGACGTAATTTATGTATTTATCTTTCACACTAAACGCCACAATTTATTTCAGAGGCATTCGCAATGGCTCATGCCCGTCGCGGTGCAAACAGATTTCAATTCTTTTCGCTTTGACTCTGGCGACGCCTCATAAACAATAATAAATCCCGCAACGAGAATATTTGTGTAGAATCAAAGTACAATCGGGCAGGCCATGAAGCCACGAAGGAAAAGCCCCAAAACGCCAGACAGCATATTGCCTAAATCCCATAAAATGTTGGCTACGCCTGCCGGCGCCCGGGGCACGGTGCTCGGGGCTCGGTTGCCCGTGGGCCACCAACGCCTCCTCAATTCTAAATGTACCATGACGTGTCGCTATTTTCGTCAGGCAGCAAGAGAGACAGAGAGAGAGAGAAAGGGAGAAAGAGAGAAAGGGAGAGAGAGAGAAAACTCTTTCAAATGGAATTCACAATGCACTGCGAACTAACCAAGACAAACTAGACTAAATCCAACTGTCTGCACTCGCTGCAACATGACACAGAACATTTAGAATTATGACAGTTTTCATTTTCAGTGGAATTCGGTTTATTTTTGGCCACTGCTCGTGCGGGATTTCCTGGATTTCATTTGCTTTTTGTTGAATACATTTTTTAGATTATTCAAATATATTCTTAACTCAACTTTAAGATTGAAATGTCATTTCTAATTTACTCGCCTTCATATTAAGGGTATTCCGTCTTGAGATCTGCTGCTGCTAACGGCTTTCTGGTCCATTGCATAATACATTTCCTTCATTATCTGCGGGAGAGCGTGGGCAACGAGGTCAGATCTCTGAAGCATGTTAATAAAATTGTCATGAAAGAGCGCTCAAACAGCTGGATATGTGTATTCAGGCAGGCCAGGACCAGGACCAGGACCTGGACCAGGACCTGGACCCAAGAGGTCAACCTGTGACACGCATACACAATGAGACAGAGGGCAGAGGACAGCGAGACAGTGAGACAGATAGTGGGTAGGCGGACAGGGATATATATAGAAGGGAGAGTCCGAAATGGAATCTGTGAAAGTTGTAATGCAGCTGGCTGCCTGGGCAGAGGGCCATAAATTAAAAGGTAACTATTCACTATCGCTCAATAATAGGCGACAATAAAAATTTATTACACTTTGACCACCATGAAATCATCGTTAGGCACTTGCGAGCGCACCTACACGCCTATGCAATAGAGTGGCAGGACATCAGCTGGCACTGCGGCCGAGGCGACAGAGGTCAATGAAAAATGACACATACACTCGCACAACAGGGGAGATTGGCAGGAAACTTGACTCTAAGATGTCCGCCTGCTCCGTCCGCCGGCTGCCAGCATCTTATAGGGCTGTCAAAGACCGCACTGCTCGTTTGTCACATTTAACAGATTTGTTATCCTGTCGAGTTAATGTCGGGCACACAACAAGCACAGTCAGGCACCCAGGCAACAGGGCCACAAGGCAGTCAGGCAGTCAGTCAGGCAGCACATGTCCTGCCCGTTCATAAGAAATGCTCAACGGGGACTTCGGATAGAGGCGAACCAGAGCCAGACGAGCCGAGTTTGATGTCCCTGTCCGTGCCGCTGCCTGGCAATAAAAACAAAAGATTGATGGCATTGGGCACACGTTCGATTTGTTTTCCTGTTGCTATTGCCATGTCCTTGCCTTTAGTGCTTTGTAATGTCTTAACATTTGACACATCACTTGGATTTTCCGACCCACATCGATATTGACGCTGCCGCCACTCTAGCGCTCTACCCTCCGCCAAGGATATGCTCGTTAGTTAGGGTTTCTAATAAATTTGTGCAACACATTTCTTTTCCTTTCACACTCTCTCTATCTCTCTCTCTCTCTCACACGTTCGCCTTCTCGGTCGCCCTGTCGTCGCTTGTAACATTTTTATTTGATAACATATTGCATTTGGCCTGCGTCTCTCGTGCCCTCAAATCGCATTGGGTGAGTGGCTCCCTCGGCAGCTACTAAAATATTGGATGTTTCGGACTCTGCACATGGTGCTCAATGCTGCCACAACCCACATTCGCATCCACATCCACATCCGTATCCGCGTCCGTCTGCGGCTCAACTGGCCGTTGATTTATGGCGTCTGCGTTGGTCATTCAACTGCATTTGATTTAGGTTGTAAATTGTTGTATATTGTGGCCATGTCTGCGTTTCCTGTTCGCCTCGACTTGTTTTCTTTTTCTCGATGGCTATTGCTGATGTTGCTGCTGTTGTTGTCTTTCTCTATCACTTTGAAATTTTTCGCTAATGAATTTATCGCATTTCAGCTGTTCTTGGCAAAGCTGCAAACAGTCGAGAGTGAATTGATTTACAGCGATATCAATATCAATTACAACTGCACATATGTTTCTGCTCGTAATGTGATGTGGGCCGATACTGTGCTCTGCAGTGTATATAGTGGCGTGATTATGCAACTAGGAAATACAATTTACAGTGCCTTTTGGAATGGCTTATATGGGTTATAGATCTTACGGTGTGAGTTCTTTCAGCAGCTTGTGAAAGGCCTTCTGACTGACTCTTTATATAAGAGGTTTATAAAAGAAGAATTGCAATTGCAGAAAGCTTCTCTGTGATAAATGTAGACATTTGTTAGTTCAACTTGAAGTAACTTGATAGCAAATATAAAATACTGCACTTAAAGAAACGATTCGATTAGTGAGAGAGATAAGAGTATTGCTTCTTTATGCGCTCATGGAACTATGGTCTACTTTAGACTCTTTCATTATATAAAAGTTGAAGGAATTTGAAAGAAAATAGCAAATACTAAAACTCAAGTTGATTCAATGAAATAGTAAAGGAATTCCTTGTGGAATTGCAACTTTCTCTATAAAAGGCTTCTTTATACCAGAGTTATATAATCAAAACTTATAGTAATTTATTAAGTATTAATTTAAGTTTAGTTATAATAGTGGTTTGAATTGAGGAAAAGGAACAGTAAATAAGTTCTACATGCTAAAATAAGCTGATCCGACAAACCACAGATATAATGATAAACTATATAGTTAGACGCTCGGACAGACCGACAGACAAGTGCCTGCTTGACTGCTCATATTGATCGAGAAAGATAATATGCCTTAAAAGGCACAAGCAAAGTTTGTGTTTCATCATAATTCACAGCTAGAGCAGAGCTTTGGCCATAAGCTTGATACATGACGAGAGCATGGCTGCGCGTCATAACTCGCACGGCGTACCGAGCTCATAAACCATTCGAACAAAGTGCCAGAAGGAAGAAATCAAAAGAAACAGAAACAGAAAGAGAAAGAAAAAGAGTAAGAGGAGAGGAAAACAATCGAATGCACATTGTGTCATGTCATTGCCAAATAATATTTCACACGTAAAGCTAGCCAAACAGTTCGACTGACGAGGGCGAAGCGAAAACCCACAGAAATGCGGAAAAATAAGAAATATTACGCGCGCAGCGGACTCGTTGTGTGTGTGTGTGGGGCAATGGGAAGGGAAAGACGGAAAATCTACAATATATTGCCAACTATTATGTTATTGTGTGAACGTGCACTGATTTCGCCAGCCCGGCTTTGTCCACGTGCAATATTTTTCAGTTCCGGGCAAGGATTTGGCTTGAGTCCGGTTGCTGTTACGGGTGCTAATGCCGGCTGTGAACGGTGGTGCTGCTTCGACTGCTCCGACTGCTGCGACTGCTGCTCAGCGTCTTATCGAGGCGTATAACATATATCATTGACACTTTGACATTGGCGAGCAACTGGGGAGTCAAAGTGTGGGCCATGACCGACCGGATTTTAGTACTTTTCAAAATGGCACTTAATCATGGCAGCCGCCTGGCACAGGAAAATGCGGAAACTGGCACACACACCACGCGTAATCGCATGTGTTCACGCTTGAAAGGATAACGACGGCGCAACGGAGGCTTGCTGCCGACGCTCTGTGGACTGCGAGGACTGCTAGGACTCGCCTCCTGCCGTCGGACGACCAAAACGAAATAAGATTAATGACTTGGCAGCGAGCTGCACGGAGCTCTCTCTCCGCATGAAGACGGCGCAAAAAGGACATGCTGCCTGGCATTGGATAAATTGTTTGCTACTTGGACTGTCATTAGTCGAAAAGTTTGTTTGTTATTGTGTTAAGTGTTATTTGTGCGCATATCCAAGTGTCAGGCTGCCAAGCTGTCAGCCCCCTCTCTCCCGCTCTCCCTCTCTCTCTCTTAGTTACTCTATGTATCGTTTATCACTTTCGTTTTGGACACAGCCCAGAAATTCGCATGTCATGTTTGGCGTCTATGATGACGCTCGAAGGCAGCGCAAGCCAAACAAAAAACTGCCAATGACCACAAAATTTGTGAAATTAACAGACAAAGACCGGAACGGACTAACCCAGAGGGGAGGCTGAGCTAGAGCCAGAGCCAGAGCGGATGTGTAGCTGGGCCTTGCATACGTTTCGTGTCCTTTATTTGTGCATCTAATGGTGGCAGCGTGACTTGGGCAATCGCTTGGACCACACTATGCCTATCAAGGAATGGGAACAATGCGAGTTGTGGCGGAAACAAACCTCATTTATCAAAGGCACTGCGAAAGTCACTTACTTATGTCTCTGGGAATTGTTTTTGGCCCGACTGCAGCTGAGCCAAGGCATGGCAAACGCACTCATCAGTTGAGTCTATTTACAGCTCTATCAATCCAATCAAAGATCAATCACAATCAAACAAAATTTACCTAAATCAATGAGTAAATTCCGCATTACTTCCAGGAAATCCACAACCCGAAAACGCTGGGTGAGATAATGCACACAGCTCTCGAGCTCTTACTCAACATGGAATATCGGGCGAGTTCTTCTCGCATATTTGTGTACTGCGGAGTCATCCATCAAATGCGATTTCAGATGCTGGCAACAATTATTTCGTCTATTTTATTTTTAAACCAAATTAACGTGCGTGTTGTTGTAGTAGTTGTTGTTGTTGTTGATGCTAATGTGTTTTTATTACGTGAAAATTAAATGAAAAGAACACGCATGCCAGTGCTCAAGATCATTTTATGGGGCTGGTCGAGCCCGAGCCGGAGACCGAGACAGAGACCGACAGCGAACCAAACCCAAACCCTATCTCTGACAGGCTCCTGCTGCGCCGCGTCGCAAAGTAGTAGGCGCTGATTGATAGAACAAAGTAAAAATCAAATAAAAAACAAAACATTCAACTATGCACGGCCTCTGCCATATTGCGGTGCCAGATCAAAGACCGCCCCGAGATCTGTAATGACAGCTTTGATCATTGTTTTGCCTTTGATTTTTTCCGGTTTGCTGCCTGCCCGTTGCCGATCTAGAGCGCCCCGGGCCGATGCCGTTGCCGATGTCGAGGCCGAGGCCCGTATCCACATTTAGTACTCGCGTTTGTACCATTTTACGAGCTATTTCGCGCCTACTTAAGAGATCGTTCTGCTCAGCTCATTACGGCTCTCTTGCGAGTGGGCACTATAGCACCTTGTTTTATAACTGTGTCACTTTAGTGGAAGGCCGAAACGCACATGCGAACATTTCACACAATTGCCATATAGGAAATGATATCTTGGCTTACGCGTGTTGGGTTATATGATCAATCTCTCAATATAAAATATACATATATTAATATATAAAAAATAGATTAAATAAAAGTAATATAATAAAAAATTAAAAAATATATTAAAGTCGAATATCTATAATAGAGATCGGTTAAGTCTATAATCTTTGTGGTATAATTAAACAGTAAAAGGCATGGAAGTAGCTTCAGAATTAAACCAGAAACAAAACGAGAAATGAAATTCTCACAGATATATGTATATATATTGATAGATAGATAGATAGATAGAAAGATAGATAGATGGATAGATAGATAGATAGATATAGATAGATAGATATATAGATATATAGATAGATAGAAAGATAGATAGATGGATTGATAGATAGATAGATAGATAGATAGATAGATAGGTAGATAGATAGACAGATAGATAGATAGATTTTTGAATATTTGTATCTTTCACCTTTTTTTTTTTAATTACTCTAATTATTCATTCAGTCCATCATTCCAGTTAGTTCTCCCATAATAATATTTTCGAAGTGTGTCCAATTCGTAAAAAGAATTAAGTCATTAAATACTCCAGATCTTGATCTAGATAGAAAACACAATTGACTGTTGTACGGCCAGTTAAGTCTAGATATGCAAATGGAATAGATTCATTAATATGTAGCTAAGAATAGCCCAGCCCCATCAATTGATCGCGAGATGAATGCCTTAATCCTTCGCTAAGTTCCTATTGAATTAAGTCTTAGCCACTGAGGAGCATTCTCTAAGGTACATAAATACATCAGCCTCAAAGTATGATGGGACGGGCTCTATTTCAGTAAAACTGTCCAATTACTAAGGCTTTTCGACTTCCCAGTCTTATTTATCTTATGGCGATGGTATTTGTGGGAAATTTTCTATTTGTGTAGCCAACTAATCAGTGCAAACACCACAAAAATGTCGCGAGGGATTGAGCAGTGGAAACAGCTGCGAATTTCCCAAATTTCTTTTGGGGCCCACCACAAAATTTGTCCGCGCCGCCTCGAACAATTTATGAGATTTGAAAACCCCTTTCGAGTTCTTCAGCGGCGAGCTACGCGCTGCGGCTACCAAATTAGAAAAGACAAACACTTTTCAAATAAAAATCACGTAAACTGTCGCCTCGATTTCAAATTTCGAATGAATCGTCGAGTGGAGCGCATTCGGAATATTCGGAATTTGGACTTAGGCACGATTCTCTCTGGCCCTGAACACCATCGTAAATAATGGGGGAGCTGCACTCTATTCCGGGAACCCTTTCGCTCGACGGACGAGCATCAATTTATATTTTGTCGCTGGCGCAACATAAATTCTAGAAACCACAAAATAAAAATTTATGTAATGCCTTCGCAGAAGAGCCGAAGGCGATGATGAAGCTACCGTTGGCTCGGGATGAGCCCGGCTGGATTCGAACAAATTGTAAGTGCTTCTGTTGTTAACATGGCCAATAAATCAGAGTTGGTAGCGACAGTTCTCTTCTCTATTTTCCATTTTCAGAAGTCTGTTACCCTGCCCTTTCTCTCCCAGTCCCCATAGCGTGTCGGCTCCGGTCCAGGCGGTCCCCCAATTTCACCTGTATACGGATTTGTGTTGTTTGGCCAGCGCCTCAGTGGTTCCTTCTCGTGGGCCGGATGTGCCACGCCCTTCGGTATGCGGATCAGAGGCGCCTCCGATCGCAGCCTCTCCATGAACTTCAAGTAGCGTGCGCTTGGCCTTGCCACTTGCTTTTTCTCCTCCACGTCGGCCTCTTTCTCCTCCGGAACTGCCTTGGTCGAGACGCAGTTAGCGCTGCAGAGCCGAACTGTTGCTCTGAAAATACTGCCCTCACCAGCAATACATCGAAACATTTCGAAGCTTCAGGACTAAAATACACTATAAAAATACAAAATTTAGAAAACTTTTGTGCTGTCGAGCAATGCTGTGTCTGTGTTGTAGCAAATATTTATACGTATGACAATTTACTTTGCAAGCCTCACCTAAAACTGGGCAGCAGACAGAAGGAGGCATGGCCAACTCCTATCAGCATAAGTATAACATAATATTAAATATTCTCTCTTCAAATCGCTCTTTATTTCTACTCACTTCTACTGGCAAACAAGAGAGAAGAGAAAGTTTTTCCTGTATATATTTTATATATGGATTGTAAGAGCCTCCCTCTGATCGAACTCTCTAGCAATCGACTAAAAATGATCTGTCTCTTGCCACACGATTATCGTTTGGTAATTGAGCATTCGTTATGCATGGCGTATCGCTGGCAAAATTAGTTGAGCGCGTCAAGGCTGCTATTGTGTTGCATCTGTTTGACATTATGTACTCGAACAGCTTGTCCAAACAGTTTGACGTGAGTCTAGTTGACAGGAGAGATCAAATGTCTGCGTTTAAAGCTCGCCTAACTGCTGCTGGAGAGTTGACTGGCAAGCAGACAGACTGACAGAGTGACAGACTGGCAGAGTGGCAGACTGGCAGACTGGCAGAGTGACAGAGTCTAATGACTTTGCAGCAAGCAGTAAGAGCAACGGTTGCGATAAAGATAAGCTACGAGTAGTTATTCCAACTTCCGGAAATGAGTAGCTAGTTGGCAGTTAGCTAAACAGCTAGATGGAGAGACAGCCGGCTGTCGGCTGTCAGGCTGTCAGGCTGTCGGTTGTCGGCTGTCAGCTGGGGCCGTTAGCTGATTCATTCATTGATGGCAGCAATTAAAACTGGACATGTGTTGCGGCAACCGGGCCTCGAGATAGCGAAGCCTGCTCTGATCGTGTCAAGCGGACAACCATTCAACATAAGTCGCTTCGCGCCCGTCTCTAAGGCAACGCCTCGCCGAGTTGCAGTTGGTGGTGCTGCAGGCGGTGGAACTTCAAAGCATTTTAAATATGGCTTGTGCACATTCCAGCTGCGAGAGGAGGCCGAGGGGAGAGCGGCTGGAGTGCAAGTGTCTGTCACGCTGGCGCAAAATCACAGCGACATTGCAAATTTGTTCTGCCATCCAACAGCCCACTCGGAATCGGAATTGGAGTTGGAGTTGGAGTCGGACTCGGAGTCGGAGTCGGAGGAGCTGCCTGCCCGGTTGGCATCTTTTATTATGTGCTCTGGGCTTGGCCTCTGTTTCGTTTCGTTTGGTTTGGTTTGGTTTTTTCTTCTTTTTTCGCCCCGTTTCGCAGTGCTTTCTTGGGGCAACATTAAAAGTTGCCGGCTGTCAAGATTCGCATGCGTTTGCATCGTTCTCCTTGTTGACTGCGAAACTTTCTTTCTTTTCAAGCCCCCGCCACAGCACACGAACTGCAGTCGGAGTCGGAGTTGGAGTGGAGTTGGTGGCTGAGATTGAGGTTGTTAATTCGCCTCTGTCCCGCTCAGTGTGTCAGCTGTGGTCGTCTCTCTGCGCTGCGCGCGGCAAAATTGAAATTGTTGCCTCAACGTTGGCATGACAATAATCTCGCAAATCTGTTTAAATTAAGCGAGACAAATGTTTCTTTTGCCCATGCACTCTTGTGGCAGGCCAATCAGACAACCAAACCAAACGACCGAGGCAGCCAGTCAGCAGGCAGCCACTCGGGCAGCTTTAACAGCCATGTCCACATGTGTGATAGTATTTATCTTGAGTATTTGATGCCTGAGCCAGCCTGACATTTTCATCTCATACTAAATTCGAGAAAACCTGCGCACAATAAACGCGCACATTTGTTTTCATGTGAAACTCTCACAAAGCACTTCAGCACTCAGTTTTGTATCTCAAGAAAGCGCTTCGGCATTTGTATTTTAGCCTGAGATGCTGACAAGTGAATGGGTTTTATTTAGTATCAAATTGTATTTCAGATAACTCAAAAATAAGATCAAATTGTTTGATTACTACAGATAATGTGCCAGTCAGTAGTTGCAGCAGAAGATGAAGCTTTCTTTGATCATTCAAGTGAAACTATTGCTTAGAGTTTGGTCTCAGTATGATTTTTGAGTTTTATACTTAAGAGTTAACGAAAAATAATGCCTAATATGCAGATCGATGTACTCTTTAGTCGAGAAAAATATATAATATATTTGAAATGAATTTTAAATATTTATAAATAATAATTGAAATAATAAAAATAAAAAAATATAAAAAATTTAAATAAATTTAAAATAGTATTCAATATTTAAAAGATTTTTATATTACTTTGATTAGTATTGGTACAAGAATAGCACATAAACTGATTAAAAAAAAATACATATATATAATAAGAAATTATGTTCCAAGAGGGATCCAAATTCTTCATTAATTTTGAAACTATTAAATATTATCAATATTATTTAAATATCTTAGTGTAACACATTCCTACTTCACATTAAAAATTAAAAAAATATTACTTGAAATTATATTAAATATAGATTCTTCGAGAAATATTGAAACTGAATTTCCATTCTCGTTTTCATAAAATAAATTTATTTTTAATTTTCAGATTTGTTCATTGGATATTTTAGTCGTAATTCAAGGAAATATTTTAGTGAACTGAACATGGTTAAACTATTCGAAAAGTTCATTCGAAATGTGCGCTGCGAACTTATTTTTAGATTGCGAAAATATTTTATAAAACTTACACAGACATTAATTAAATCGCATAAAATACGCCGACTGCTCGGTTCCTGTGGCTTTGATCAGCCGTCAAGTGGTTTGATCGATTTCCAACAATAAAAATTCACCGACAACTTGTTCATAATGAAGATCTGTTGTTGCCTCCACCTCATTGGCGATGGGGCTGACCGATCTTGTTGTTTTGGTGCGCACGGGGCGCATCAATCACCCGAAAGCTGCGTAGCGGAGATCTCTACGGAGAATCGGGCGGGGGCGAGGAGCGAGGAGCGATGTCGGCATGGGCATCAGTGTAGTGCTGGTGCGGCCAATTGCCGGAATGCTCGACTGCCCACCCGTATACTTGTTTGATCCTTTTTTATTTAACGGAACAATCGAGCATTTTCACACCGTAATAAAAACCTCAAACATGTTTGTAAAGTTGTTAATGCTGCTGTGCTGCACCATGTGTAGGTGGGAGCAACGCATAAATTAACATTTTGACTGCCAACTGGCGCGGCAAATGATCAAAGACACTTCTGTGCCGTCATCGTTGCGTTGATCATCGTCATCGTCAGCCAGCCAGCCAGCGAGGCAGGCAGGCTACTGGGCCAGACGCAGTAGGAGTCTGAGTCGGGGTCGCTGGCGGAGGCGGTGGCGGCATCGTGAACATCATTTCACGTTTACGATCCATCAACACGAGCCATCAAATTGTATACAAACAAACGCAACAAAGATCAAAAGCCATGTACCTACACACACACACACACACACACACACACACACACACACACACATGGATACTAAATGCTCATTTCGAATTTCAGATTCATTTGAATAAAATCTGGAAACGGGTCCCGCCATTTGAGAGTTGGCTTTCAACAGCCACAGCTACCGTAGAGACACACTCTCTGCTCAGGCAATCGAAATGGAAATGGAAATGAAAATGGAAATGGAAATGCCTCTTCAGCTGCCATCTTAATACGTATTCCACTCCTCTCACATGCTCGGCTAATTACTTATGTGTCGGCGACTCGGCCTCGGCCCGAATGTAATGCATTTTTCATGTGCCCCTCTGCGAGGATTGTCTTAATCCCTTAAGCACGTCGAGTGCGTACAATAAATGTCTCTTATTTGTGTGTGAAGTGGATGTTGATTTAGTTAAAGCAGGGTGTCGAAGGCAAGCACAGTGTCTACATATCCTTGGCTGAGGCGAGCCCAAGACATTTGGAATTAATTTAAGCAACTTTTTGCTTTGATTGTAGACAAAGGCTATCAGTATTCGTATGATGGAAGTGTTTATCTCGGGGGTTGCCTGCAGAATGCGAATGCAGTGAGAATCAATAATTCTTCTATTTAAATGTATATTAAAAGCTAGAGCTTTTGAGTAATAGTCAAATTATATTGCTTTCTTTGTAATCTGCATTCATATGCCATTTCTATCTGATCTTTGCAATGTCTAAAAGTATTATAAAAGTATCTTAGATTGATCTTCTTGTATTGTATTGGAAGCTGCCTAGCTTTTATAGTAACAATCTGCTGTAATCATTTACTATAGATATATAAAGGTTTTGTCTATTCAGTTTGATTATTATGATGGATTATTTGTCGTAGAAATGAGCTTATTCGAAGTACTTTGTCATGATCTACAGTCCTGACCAGGCCTGTTCATACACCTTCTGTCAGCCCACGAAGCCCTTTCACTTTCACTTGGCAAGGCTCTAGACCAAAGGCAGCAACTGCTATAGCTCTGTCCAGCAGTGAGAATCAAAAGAAACAGAATAGAGAAGCATATGAATAAGATACACACTCACTCGTATAATGTAAGCTGTCAGTCGTTCTTCATTAATATTTCAATAGTCAAAAGATATCATCAAAGTCTGCTGTTAGTTTCATAATATCTCAGCTTTACTCAATACTCAACACAAATATGCAAGTCCCTCTATACTAGCTGATAAATATGTAAATGTTTGATATTACATTGAGCCAAGTACTTAGATTGTAATGAGAATTGTATCTAAAAGTATCTATCTGCAAGTGACAGGCACTGGCACTGGCCTATGCCCATGCAGCCTTATCGTCTGACAGCATCGCCAAAGAGCTGCAAATTTATATGAGCGCCGTTTGTCAGACTATAAAAATGCTCAGATTTAATGCCTATGAGCAGCATGTCAGATTCAATTTTACCCCTAAGATTGATGCGGACAGAAGCACCACCGCCGACAGAGAGACAGGCGGAGAGATGACGAGCGCTGTGGACGAAAAGACCCTCAATAAAGTGCAATTAGCCAGATTTATGATTATCCCTGTTATGCACAAATAATTTTTGGACAATTTTAGATATGTCTACGACGGGCGACGTACGGTTTGGGCGAAAAGCCAGGGCATAATTTATAGCACCAAACGTAAACAACAAAGAAGACAAATCGCTTTATTCACGGCAGTCATTCCGCAGTCGCCGCAAAAACACCCCCAGCTGTGCGGCACCAGGCCAGGGGATGGGCTGCTGGGGTAGACTGGGCTGAACTGGGCTGGGCTGGGCCAAACACCCTTTTGTTTGTGATCTTCTGGTTGAGAAATATGGGCTGACAGCATTATGCCCCTGACATGACGGGGTCCACGGCCCTTGTCGTCACCGGAGGCACATAAAATCAAATTGAAATCTGCTCGAAATTTGATATGCCTCTAAAAATATGACTTGTGTGGGTTTTGACTGCTTTCCAGATGGAGTTGCGCCGTGTTTATAGCCATGCCAGCACCTTTCCTTAATCCGCTATACCTGATACACGATTGGGGGAACTTGTTTTCTAGGCGTTGCTGATATTCGCTATTTTGTTTGGCATTCGTTATATATATGAGATGATCTGGATCACATGCTGCGACTGGGACTCCCCGCTGAAAATATTAAATATATTTAAATAAAAACAAATTGAATATTTATTAATAAATGTTTTTCGATTTGGATCATAAACTAAATATCATAAAATTTAAAATTTGAATACATGTTTTTGGGCTTATATAACAAACTAAATTTGAGGTGGAGCTAAGCTACTGTAAATATACGTGAAATAAATCTAGTTTTAAATTTTGAATGGTTTAAAAATGTTATAAAAATATAATACATTTCAAAAACAGCTTGAATGAAATCAAAATTATTATAAAATTTTATTATAAATTTATTACAAATTTTATTTAAGATTTTCATAAATATTAAAATATTAATATTAGATATTGTAGCGTTTATGAACAGAGATCTCCCTCAAACGTTAAGGCAAGCGCAGCTAATTTGACGACAATAATTAAAATATTTAAGTTTAAACTAAATATTAGTGATTGTGGTCCAACAAATAAGTCTTCAATATAGAGTCAAATCTTGAGTGTAGCTTTCATAAGCATTTTAAATGAGATTTGATGCTCTCTCTTATTATCAGTTTCTGATTTACTAACTCTTTCGAGAAACAAATTGACTTATGAATTAAATTTCTCTTTTGGCTAACAAATCAAATGATAATCTGAAATACATACCAAATAATATAATACATTTTTTTTATTTATTTTTATTTAGTTTTCAGTTCAAGCCTTAAATATATAATCTATTTTATTTCCACACTTTAAAGTTGAAATGCATCTGTACATCATACTATGATTATTTGTACAGTTAATAGCAGACTAAAGATATTTATTGATAATTCTTTTCTTATTCTTTTTCCTGCCTGAGATTCTAAGGAAGATGTAACCGATATTCGCAGACATAATAAAGTAAGCAATGATTTCTAACTCATAGAAGTATAGCAACAATTTAACACTCGATTAACATATAACCACGCTACATAGATAAACAGCCTTGTAATAGGCTCCAGAAACAAGACTCAGTTTCAACTGCTTTAGATAACTATTTTCCCTCTTGTGTCTCCCATGAGATACAGCAAATAAACGCATAAGTGAATTGTGTTATTTAGGTGGGAAAAAGACATAAAAACCACACACAGGCCATATGCGAACATTTGAGGTGTCCCTGGACATGTGTGTGAGTGTGTGTGTGTGTGTGTGTGTGTGTGTGTGTGTGTGTGGGGTACTTGTAAACACCTCCGTACGAGGATCGAGGCAGCTTGGGTTGAGTACTTGGGTTCAGTTGTTGTGTGTACATGTTATTAATTACGCGTAAAGCCGACGCTCGCCTGGGCGGGCAAAAGGAGCGAGAGCTGTCAAAGTCGCCGGGGTGGATAGACGGCTGGATGGATGGCTGAATGGCTGTATGAATGCGTGAAGGGTGAAGCGAAAACATTGCCCGAGGCGATGCCAGCGGGCGTGAGCTGTCAGATTTTACAAATGTTGACAAATGCTTGCAGAAATAATAATATCTGGTCAGAGGCAGAGGCGGAGGCAGAGGCGGAGCAGTTGCAGAAAGCTGCAAGACTAATAGAACCTGAGCTCATTAGAGCGCGGAACCTGAGGCTTTGCCCAGTTACGCAAAGCTGAAGCCAGCTCAAGTTGCTTGCTTGGGCTGCTCTTTGCATATGCATAACCCAATCGATCCGGCCACTGGATCTATCGTATCGTATCGTGTCGCGTCGAACTGCGCTCTGCCTGCCACGTTGTCCTGTCAAATCAATCATTGTCTGGGGTCTTGCGGGCAACGGCTTCGCTGCCAGCCTTTTGTTATTGACATAAAGCCGGGCCATAATTTTTCATTGCATTGCACTCGCATGACATTAATTTTGTTGACAGTTTTCTTTTATTTTTCGTGTTTTCTCCCTCTTTTGTCCTCGCTGGCCCGCTGGCTGCCCCGGCGCTGTCAGCACGCATTTACATGTGTCACAAGCTTTGCCAGCGACAATGCCGTTTGCCAGGCCCTCGGGCTTACGTAAGTGAGGTCTTTGTGGTTGGTCCTTTATTTTTTGCACTCTTTGTCGCATCGCGTGCATGTCCATTTCGCTGAATACCCTGCACAGGCCGTCGAGAGTGCATGACTCTGGAGTCAATTTTGTTTTAGAATTTCGTTGGTTATTTTCATTTATTGTTTAGTATTTTATGATTGCACTGAACACATGCTTTGCCTAAGACACAACTAATATAAGTTTATGCACGCTATATTAACAGCTAATGGGATATAATTATAGATACCATATATTTCTATAAACGATTGCTAAAGTCTCATTTAACTTCACTTGTCAATATCTCGCTCAATTTGGCCAGGATTTAGTTTTGATTAAGTGTGTCATTGGCCAATGCTTGACTAGCTGAAAATGCAGCTAATACAGCTTAGTTAGCAAATACAGTATAAAAACCTTATAGTACAAAGTATATCAAAATAGAGCTTCAAGGTGAAAAGCTACGGCTTGGGAGGCTGACCACATAAGTCTGGTATAAAGTAAGTTGCTATTTATCCGAAACGGTTTGAGATATTTTAATACGTTTAGTTCATGCCAATTTGGATAAAGTATAATAATATTCCAATTGTACCCGAAACGAGGCTGTCAGCGGTCTTGAGAGCAATGCTTGCGTTCGATCCATACTTTTATGATTCGGTTTAATGCCTGTATGCAGTGTTATTTCGGTAAATTGAATGTTTCGCATGCCAAAATTTACTTTATCCTAAATGGCAAGCCTTACTAAATATTTTAAAACTAAAATGTAAGCAATACCTCGAACAGTTGCTGAAATATAAGCATTTTAAATACTATCAGACTTGTTTGGTCAACCATTTTTTGCATAGCATTATTTGAAATCATTTCTCATATCTTCACTGAATAAAACTTATATATAATATATATAATTTAACAAAATTTGCATCTATTTAAAGGCAATTCTTAACTTTTGGAACTTTTGAACCTTTTTCTAAAGGAACTCCTTTCTGCTCACCAGTTTCGCCCACGATCTTGATAAGCTCAAATTGACTATAGCTGAAATTGATTGCTGCAGCTTCAGAGAGCCTTATAAATTTTTTGTGTATCGCCAAATTTGAGATAAATGAAATGATACAGAGCACAACCTTGTATTATTTTATGAAGTATTCTTCATACAGAGTTTCAAGGAAATCAAATTAAATAATCCAAAACATTACTCGAGATATCATGTGTTGAAAAATATGTATAAATGTTCTGTTAGCAATATTGCTTTAATGCGCTTTATTATTTTTTCACATGCTTACCGATCGAGTTAGAAAATGTCATTAAACAGAAAAAAGAAAACTATAAAATTCAGTGTAGATCATAGTATGACATAGCTGTCTGCAAAGCCCTGCAGAGAGTTAAACTCACAATGAATTAGGATTTTAATTAAAAATTTCATGAGGTTTTGAAACAAAGATGCAATTTATATAAATAATATATAGAGTCTTGAGGAGTCAATGAATTTGTTCAAGGCGACAGCCGTTGTTATTGAGATTTTCGACTTAGCGTGGGTCAAACTGTCGCGATTCGACTGTGTTTAGTAATGAATTACCAAGAGTGATACTATTTCCTATAGCTATATGTCAACAGCTCTCGAAGATTATTATAAAGATGGAGCTCTTAAAATATTCAGAATGACGTCATATTGTTATATATTATTATAGTATTATGTTACCAATATATATATTTATATTAGGCCGCTCTACATAATAATTGTTCGACATTTATTCACTCTGAGATGCCTTGGTTCATATCGTTTATCGCTTTACAAATGTGATCTGTGGAATCGTAAACTATTTGATAAAAACAGGTTCGTAAAACACCCACTCAGGTTGAGCTAGCGCAGCGCTTCCAAAGTGCCGAAATTCCGAAGACTACACAAAGAGAAGACAAGCTGAAAACGGTCTCGGGAGAATAATGAATTAACATGACATCCGACATGCATAATTTACAAGATTAACGATATGAAAATTGATTTCAATGCCACTAAAAATGTCGAAAACAAACTGAAATACATAAAAAGTTTTGCCTTATTTATTGCCGGGGCGTGTGAGGAAATGGGACACCACTTAAGTCATTTAAGTTTTATAGTCAGATAATTTTGATGCGATTTGAGAATCAGGTATTTATAGGCTTAGACTCGCGACGAGGTCGTCGCAGTGCCAACTAAAGCCCGACCGACTCATTAGTTTTACCCAGGCAGACCATCATCCAGAGAGTTGTGGCCCCTGGCATTTACGACTCTTCTATGTGCCAACTGTCCCCAGTAATTGTCACATTTTGTCAGCTTCCCATATTTGATTTGGGTTGCCGCAGACAGCCAGACAGCCAGACTGTCAGCCATCCTCCAGCCAGTCGTCGCAGTTGCTCGCTCTCAGTCTGCTGCTCTGCTCTTTTATGACAATTTTAATGCAATTTCTAAAATAAAATGTATTTTTTATGACTCTCTTCCAGAGTGCGCACCCTTGGGAGCGAACCTGAAAGGCAGTGCTCGACCTGCCAGCCAGCCAGCCAGCCAGCCAGCCTTTACGATTGGCTTTTTCATTTGTGTGTTGTCTATTATGGCTGTGTTCGCTTTTATCTTCGGTTTGATTTTATATCGTTTATTTGCTCTTGCGTGCGTGTGTGTGTGTGTCAAAGTTTATATTTTTATTTGTTTCGACAGTAAAGCTGATGTGTTTATGACACGTCTTGACAGTAAGTAGCTGCTGCGGACTTGACTACTGTCGGTAGCCGAGCGTGTTGACCTTTTTTATTCGATTCGGCGTTTATCAGAGCAAGCGCCCACTTACGATCTGATATGCGTGTGCGTGTGTGTCAGCTCTCTAAATGGTTCAATCCATAACCCTGATTGAATAGCTGAGTCTGGTCGTTATGAATAATGCGATAAGTGGGATAGAAAGAAACAAATCCTCATCTAGAAACATCTAAGGCTGATTAGAGCGAGTCTCTGGTATTCGGATGGCCCATTTGAAACTGAAGTTATGGGAACTTGACGGAGCGACGTCAAGGCGAGCGAAACGAGATATAACATTTCAGTTTGTTTCCGGCATTTCGGAGAGCGCACAGAGGCCAAATCAATATAAATGTGATGGGCATGTCAAAGACGTCGAGTCGAAAAATAATGCCGAGACCCTAACGGGCAGACAAAGAGCTTAGGTGAGTTAGCTGCTCGGCGCAGAAGTCGCTTCGAGTCGCCAACTTTTTAGTCGTGCAAAAAGCTGAAGAGGAACAAGCCGAAAGTCCCAAAGAAAGAAAAACCGCAAAATTGAAAATACATCAAAGTTGTCTGCGGCAAACAGAACAACAACAACAGCAGCAGGAGGAGGAGGAGGAGGAGGAGAAGCAAGAACCAGAGCTGAGAAATCATAAAGAAAATATGCTGTGCCATGGCGGAGGAGGCGGAGGAGGCGGAGGAGGGAGGCACAGCGAACAACAAGCGAACATATTCAATAACGAGAGATGTCAAAAAGCCATCATAAACAGATGACATTTCCCATATTGAGTGGCGAAAGTAAAATTTAATAATAATACGGAATACACCGACGGCGACAGCGACGAGTCAAAGTCGGGCCTGTTATACGAGACGGATGGAACTACTACAAGGCGGACAGACGGAAGGACAGTCGCTCGGATGGACAGAGGGACGCGGGGTAGTCGCATAGGCGGAGCTGGCAACACGTCAACAACGAAAATTGACACGCCGACATAAACACTCACACATGTTTGGGGTACGGCCTCCGTCTGGGTCTGTGACACGGCAGTTGGGAGCTGTGTGAGAAGTGAGGAGTGGAGAGCGGGGGGCGGGGAGCGGAGGGCTCCCTGCCGTGCGGAATGTATAGCAAAAATGTCAATATGTTGTTGGGGATGTCAGGGCTGTCATGTCACACTGGCGCTTGGCAGCTACCCACCACCTGCCCCCGCTGCGCAAGTAGCCCCAATGCTAAACGTGTCTTAGTTTCATGCATGAATGTTTGTGGCACATAATTGAAAACTAGCTAAATTAATTTCAATGTGAGGCGCCAACAACAAACGAACCTAGTCAGCTCATAGTAGCCGCGCGGTCGGGCGGTCGGTCGGTCGGGCGACCCCACCACATTCCCTTTGAGGCGCAACTAACTTTTCACACATGACTGCTACGTGTTGGTGGCGGGTTGAGTTCACAGAGGGCAGCTCGTTAACAGGAGCTTCACAGCTAGTTAGAAGTCACCTCATCATCATCGTCATCGTCAGCGTTTGTACATTTTCCATGACATTTTTGACAGCTTTCGTCTAACACGCAACAAACCCACAAAACAGTTTGTAAACGCCTCGCCCCTGCAGACACCTCGCCTCCCCTGACCACACCTCGCCCAGCACACGACGTTTATCAATGACATTTTGGTCAACTGGGGTAATGGCAAATGGCATTGATTTAAATGAGTTTTGGCCTTGTGGCTTTTTCGGCTAAGCACTCTGCCACTCATCGTGTGGCTCGGGACTCGCATTACTCCGACTTTGACTACAATAGAAACTTCATAATACTTTGAAAATAAAATCGAAACATACTTGAAATTGAATATAAGTCATATATGCCCAATAAGTTAACATACTTTTATATACTATACTCTTACAAATTTGAGCTCTAGAAGAGCTCTGATTCTCTTTTCAGTTTGCGAATTTAAAGAGAATAATCGCTGACTGTGTGGCATATATTAATATTAATATATTATTCAACTAATAACATTCAGCTAGCTTATTAAAGCTGGATGCGAATATTAAATAATGATAAAAACCCAAATTTAATTTTATTTTATTAATATAATAATAATAATAAATAAATAATATTTGATTAAGCCTTGACAATGATTTCATAAATTAATACCATTATCTTTTGCAGAGCAATAGATAGACGGAGTTGCTGGCTATGTCTAGGCAGTTCTTTGACTTGATCAATATATTCATATATTCATATATTCATATCATATATATTTATATCACATATATTCATATCATATGTTGCTCAAATATTCATATATTCCCTTGATTAAGTATATGAAGAAAGCTTAAATTTGTACTGGTTGATGACAACTACTTCTTTTCCCGACAAATATGAAGCGCAATTAATACAATATGCTGCGCTGACTTCACGTTGATCCATGTTTCCTTAGTGAATCCACCCTCAACGCACTTCTGTCTTATTCACTTTACCTTAACTTGTGCCGCCTGGGCACTAATAAGCCAAGTGCCCAAACAAAATGTGCAAAATTTACGAGCACAGATTGAACGTGCCCAGTGAATGGCCATTCTGTTCCGCCTCTAGAGATTTCGGACGGCGCTCTATTAAAAGTATGTATATTAGTGTCTCTAATAGCGTACGTGTGAATCGCTCGACGTGGCTGATGTCTATGTCCATGTCCATGTCGATGTCGATGTCGATGGGGGTTCACTTCTGTTGACGGTCGTAAAAAACAAAAGGTCCTGCTTTCGGCGACGCCCCTCTCAGGGGGATTGGAGATATAAACGCCGTAACCACCCATGGCTAAGCCCCAACGCTTTTGCTAAATGTTCGATAATTTTGGCCGCAATTGCAGTTTTATGACATTTCATGGATCATATGTGTCCCATCTTGGCCGCAGCCCATAAATTCTAACAAGCTTCCCCTGTTATCTCTGCAGTGCCATAAACCCTGACTGCAGCAGTCGCCAGCTGTCGTCGAGGATATTATCTTTGGTCTTGGAGGCTTTTAATAACTATTTCAATCGCACTTGGCACTCTCAGCACGCAGCCACATAAATGTAATATAAAATACTTGGCAACGTTTTGTACTTATTTCTCTCTCTCTCTCTCTCTCCCTCTCTTTTTCTCTATCCCTCTCTGTGCCCTCTTGGACAATATTTTCTTCCTTTTGCTAAGCGCTCAGATAGAGCTGCGCCATAAAATACACAGTTAGAGGCGAGTTATGGAAATGATGATGCCATATTAAAGCTCTGCGAAATGGTTGAGTTATGCAGAGAAAGAGAACTGAAATAATAGGAATAGAGCTGTTCTCTATTCAAATGTTTTAAGATCTGATACCTTTTCCCCTTTTCGCCACAAGTTGTCCATAAATATATCTAAAATATAAGTAGTAAGAATTTCAAGATCTAAGCACTGAATAGTTCGTTGCGTGGCTTCGACTGAGGGCCAAAGTCTGTCAGCTGTTTCTAGATTTATGTGCTGGGACTGGCGCTCGGTCATATTTGTTCGTTAATTGAAAAGTATTTGTAACGGGTCGAATGATATAAATCAGGCGGGCATAATCCATTACTTATGATCGCGTTGCCCTCTGGGGGCATAGTCCAGAGGCCGCCAACTCAGGCAGCGAGGCAGCAGCACAAAGAGCTTGACTCATGTCACTTGAGGATTTATTTCTTCCTCTCTCACTGGGATCTCGAGCGCGAAACTTGGTAGAACGAGGGCTCGATCGGGCTTGCCGCTTGCCGGCGCGCATGTGCGGCCCCCTTTGATGTGCTAACATTATTAAAAAGCCAATAAAACATTTAAAAACAGCTTGAAATTTTTCATTGTTGGCTGTTGGCGTTTCTTTAGCCTTTTCTTTTTCTTTTTCTTTTTCTTTTTGTTTTTCTGCTTCTTTTTGTATTTTGGCAATTGAAAGCGAACGCAGCGAAAGATCCAACGAGTCGGCTTATTAATGCGACAGCGAACAACGCCAGACAATTTAATATCTTGAATATCCCTTTGACTGCCGCTGCTCCGCACCGCACCGCACCGCACCACCACGAACCACAGCGCCCCAAGGTGAGCCGAGCCGAGCGAACGGTAGCACAAAATGTCAACAATCAGCGAACAATCACATTTTGTTTGCTGTCAATGTGACAGCCACCAATATTTATTTTAAATCACCGACATCGCTGCCTCTTTTAAAAGAAGTGGCATCCCAGGCCACCATCTCCTCTCCTCTCTCTCTCTCTCTCTCTCTCTCTCTATTGCTGCTTGATTGGTCTGCGTTTATTTAGGAAGCAGCTACAGTGTTTGTTTTTGGCTTTCGATTCGTTTGAATCGGCTTCGAATGCGGCTCAGCCTGAACGGCAGTCAGTCAGCCGCATGCCATCATCAAAATGAAATACAAATATCTTTGACAGCTACTGTAGAGTGAGATGGCGAGAGAGAGAGATTGAGAGTGGGAGAGCGGGAGGGACCCATATTCAGTCCGACTTTGAAGTCCGCTGACATCGACGACGTGCCCATCATTCGTTCGTCTTCAGAGCCTTTGTCATGTCAGCGCTGCAGTCGTGGAAGCCAGCCTAAATCTCATCCAGTCAGGCAGGCAGGCAGCTAGTCACCAGTCACCCAGTCAGCCAGTCAGCCAGTCAGCCAGTCAGCCAGCCAGCCAGTCAGCAGTTTAGGCAGCCAGTCATTTCCTTTTTCGTCTCTTTTCACCCATTCAGCTGGATGGTGCGTGCGTGTGTGTGCATGACACACATTCCTTTCGCAGCCAGCAACGGCACCACTTCAAAGGACATGTTTGCCATTCGACGTTTTTCTTAAGGCAGTCAAAACGCCAAAATCACAAGAACCAAAAACCAAAAAAAAAAAATAAAATAAAAACACCCAAATGTTTGCTCATATTGTTTCGATCGTAAGACAATAGATAAGCGAAACAATGTCAAGCGACCTTCTGCGAATTCAGAAACATGTGTCTCCTCCTCCTCCTCCTTCTGCATTAGAATGCCAACTGCTTTTAGTTATTCATAAATTATAAGTAGCTGAAATTGTTAGCCTCTGCTTGTACACATTAGTGGAAGCTGTTTTAGTTGGCGAAATCTAATTTGAGCTGTTTTCTAATTGCTTGGTTTAAAGTTCATAATATTATTGAGTAAGCATCTAAGTTTATTCAATGAATAAATAGAATCAAATGGCTAGAAGTAACAACTACGAAATACCAAATAGCTTAATGTAAAGAAGCTTATTCGATAAGAGAAACAAACACTAAGTTTTAACAATATATTTTTCTATTTTCCTTACATACATTTTATTGATATACAAAAAATATGGAATACAAGGAATAAAAAATAAAATAAAATAAATATAAATAAAGTGTTTTGGATTATTAAATTTGTATTAGATTTACTACACAAGAAGCTAGCTCTTATGTTAAATAGTGCAAAAGTATTTTATATTATTTATTAAGTTTTTTTAATACCTCACTAAAAGAGTTTTCTTGCACTTGAATAAGAAAATTTAATATTTATCATAAAATTTCTTTTTTATTCCAAATAAATATTTAAATATTCTTTAAAATTTGTCTTTTTTTATGCCAGTTTAAAATCTTACATTTACCCTTTAATTAATAGCAAATTTCAAAACTTGAAGTGGAGAAGTATGCAGATGGTCAATGCTTATGAAGTCAATCTATTTAACATCGATATCCAGTTGTCGAGATATTTGCTTAACTAAGCACGTTTAGATATATATAGTATTAAGTGAGTAAGTACTTTGGAGCTAAGTCTACTGCATCCTGTTATTCTCTTAAGATACATTTAAATGTAATATATAACTTATATAAACTACAAATGTATTATCAAACAACGACTGCTGTCCCTTTCTCTTTCATACTTTTTCTAAACAAATATTGAATTCTTTTTCAACATTTTGTAGATTATATTTCTACTTATTATACTTATGTTACTTAAAGCTGACTTAAATTTCTAAGTCTTTATATAATTTTTATGACTGGCAAAAAGTTTAAATTTGATAAAACTTCACTTGGTATTACCACAGCCATTCCGTCATTAAATTTATGACATATTCAAGTATCCGCCGTGGGTGCTCCTAATAATTACGAAACAGAAAAAAAACAGCATAATAAATTGATAGAGCTCGATGCAATTATTATAGAACAAGTCGTAAATGGATTTCCGAAAGGCATAAAATAAAATGTTCTACACCCACGCACGACACACAGCCAGACACCTGAGGCAGCTGGGGCGAGTGCGGTGCCCGAGGCAGCCCTGGGCACACCTATGCGGCAATTAAATATCACGCATACGCCGCATGAATTATGCATATGAATCGAGGAGAGAGAGAGAGAGAGAGAGAGAGAGAGAGAGAGAGAGAGAGAGAGAGCAACAAAAGAAGCGAAATGCAAACGGCCATAAAATTATACAATTACAAAATATTAAAACGAAATTATGGTTAATCATCTTGAACGCGCGTAAAGCAGAGTCAGTCGCAGCCGCGTTATTTATACCTACATTTACTTACATTTATATGCAAAATATAAACACACAAATTGAAACGAACCGTGGCATTGCGACGCCCCATCAAAGTTAACAGCCCAAACGTACACACACAAAAAACGATGCCAAAAACCAAAATGGAAGGCAAATGTGCCGACAAAGTGCTTTGTCCGTCCGTCAGTCCGTCAGTCCGGCACCGACGCTGGATAATTTTCATTTATCAAATAACCATAAAAAAGGGGCACGTTTCGTTACCCAAAACGAAATTCATTCATTTCTATGCAGAGAGCGGATCGGGCCGTAAAGAGTCCAACAAATTCATAGTTCGACGTTCCTCGGCTCGTTCGCTGACGTTGTTTATGATTATTGCAGCGAATCTATGGAGACCTGGCACCGATTAAATGAAATGCTCTTTGAACTTCTGCCGTCTTCTTCCCCCTGCTCTGCACACATCTTATTATGCATTTTTAATTAGTGATGCGAGGCAACGTGTTGATAATCATTGAATTTATCACCTGTGAATGCAACGCTACCGACTCGAGCTGCCTCCCGCCCTGTCCCCCATCAATTAGAGCAGCCGCCAAACTATCGATCTACCTGCACCACGCATAACAAGCAGTGGCTCAAACCGAGTGGAAAGCCGCTCGTCTGGGCAGGACGCTCCTTATATGCACTAGCCGAATAGGTGAATAGGCGAATAGGCGAATAGGCGAATAGTCGAATAACTAATGCGATTTCGAGTGGCAGCTGAAGTCGTTGCTTCGAGTACTCGTATTTTTGTGGCATTCATTAGACGGTCGCATCATCAACACATCCATTGTCGCTGCTCAAAGTCGTTGTCAAACTGTCACTCTCTCTCTGCCTCTGTCTGTGTCTGTGATGTGCTTGTCATACTATAAAGCTGTGTGTGTCAGCCCGTCATTTAATGTCACGTCAATCACATCGCAAGTTTTCCATATATCAACATCATTTGCTGTCTGCTAGTTTTGCCCCTAAATGGTTGGGTTCACATGCGTGCGCATAAATAACTACTTATGCACACACTTGCGAGTCGTGACTAGTGAGGGGTCTTTTTTGGAGCAGCCCATGCTGCATAGGCATTTCTAGCCACCTTTTATCGACTGCAAACAGGTACCTTGCCTTAGGTCAGCCGTTTGTCCAATTTGTAAGTCTTAGTTTATCGACAGGATGGGCAATCAAAAAGTAACCAAGTTGAGATTGTTATCGCAGCTGTTTTGGGCTATTTGTTGAAACTATTTTAATAATATTAATTTTGATTGAACATTTTTATTCATTAGCCGAGGAATCTTTGCTGATAAGCAGAATTTGCTGTAATAATAATGTATTTATAGATATTTCTATAATATATAAATATTTAATAATTATTTGCATGTAAATAAATTATGAGCATTGTGAATTTGAACAATCCTTTGTTGAATAATATGTTTTGGGCACAATAATTTAAAGAATTTTGATGGAGCTAAAAAGAAAATAAAACAGGGAAACTTATTAGTTCTAGTTAAAAAAAAACATTTTCTCAAAATATTATTTTTACTTCACAGCCTGTCTTCCACCAAAAGTTTGCTCTGATATAGTGAATATGCTGACCAGAAGAGAGTAAAAAAATTTTCAATAATTATGCTTAAACATATTGTTTAATGATAGTTTTATTGCTTTAAAATCAGCCATAAAATGTTTCATTTAATAATAAATAAAATGTAATAATAAATAAAATTTAATAATAAACAAAATTTAATAATAAATGTAAATATATATACATGTTATATATATAAAAGTAATAATAAAGAAAATTAAATAATAAACACAATTTAATAATAAATATAAATATATATTCATGTTAACCTCCGCTACACTTATGCAAATAATATTTTAAATTTATCTAAATTCCATTGCAGCTACTAAGGCATCAAATTAATTTTGTTACAGCCTTTATTAATTTTGCTTTACCCCAATAATAAATTAATAAATTTATAGCCCATAAAGATATTTTAAAAATTTAAATATCAAGTGAAAGCGAAATTATTAAGCTTTAAAATAATTTTTTGCAGCATACTTAGAATGCCTATGCAAAACTAAAATAATATAGCAAATAGTAAAAGGAAGATTCAGAATTCGGTTTGGCGCATTCGTATCTACAATATAACCTCATATACCGATTTGAGTTATTCAGCCTGAGCGAGACTCTGCGCTTGGATCACTGCAAGCAAAACGCAGCTTGCCAGATGGAATGATTTTCTGTCAATGTAGCTTCAACATGGAATAGAAAGTGAAATTATATCGTTGGCTTCGTTGGATTCCATATGGCTCAGAAATGAAGTAATAATTTTTATCAACTTGTAGCTTTACATAATTCACAACTATAGTGAACTGGTCAGAAATAAGTTGAGTTATAATAAATAAAATATAGTTTCACATAGTTCAATAAAACATTCAAATTAAATTCTAGCCAAACTCTATGCACTTACTATCCTTTCAGCTTCTGCCACTTCGCTTGCCATTGCCGAGTAATATAGGCATTTGGGAACAGACCAGAGTCCTTTAAGGTCCACCCCATACGTATAATTGTAAAATTGCCTTCAGAAAGGAAAGAAATAGTGTTTACATTTCAGCGGAAAGAGAGGAAATCCGTACGACAATGGTGCTTGGCCCGAACGTGACTCTGACAATGGGAGTGTTGGCCGTTTCTCAGGCATTATTAGTTTATTTGACAACTTGTATGGTCATTATCCCTTGTTGTCGGACCTGACGCTGCTGCCGCTACTGCTGCTAATTTGTGTCGCACAGGCTCACCGGGTATCACAGCAAAAGTGCCGCAAAACTTATGAGGAAATTTGGTGAGCAAACAAAAGGGAAAAAGAAGGAAACAAACCAAATTTTGCAGATTTAGTGAACGAGCCATGAATGAAGCGAAATTGTTAGTTCTTTGCGTTAGGTAGGCGGCGCGCTGCCTTTGAAGCTGCGCTCCTTAGCCCGAATTCGATGGAACCATGCGGTGCGCCTTTTGCTTTCCACCTTGTTGACATTGTCGAGCGCTCAAGGTCCGATCCTAGCTATTGTTTCGCTCGAGCCATATTGTGTCGCCGTGCGGCCTATGCATATTTCTAGGAAGCTTTCTTGATCGTTGCCGATTCGGAAGTGCCATTAGCCGGCTGACTGAGCACCGAAATGATCTATAGCAGGGCGTGGGAAATTATCGAAACCAAGCGGGTGGCAATCTCAGCTCTCGCTCTCGCTCTCTCTCTCCTCTCTCTCTCTCTATCTGGACTGTTAAGGTCGTAATACAAATTAAATGGATATGCGATTAGATAGACATCGAGGCAATATTGATAAAGGGTAAGGAAGCGCTGTGACGACGACATGCCATTAAGAGAGGACTCGGGCACATCTGCCGGTGCTGCGGGTTGGGCTTGGCTCGGGGTTGCTGATAAATGCGCAGATAATGCGACACTTGAAATACCTTCGGGAGATGCAGTCAACTGAGGCATTAGGGCATTGTTAGAGGATTTATGACATCAAACATTGAACTAAAGCGCGCTCAGTTTGTGTCTAGGGTTTAATTGTTTTCACAGTTGCGACTGCCCCAAGCCCTTTGCTGGAAGGAAAGTTGTCAGCCAGCGAGAGTCTTTGGCAACCGCGCTTAAGTGCCAGCACTCGTTTTTTATATATTTTTATTTGCTTTGTGTAACCCCTGCGCCTCATCATGGGAATGCTTTTGATTTGATTTCAAGTGTGCGTTTAAAAGGGTGTGTGCCTGCCAGTTCCTGGATGGGTTTCAATGGACTTTGGCTGCTTTGCAATTTCAAAATTTGAAATCTTTTTTAAAGCGCTGCCAACTCGACACAATGTTGCCTCGGTTGAGCCGGGGGCAATGCGGCTTTGTTGTCGCGCGGATGCATGAAACCCTCTTTAAGGTCCTCAGCATGTGCCTGATAATGCCCCTGAAGTGAGTGTATATCATTAACTCGAGAGCTGCCGGCACTCGCGATTTGATTGCGTTTCTTTCTCCCTGTTGTTGTTGTCGTTCGGTAAGAAATCCTATTTGAGCACTTCTCGAGTGCCGTAAGAAGTGCGGAAATTGTTTGAAAGCAAAAATGCGTTTTACTTAAACAATTTTTATGCGAGAAACTGCTAAGAGTGTGTGTGCGAGAGTTTTCTACTCTTTGATACAGTAAACCTCTTAAATTGGCAGCCCTTGATATCGGCTGGCAACTGCAACAAATTTACAAAACATTTCTTTTGATCCATGTTTACAATGAGCGATTTGCCGTGAGTTGGGACAGAAGTTCTGCTTGAGTATCAACAATAATGCAATTGTATTAGCGAATGAACGAGAATCGTCTTGGGAGCAGCTTTCGAGGGTTTGCATGTTTGTAAATCACTTCAAATTTATCTAAAGTTTATCAATATTATAAAATTGAGAATCAATTACCATTTGAAATATTTATAGAGTCCAATTATACTTATATACCCTTCCCAGGCATAAGTTTGAACTGATTGATATGTAACTCTGACCTAAAATTCTAATCAATTTCAACTGCCAGTCAGAAGCTTCATCTGTTTATCCGTCTGCAGCTTAAATAATAATAAATGTGTAATAATATAATTTAGTTGATTGAAGCAGACCAACTACATTATATATCCCCAAATTTTTTTATATCTTTTTTTTTTTTTTTTTTTTTTTTTTTTCATTTTTTTTTTTTCCTCTTTCTTAATTTATTTGAAACTGTATCAATACAGATATAGCAAAAATATAGTAGTTTTATGAAAATAGGTTAATATATACATTATGTTAATAGAGATATCAACAACTTCTTTTATCAATATTTCCAGTTTGCACACACACTTAACTACTGTGCTTAACAAAGAGATAAATGGAGCCACAATTATTATACGTGTGTGTGTGCGTGTGTGTGTGCATATGTATCTGCATTCGATTTTTAATCGGTTAATTAAGCTCTGGCGATAAGCGCATTAACCTTTCGTCAAAGCAGATACAGTGATTCCTCGATAGCCACTTGTAATTAAGTACATGAGAGAGAGAGAGAGCGAGAGAGAGCGAGAGAGAGAGAGAGAGAGAGAAGAGCAAGAGAGAGACACGTTAGCCACTATTTGCCACGTACATAAACTGAACGCAATCTTGCCCAGGCGCTGGGTAATAAATTACACAGCTGCTGATGGATGTCACTTGGCGACATAATCACTGTCAGTGCAATGAGAGCCCCACAGAAAGATAGAGACAGAGAGAGAGGCAGAGAGAGAGAGGGATATATGTAGTAGTAGTTGGGCTTGGGGACTGTCTCGAAGTACAAATATACGCTGTAGCAGTTGCTGTCGCTGTGGCTGGGGCAATGAAGCGGACAAGCAGCTAACAAGCCTCGGCCCGGCATGGTCCGGTCCGGGGCATTGTTTATAATTCATAAAGCAATTTTGCATGCCGGGGCCCACAGAATGCGAGCCATATGCAAATGCAGCTGACAGACTGCTCAGCTCGCTCTGCTGGGATGGCCTCCCTTGGCCGGCTGGCCGGTTGGCCGGTTGGTTGCCTGGTTGACTGGCTGTGCAGTGGCCAGGCAACTTATCACGCGGTTGGCCTCCACTCTGTACGTTTGTGTGTGTTTGCTCATCATTGAACATATTGCGTGCGTGGAGTCGCTCTCCGAGTTCGAGTCGGAGCTCGAGTCGGAGCTGGAGTGGGTGTCGCAGCCACCCGGTCGCACATGCCTGCCATGTCATTCATTCATTTTGCAGGCTGGCTTTCAGGCATCCATCAGTTGGCGTTGCTGCTGATGCTGCTGATGCTGCTGATGCTGATGCTCCTGTAGCTGGTTGCCAGTCCATCAGTTGCTGTTGGTCTTTCTCTTTTGCCCAGGCACACTCCGAAACAAAACCAACAAAGCCTTGATTACAATATATCCTCCTGGGCAGTGCGTACCTAGCCAAGCCATCCCTCTCTCTCTCTCTCTCTCTCTCTCTGTCTCTCGCTCTCTGTCTCTCTGTCTGTCTCTCGCTCTCGCTCTGGTTGCCCCTTCACTCTGCTGTCTCTCTGATGTTGTGAAATGCACGCGAGATTAACTCTTGCTTCTGACATTAACGAATGAGAGCCAACAGCATCTGACAGTCAAATGTCAGTTAGCTGCTGTTCTCTGACTCGAGCTGCAGCTCACAACTTCTGCTCCTGCTCTGGCTCAGACTCGGACTCCATCCACTTCCACTTCCACTTCCATTTGCAGCTGCAGCTGCAGCTCTGGCCATGCCCCGTAGGTTGAGTTTGTTGCAAATGCAGTTGTCAGCTGACGTCTTTGCTCATAATTTACAAATCGGTCAGCAAAATTCCAAACTCCCAATTTCAATTGTAACAAGCACTCAGAGGAATGTTATCCACTGTAAGCCATTCACAATTTGATGTAAAATGAAAGTCTATTGCAATCTGAATACTCTAGGAAATTCATAAAAATCCCAACTCATTTGACCACTGGCCTGACTTTGGCTCGACTTTGACTTTGGCCCATTGACGACTGCAGGCTGAAGCCAATGCCAAGACCAGACAGGACGAGCAGCTATACTCAGACCCAGACCCACAGCCCGAGCTCAACCAAGACATAGTGGAAGCGTAATTTGAAATGAAAATTAATGACATGCAATCAATTTTGGTAGTCGTCGTTATTTGTTATTTTGATGACTTGCCTTGTACACACTCGCTCAGTTCAGAGTCCGCCTCTCTCTCTCTCTCTCTCTCTCCGTCTGTCTCCCTCTGAAGCGTTCTTCGGGTCTCTAGCTCGCTCATTTGTCAAAAGCAAAACAATTGGGAGCATGAAAATGAAATATGGCTGACAGAGAGTAGCTGCCGCGACTGCACAGAGAGTGCAGCGGGAATGCGAGCTGAGTGTCAGAGGGCCAGAGGGCCAGAGGGCCACAGGGTTAGATGGGCAGCTCCTAGCCGCAATATGCTTAAGTTGCGGTTATTTATTGTCTGGCATTTATAGTTCAGTTCAGTTCAGGATGGCTCCCATCCTCACACTCGCACTCACTCGCAAATTTTTCATATTTTCCCAGCCATTTCAGCCAGTCCCTTCGATTCCATTCATTATTTGCGGCAGTCGTAAAAAGAGTCGAACTTTCGCTTGATTCGTATCGACATATTTCGCCCGCATTTTGTACTCCGGCTGTCAACGCCAAAAGTTCAGACCCCCTCATTCTCTCTCTCTCTCTCTCTCTCCCTCTCTCTGTTTGGCTCTCTGTCTCTTCAGGCTGCCATCCATCCATTTGAAGGACTGTCTGGCTGAGTGACGTGAGCTTACGTTTCCACCCCGGGCTGATTGATGTGCGCCAGCAAAAAAGTTGGCACTTGCTTTACTGTTGTCGATTACACAGCGAGTTGTGAAAAACTTTTGCTGTTTCTTCCCGCTCCAGACACTAGCCGAAATAAGTCATCGCGTGCAGCGCAGACATCAAGTCAGGCCCAAGATTGATTAGTTATTGGAAACGAGGCATGCCAAGCAGCGAGATACCCTGAAAGCGACTCAGCTGAAGAGTTGCTGGGCAATCGTTTCGCTCAGTGTACTTCCCTTTGCCCCAAATACGGCACAAATAAGTCATAATGATTTTTGATCGATGTGTCAAGTCCAAGGCGTCATCGAATCATTAACAAAACAGGCAACCACCCAGCCCAGCCGGCAACCACCCACCCGCCGACTGGGTGCCCCTTGCATAATCATTTTCAATAAATAATTTTTCCCCCAGCCTCAAGCGATTATTTATTTTTTGTGCTCTTCTCCTCTTCTTCGTTTTTGTTTGTCATAATGACAGCATGACAGGATAAATTACTGCCAAATGAATGAGGCGAAATAAGTCTTGAGCGAGTGAGCGAGTGCGGGTGGGCGGGCGGTAGGGGGAAGGTAGGCACGCCCATTTGGCGCTGGCAAAAGCCAAACATAATTTTTTGTTGTGTAATTTACCACCAACACACACACACGAGAGATATAAAGGGGCAGACGAGACCCGCATGGGTAAAATTAATAGGCATAATAATTTTTTGACAGCACACCCAAGGATAACACACTGCAGCAGGCAAGTCATCAGAGTGCGCAGTCCTTGGTCCTGGGCTGGCTGGCTGGCTGGCTGGCGGTAATTTTTTTGTAGCCAGCGACTTGACTGACAGGCAGGTTGTTGATAAATGATGTCGCTGATGTTGGTCGGGGCTGGGGATAGGCCGTGGTAAGGGGAGCCGAGAGAGAGAGCTGCCACGTCATGGAGGCAATCATTTGGACTCGTCTCTCACTTTAACTGACAGTCGCTCGTCAGAGTCGAGCAGGATGATTACTTTGATGACGTTGCCACATACAAACAAACAAACAAACAAACAAACGAACGAGCGAACGAGCGAACGAACACAGCGAGCCGCAAATAAACAGACATATTCATATTTTGCACTCTCATTGGTTATATTTCTCTATATATTCCTCCTCGACTCGTATAATTAATTGATGAAATGTGCGTGCGTGCAAGTCAAGCCTTGACAATGACCGATTGGTTTCCATTTACTCTAACAGATCCCCAAGTCCGTCCGAGTCGACTTTGGCCATTACTTTGCTTTGGCTAAGCCAAGCCAAGGCGCAGGCCAAGGCGAGGGCAAGGCGACAGCAGCGCTCTAATATCGTCTCGAGCAGTACTTATGTCTAGTCATCAGGATCTAATTTATCAGACATTTCTCGGGCTCATTTTCTCGCTGTGATGTGTCAATTTAAAGTGTGAGAAAATTGCCGGGGCCTGTCCCGCCCGAGTGATGAATGATGATGGCCCACGAAAATAAAAATTACATTCAAAATGATCAAATTTCGAGAGTGGGCAGCAAAAACACGAATTAGCAATAACATAAGCTTTTGTCTACATCGAAATTGGGAAATGGGAATTGGGAAATGCTTTGTCATCAATTTATGTACATTAGTTTGCTTGAATTACGTTTGAAAAATAATTAATTACAGCCAAATTATGCTCTTTACTTTTGTAATTATTTGAAATTATATTTTGAGGTATGTGGTCTGTGGAGAGGCAATTGGGCATATGGCAATAATTGGTCTTTATTTGACTGAAAATTACAATTAATTTGGAATATTCGCTTTTTAATAGCTGAGCTACTTTATGGGGAAGTACATCAGGAAACAATAAATATATATAAACTATAGAGGTGCCTATCGAAACTGTTAGGTAAAGTAGTAAACGCGCAATGATATGTTCGCAGCCAAGTCATATACAGAGATCAAGACTCCTTAAAGAAATCTCACAACTGACAGCTAAGTATATTTAAAGCTCATCATAATGCCTGTGCACATTTACGTAAACTGAAATTTTAGCACACTCTTGAACCTCCCTTTAATCTAGATCTAAACTACTCATTCCTCATATGATTGATTGTTATTAATTAATATAATATATATGTATATATTTATTATAAAATAATACATAAATTATTTTTTAATTGTACTATTTATCTATCTACTATTTATCCACAATACAAAAAACTTCACTTGGTGTCTTAAAAACCACTTGTGAGTATCTTTAAGTCACTTCAAAAAATAATTTTTCTGAGCTACCTACATAATATAGCAAAAAGCTCGCCGGAGAGAAATTTAACTCCGATGGAGAGGTGATCGAAGAAAAAATATAAATGTACGTATATATTATTTCTATGATGCCCTAAGAATTATTGAAGCCAAGTGAAAGATATCAATTTATTATTTTTTATTATTTTATTTAATATATATTTTAGATAAATGATGTCGCTGATGTTGGTCGGGGCTGGGGATAGGCCGTGGTAAGGGGAGCCGAGAGAGAGAGCTGCCACGTCATGGAGGCAATCATTTGGACTCGTCTCTCACTTTAACTGACAGTCGCTCGTCAGAGTCGAGCAGGATGATTACTTTGATGACGTTGCCACATACAAGCAAACAAACAAACAAACAAACGAACGAGCGAACGAGCGAACGAACACAGCGAGCCGCAAATAAACAGACATATTCATATTTTGCACTCTCATTGGTTATATTTCTCTATATATTCCTCCTCGACTCGTATAATTAATTGATGAAATGTGCGTGCGTGCAAGTCAAGCCTTGACAATGACCGATTGGTTTCCATTTACTCTAACAGATCCCCAAGTCCGTCCGAGTCGACTTTGGCCATTACTTTGCTTTGGCTAAGCCAAGCCAAGGCGCAGGCCAAGGCGAGGGCAAGGCGACAGCAGCGCTCTAATATCGTCTCGAGCAGTACTTATGTCTAGTCATCAGGATCTAATTTATCAGACATTTCTCGGGCTCATTTTCTCGCTGTGATGTGTCAATTTAAAGTGTGAGAAAATTGCCGGGGCCTGTCCCGCCCGAGTGATGAATGATGATGGCCCACGAAAATAAAAATTACATTCAAAATGATCAAATTTCGAGAGTGGGCAGCAAAAACACGAATTAGCAATAACATAAGCTTTTGTCTACATCGAAATTGGGAAATGGGAATTGGGAAATGCTTTGTCATCAATTTATGTACATTAGTTTGCTTGAATTACGTTTGAAAAATAATTAATTACAGCCAAATTATGCTCTTTACTTTTGTAATTATTTGAAATTATATTTTGAGGTATGTGGTCTGTGGAGAGGCAATTGGGCATATGGCAATAATTGATCTTTATTTGACTGAAAATTACAATTAATTTGGAATATTCGCTTTTTAATAGCTGAGCTACTTTATGGGGAAGTATATCAGGAGACAATAAATATATAAAAGTATAGAGGTGCCAATCGAAAGTGTTAAGTAAAGTAGTAAACGCGCAATGGCATGCTCGCAGCCAAGTCATATACAGAGATCAAGACTCCTTAAAGAAATCTCACAACTGACAGCTAAGTATATTTAAAGCTCATCATAATGCCTGTGCACATTTACGTAAACTGAAATTTTAGCACACTCTTGAACCTCCCTTTAATCTAGATCTAAACTACTCATTCCTCATATGATTGATTGTTATTAATTAATATAATATATATGTATATATTTATTATAAAATAATACATAAATTATTTTTTAATTATACTATTTATCTATCTACTATTTATCCACAATACAAAAAACTTCACTTGGTGTCTTAAAAACCACTTGTGAGTATCTTTAAGTCACTTCAAAAAATAATTTTTCTGAGCTACCTACATAATATAGCAAAAAGCTCGCCGGAGAGAAATTTAACTCCGATGGAGAGGTGATCGAAGAAAAAATATAAATGTACGTATATATTATTTCTATGATGCCCTAAGAATTATTGAAGCCAAGTGAAAGATATCAATTTATTATTTTTTATTATTTTATTTAATATTTATTTCTATAAATTTTGATATTATACCAGTGTGGTTCGTTTGCACTCAAAATAGTTTAATTGGAATATTTATGTGCCAGAAAGTTAATATGATCGTAATTCTAATAAATTTGTATTAAATAGCCGAAGAGTTGAAAGAAAAAGTGATTCAGGCTTGGGTAATTTAGTTACTCTATCAAAAATAATATTTAATTTAATTTGATATTTTTCTGTGGTACATCAGACTTGCAATCAAATTTAGTAAAACATATACTTATAGTATTTTAAATTAACTAAATCTGCAATTTAATTATAAATTGGGTATCTGTACCATATTCAGATATTCCTTAAATATAAATAAAAACCATTTACATCCTGAGTATAAATAATACTTAGTAAATGACCAGTAGAAGTCGATCGACCTCGTACTATAGTCCTTTGTTTCTGAAGTATGCCAGTAGACAGTATTTTTTGGAATTGCTCTCGAATCTATGTGTAAAGCGCGCCACAAATATCGAGCGAGCTCATAAAGTAATTCCCGACACATGTAGTAGGGAGCAGCGAGCAAATAAACTTCAATTGTTAAGCTGCGACCCCGGAGCGAAGTTCAGTTCAGTTGAGTTGAGTTGAGTTGAGTTGCCTAAACTGGTTGGCACAAAGGCGGCAATGGAACAATGCGCAGTGCCAGCTCATAAATAAAACAATTGACTAAAAACATAAATCAAACACTTAATACAATAGTTTCCGCTTTTATTATTATGTGGTCGGATTTGAGACTCGGGCGACTTCTGCATAGCTGCGCACTCGCATAAAATGCCCATAAATTAAAATAACAGTAAAATATTGCATTGTGTATATGTGTGTGTGTGTGTGAGTGTGAGTGTGAGTGTGAGTGTGAATGCGGGTACTTGCAAATTAGCATACAAACTGTCTGCAGAATGGGCCATTGAAAGCCCAGGTGAAGTCGCACGATAATGTTAATATGTAGCGCACTTAATCATAAATGCCTGGCGACATGCAATGGGGCGACATATGAAGGCGCTCGATGATGATGATGGTGATGATGATGATGGTGATGATGAACGAGCCAACTGGCAACTAGTTGGCCAAAGCGCAACCATTTGGCATTGCATGTTGCTAACTAGTTAATAATACGAGGCAGCGACTACGACTGCGACTACACCTTCATGACGCATTGCATGTCATGCATCGGAACTAGAACTAGAACTGGAACTGGAACTGGAGTCGGAGTCGGAGTCGGAGCAGACACACACACACACACACACACACACAGAGAAGAGCCGCTGCACAACTGTAAACTCGTGGTGAGAGCAGCACAAACCACACCACAGCCCGAACCGAACCAGCTGGACCGCCCCCTCTGGGCTGGCGGGCACTTTTCATTCCATTATGTAATTTATGACCAGCACTTTTCGAGCAGCAATCAGCCAAGCGTTAATCGTCGTTTGACTCGCTCGGCGTAGGCCCAACAATGGCATAACTCCCAACACCCAAAACCGGACCAGCAACTGAAACTGGAACTGAGACACAGACAGAGACAGAGGCAGAGGCAGGGGCAGAGGCAGGGGCAGAGGCAGTGGCAGAGAGACTGCCACTTTGTCGCATTGTCGCATTGTCGTGCGACTGCTACTGTTTCATTATTATTGTTATTATTATTGTAATTTGGCGACTACCAACTGCCAACTGGCAACTGGCAACTGGCAACTGGCTCTCCAGCGGAGTGGGCCCAACCACGTTGACAGCGTGTCATTTCATATCGTTTTGTTTAGTCATAGTTATACAGAGCTCTCGGCCCGGTTGCCGGCGCCCCTTCCTCCTCATCCTGCTCTCCTCCTCGGACTGCAGTGCGCAATTTGTAGTGCCCATTGGTTAACCTCCCGAGCCTCGCCTGGCTTAGTTTTCTTTTCCATTCGTATTTTTTCTTGCTCGCTCTCCTTCTTTATGGGCACTTTTTGTACTTCTTGTTTTCGTATGGCACATTTCATAATTAATTGTGAAATTATACACAGTCATATGCAAAAATGGTCGACAGTCATAATTTTTCTGCGCTTGTCATTTCCCATGCCCTTTCCCGGTGAGGCTAACATGAATTGTGGATGAAGGTTGCAGAGAGAAAACTCTGTGGCTACGAATGCTACAGATTGCTGACGGAGTTACTTATGTATGCTTACTATATAAAGCGGACAGCTATAGTTAAGAACTAGTTATGTTAACTATATGTCTACATATATTTATATTGCATATCCATACCCATCGAGACGACAGGAGTTGGAAAGATTATATCAAAAATAATATAATAAAATTTTGCGTAGCTCAGAATAATTAATACAATAATACATATATATAAATATTAATATTATATATTAATATAAAAGCCAGGAATTCCCTTTAAACCTACGAGCTGCAAAAGGCTTGATAGAACTTTTCAAATTTTAAAATATTTTTTTGGTTTTATAGATTCTTCATCTCGTAGCTTTGATTTAGAAAACTTGAACTATACAAACGGACAGCTACATCAATCTGAGCCAAGTTAGACAACAAAGTCATTTTTTTTTACAAATTCTGAAAATAGGTTTCAGTATAGAACATTAAATTAAAAATATAAAAAATATATAAAAACTAATTTTAACAACTAAGAAAACTCTAGTCGAGACCGCTCGACTAGGGTATACCCTGAACCCTGCGCAGAACCGCAATTCCAAACAATCTCCGTTTCTTTAATATACATAAGTTTATATATATGTTCATTACAAACAACACATACACACACACATACACAGGCGCAAGCACTCACAAGCGCAAATCGTTGCGTCAGCTGTTCTTTGGCTGCTGTTTGCATGGCAATGCTATGGGAAATTAAATGCTTAATAACTTTTTTCTAGAGTAACGATTTTGATCAAACTTGTTGGGCGTGATCACGTCATCCATATATATGTATGTGCCAAAGCACAAGTCTCTAGTATTTGATATGCGGGAGTTACAAATTGGAGGCGAAGGGGGCGTGGCACCCAAAATTTAACAAAAACCGAAATTGCGTAAGACCCAAATAACACTAAATGCAAAATTTGAAGACTCTAGCTATAAAGATGAATTAGATAGAATTTTATAGCTTAAGTTAGAAACAAACTCGATATGCGCGCCCTATACAGGGACCTACAAAAAAAATTTGAAGTCTCTAGCTATTGTAAGTTCTGAGATCGACGCGTTCATACATACGGACAGACGGACAGACGGACAGACGGACAGACAGACAGACAGACGGACAGGGCTAAATCGACTCGGCTTGTCTCCCTGATCAAGAATATATAACTTTATGGGGTCTGCCACGCCTCCTTCTGCCTGTTACATACATACGCCTTCCAACAAAAACATTATACCCTGATTACCCATTTTCAATGGGTTCAGGGTATAAAAATAAAAATGTAAATAAATAAATATATAAAAACTAATTTTATACTCAAATTCCAATTTATTTCTCATTCAATATTTTTTTAGAGAATTTCTTTGTCTTCAGTTCAGTCTCCGCACTGCCTCTGCTTAGCAAGAGTATCCGAGTTTCGGGCAGTTTTCCGCGTCAGTTTAGGTTCTTATTTATTCAGCGTTGTGTCGGCATGGCCTTTCATTTGTATTTCGCGCTTATTTGAATACGGGTTTATGGCCATGCTGCATAACTAATCGGGCCCGGAATAATGTAGAGCTCTCACAATTCATACAAATTAATTGGTTTCGGTGCCACTCAATGGGTCGTGTCTGGGGCCAATGACAACAGCAATCGTGGCAGCAACAGCAACTGTGGCAGTCGCAACGGTAACAGCAACAGCAACAGCAGCAACGGGAATGGGAATGGGAGTGGGTATGGAAATGGGAATTGCCAAGTTAATGGAAACGGAAGGAACTACTTGCGGACAACGTCGTTCGACGACTCAAGCTTGCTGAACTGGGGGGCCACAGTCAAAGGCAAAGGCAACGGCAAAGGCAAAGGCAAGAATCATGGCAATGCAAGTCGGAAGCACACTCAACACCTGCTAAAAACTTGGGGAATGCATGACGTCAGTTAGTTAACTACGGGGCGCCCGCTTCAGGTAGCTGTCGGCTGTCAATTTGTGCTTGATGTGCCTCGGCCCCCGCAAATCACAGCAAATAAATACCAATTGACAGGGACAAGTGCACGGCAACGAAACTTCACTCCCGCCGTGGGGCCCGTGACTTCTGCAATTGAACTTTGGGCGGCCGAATCAATCGAGCCTTGATTGGGGTGGGGCGGGTGCCTAATGGGGGATGCTTATGCCTGTTTTGCCAAACTTCCGTGTCAAGACACTTTATTTGTCTTACTTATTTATGTTTATGTGCTCCCAGTCGGCCTGGGACGGCACGCATTCCAAAATTAGGATGGGCCGAGAGCTCCTCGAGCGCCTCCCGCATCCATTTGCCGCACAGCTGTGCCTAATTTATTTCACTGGACGTGCCCCCGTTTCGGTGGGCCCAACACAACGCCAGCTAGCAGCCACTCAATTCACAGTCGGAGATTTATTTCATTCTGAAGCACATTAAAATTTTACAAATTGCTCGAATCAAATAAATTGCCGCGTTTATGGTGATAAATTGGCCAAGACATCGATGTGAAAGTTTTAATTCAAGTGCGGTCTAACAAGGCCCAGCCAGCAGCGCTGCTTTTTTCGCCCGATTCTAGACTTGTTTTAACAGCAGCAATCAATATATATTATTCAGATTTGTTTCACTATCAATTATACGTACGTCGGCTTCCTGGCTGTGCACAAATTTTAATTGAAAACTGCCTCTGAGAGCTACTGCTTCAGAGATATTCATAGAAGAAAAGCTTGAAATTGATCGAATGTAGCGAGACTTCAATATAAAGTCTGGTATCAACTGTCAAGAATAGCTCAAGTCTCAACTCACTTCTGCCAAAGTTAAGACTAATTTCAAAGCTTGAAATCATTTCCACTCATTTTCCACTTATTTTGTTTTATTTAATGTTTTATTTTTTGATAAACTTGGATTTTTTCGCAAGAAAAAAAGGAACACAAATTAAAAAAAAAACATTTTCACTTATTTTTCCATAAATAAATAGATAAATACAGAAACCAGTAAATCAATAAAAACAGTACAAATTAATTAATAAATTAATACGTAACTAAAAATAAACAAAGCGATAATAAAAGAATAAATAAATAAAAAATAATAAATGAGAAATAAATAAAATAAATAAAATAAATATAATAAATAAATAAATAAAATAAATAAAAAATTTAGATAAATAGAATAAAAAAAATAAAATAAAATAAATAAAAACAATCAAATAAATAAAATAAATAAATAATTAAATAAGTAAATTTAATGAAAAATAAGAAAGTAAATAAATAATCAAATAAAAAAATTCATAAGAAAAAAATAAATAAATAAATAAATAAATGCTTAAATATTAAAATGCTATAATTTATTAAATAAATGTTGTTATTCATTTACTTAGCCATATATTTATTTTGCACTTCTGCTGTATCAGCAATCAGACAGTGAATCACTCAGTGTTTGGATTTATTTTATTTATTGTATATAAATAAAAAATTTATTTTGATTATTTTACATAATATTTTAAAGTTATTTGATCTAAATGAAGTCTGAACTCATTCCATAGATCCAGATATATCTTTATCATCCAATAACCAACAAATAAATAATTATTTCAAATGAATTTAATTCAATGCGAATCTGTTAAACTTAACGTTTGCATTATTCTCTAGAAACTCCAGCAAAAAAATGTCTTAATTATGTTGTTTCGCTAGCAAATTTGCATCTTGATGGCAATTTATGACAGTTGAAAGATGAAATATGTTTCCTTGGCCTGTCGTTGAGTGGATAAAAACCACTTTCCGGAAAGGGGGAGAGACTCGTTCACTTTGCTGTCTCGCAGCGCCGTTTGCTCTTTAGGTAAATGACAATAATTGTTATTTTAATTTTTATGACAGCAAATAAATTTTTCGTGGCTGTCAGCTGTCAGAGACGGAGCCAAACAATGCCGATGGGGTAGACATTTTTCATTATCTAAATTTCATAGTTCATTATCAAATTTGTTGCGTTTGTGTCTTGGGGTACTTATCATCCGTCGCGCAACCCTTATAAGGCTCGGCCTTAAGTGCGGGCCAGCCAGTCGCCGGTTCCCATGAAGCGGATATATGGCGATCTGCTGACTTATTTATAAGCCTTTTATTGGACCGGCTGCTCAACTGCAGTCGCAGTCGCGGTCGCAGTTGAAGTCGAAGTGGAAGTCGAAGTCGCTGTCTGCAGAATGTGCTCTTGCCACAGCTGAAAACCACATTTAACTCTTTTCATCTTCCCTTCGCGCTGCTCATAATTAATGCTGTCATCTTGTGCATATTTAACTCAATTACTTCCGCGCTGTCTCTGGCCGTCGACGTGAACGTGAAGGTATCGCCGATAGGGGCCCATCAGACCGGGGCCTAATTCATTTTGTTACTTTATGTGATAGTTAAGGTCCCGCTTCTGCTGCTGCTGCTGGTGCTTCTGGAGTGCCTGTGGCTCATTAAAGAAATTGTTTTATTTGCGAAATTTACATACAAAGTGTTATGGTGGCCATGTTTCCAGATGTAGGGCCATTAGCTTTCCTTCGTCATTATGCAAAAGACTTCAGTTTTGTGGCTCGAGCTCCGCAGAGCATTCATCATCACTCTAAATTGGTTGATGCTTATCGTACGTGTAGATTGATATAACAAACTGACTAGGCGCGCCCGGATGCCAAATGGGTTATATTGAAGAATATTAGAAGACTGCAACGAACAATTAACTAATAACACTTTCCAATTAAAGAATGAATTTATTGAAAGTGCATATATTGTGTAAGTATTTCTTGAAGTGGAAGTAGTCCCGGTTGAGCGATAAATCCAATTTTATACCTCAAGGATATTCATGAAATATAAAAAATTGACTTTCAGCAAGTAAATTAGTTTGACATTGCTCTATGGCTCATATTATTCAGGCTTTTCAAAGCTCGATAGATAGTCTTTCATATTGCTATTAAAACTATTCAAGTGAAATCAAGCAGGCACACATAACAGGACACATCAAAGGGGAACGGGCCAGGACGTTTATTTCGCATATTCCTGTCAACTTTCTTGAGCAGCTTGAGGGCAAAGATTCTTTATTGTGGCACTAAACAGAATATATACATATATTGATATTGTATACTTTTGAGTGAATTCGATTGTTGAGGAGAGATGTGTCAGTATATAATTAGTATTCCTTTTAACAATAAAAAGGATATGTTTATATAATAAATCAAAATTTACATTATTTTTTTTTTTATGCACTTAATAAACTCCGAATCAATAAAAGTAGTCGGAGTATTGTTACATTTTTAGTACAAATTCACAAATTTGTATTCCTTTTGTGGTATTGAAGTAATCAGCAATAATACTGAAAATGTCAAATGTCAGTGGGCAAGAGACTGCAAGCACAATGCGCACATTAATGAAAAATCAAGATAGCAATTTTTAAAAATATGACAAAAAAAACCATCAAAAACAGCAGCAGCAGCAGCAGTAGCCGTAGCAGAGTCAGGCAATGCGACCCACAGGCAAGATAATAGAGCGGGCTACCAAAAGAATAAACCAAGAAACAACAGCAGTTGACAACTGTCAGTGTCAGAGAGCTGCCAGAGCCACTGTGACAGTCACTGTTGCTTCTTGCTGTCTTTTGTTTCCACATTTCTCTCCCTCTCTCTCTCTCTCTCTCTCTCTCTCTCTCTCTCTCTCTCTCTGCTTCTCCATTGTGCTCTACAAACCGAAGGATGCATTGGATGGGCTGTGAGATTTGTAGAAACCCTAAGGGAATATGAGAATTTATTGAGACAAAGACAAATATTTGTTGTTTCATAAATACGCATATGTATGCACATGGAAGTTATCTTCTAGAGTAAAAAGAAACTGAAAATAATATATTTTAAGCGACTCTTATATGTCTACAGGCTTTTTCTTATAAAATATATAAAACATAACATAAATAATTGCACTTACTATAATTTTTTCATTTTTATTATTCTTACTTATATTTTTTTTATTGTACTATTTTTAATATATTTTTGATTCATTTATTTCCACCACTTTTATTTCTATAAGGGGTCGATTTTCAATGAAATAGTCAAAGACAATTTAATTCTCACGGTTTAATTCTTGTGTTATTTTACGTTACTTTTTTTTCTAATTCTATTCTAAAGAGAAATTGGACATCATTTAAGTTCTCAATGGAAAAAGTTCCTTTTCTTTAGGATAACAATAACTATTGTATATACCTTATGCCTTTTAAACTCTATTGGAATTAAGCTTAGATATAATTTATAATTATATATAATATATAATGAGAGTAGATCTATAAATTTATTGGCATCATTCTAATTTTTAAAAATTTAATTAAATTTGTATTATAAAGACTATTTTCAAAATTCATATGAATGTTATATTATATATAATATTATAGATTATACTGGAACATTGCATTATTATATTAAATAATAGGCATTAATATTAATATTTTGCATTCTTTTAATAAATATTTATTTTCTTAAATTATTTATAAATACAATGTAAATATGTTGAGAACTTCAGATATGAAAAAAAAAACTAAAACTATTACAAATAATTGGAGATGCAGCAAAGTATATATAATAATATAATATCAGTATATTTAAAATATCTTTTTTGCAAATTAAAATACGATATTTACATTATTTTTCAAGTTATATATACATTATAATTATTTTAATATATATTACACAACTTTATGTTTCGCTCATTAGATTCAGAGTTTTGCAGAGCATTTGAGCTTCATGAAGAGCTGAATTGGAATTTTGCTATTTGTATTGTTGTTTTTCTACTTTTTCTACTTTTTCTCTTGTTCAGTTCTCACTGTTTGCTGTTGACATTAGCAGAAGCTTAGTCCTTGCTGTCTGTGCTGTCAAAAGTGTCCTGTCAGTTGCTGCGTCACATGCAACTGTTCAGAGCTACAAAAGACTCCAGCAAAATGGTCGGTCCAGGGCCAGAGGGGAGAGCTGAGACGCAGCTGCTGAACCTGCGGCCTGACACTTTATGATTGCATTTGCTGGCACTGCGGATGAGTGGATCCTCACTATGCCCGCTGGCTGTTGGGTCAGTTGAGAAATGCAAATGACGAGCGGCCATAAATAAAATTAACCCAAATTAAACACAGGCAATTAATTACAGCTGCTCGCCAGCCAGATTTAACAGCAAATTAACACCAACAGCCTCTGACGGACTGTTGGAAATGCCACCACCAAAGGGCGAGACGAGGACTCTGCCTTCAGCCTTCAGTCTTCGGTCGATGGACGAGTCTGACAGTTTAACTGACCATTAATTTGCATTTAAATGGTACGACAAATTCTTAGACCCTAAGAGATGTTTTCCCAACAGCAACACAATCGCACACATCGTGTAGCATGGCGAAAAGCATTTCGACTCGCATTTGCATATTTTTGACATATTTTCTATAAATTTCGGAGCAGCTTGACCGTTCGGCAGGGCGAGGGTCTCTTCGCTTCTTCTTCTCCATCTCCGTGTTTGGTCGTGTAACAATTTTTAACTTTATGCCACAAAATGTTCTCTGCTGATTTATATATGACTCTTCCTCTCCCTCTCCCTCTGCCTCTCCGTCTCTCTTTGAGCAGCCCAAATATCGCATTCAGGAATATGAAAATTTTTCTTTTCATGTTTTATCGCACATTTCTCTGCGTTTACAGCACATTAAAATTTACTTGAACGCTCGTAAATTTCGCATTCTTGCCGCAAAAAAAAAAGAAGAAAACAAACGAAAAAATCGTAATAAATGTAATAATCGTAAAAATCATGATGAAACAGAAAATTTGGCCAGCTTTCGCTTAACCATGCCTCTGATTGAGTTTATTTCGTTGTTGCCTTTTTCATAATGCACCAAAAGTATTTCCTCTCATAAATTCTCCTGCACATTATTTGCTCTGGCAGTTTTCAGTAATATTTGATGCTAATAAATTCTACTCTATTTCGCATACCCTGTACGATGTAATGGAAGGGTAGCTATGCTGACAGCCGATTAGCCAATCTTTTCATTAGAAAATAGTTTGGATTGCTTAATATAAGAATAAACATTTGAGACTGCTCCTGTTCTGAATCACTTTGCTTGCCTAGGCACTCAGCTTGGCTTGCGCTAGCTGCTTGTACAGAAATTCTTATTAAATAAATTGAAGGAATAAAGTGTTAATGGCTTGAAAAGATGTATGAAGGGAAACTGAATAGGAACTATATGAAAATGAATTGAAATTGATTTTTCGAAGACTTAACCAACATGTGAGTCACAGTTACAGTTCCCAGAGTCAGCTTCATTATCCCAATCACTCACAGTTCATGTCTCAGTCACTCTCGCAATTCCAGTTAGTAGTTACTACTACAGTCACAAGAATCTATCACAATCACAATGAAGGTCACTTCCACTGTCACTGTCCCAGTCACTATCACTCTTAATCACAATCAAAGTCCCACTATTACAGTCGCAGTCAAACTGTGGGACAGCTTTAAACAGGATATTTGCCAGTCGATGCGAATCGACTTCCTTTCAATTTATGGGCCTCAGCTTGTTAGAATTTCTTTAGCAGCAATTTAAAATGAATATTGATGTTGAAATCCATATTGCTAATGTAATTACAAATGCAGGAGAGCAGCAGAGAGGGACAGAGAGTTTTGAGAATGTTTGAATTTATTTAAAATTCATCCAATTGGCCTGGCCTGGCCTGGCCTGCTGTTCGACTCCATAAAGCTGTGGATGCCCGGCTGCATGTTCCATTGCGGGTGGCCGCTAGCTGCCCACATATATTTTATGGGCGCTCGCTCTGACATAAGTTGCTGGCTGCGAGCGGCCAATGCATCTGGTGGTGGCCGGCGACATCATAAAGCTCAGCCGGGCAGCTCTCGCTGGAGGACATCACTCCCCCAGAAGGACACATAAATTGCGCTTTTAATAGCATCCGCCTGTCATTGCAATCTAAATAAATTGTTATATTTATTTACGACAAAATGTCCACAAACACACAGGGCGGTGCGGTGTGGTGCGGTGTGAGTGTGGCTAGAAAATATGAAAATTAACTGCCGACTAAAGCCAAATCCCGCCACATATATCCCACACGCACACACACACTCGTCCCGCCACCTCCCACTATCCAGGCAAAACAATTGCGCCACATTTTCCACATGTGTGTGTGCGTATGTGTGTGTGTGTGTGTGTAATTTTCACTTCATGTTTGGCCACAAAAGCGCAGAAACTGCCATAAAATGCACACAGCGCACAGAGCAGCAAACGACGACGAGTCCTGGCCAGAGGACCCCGAACAATAAGGTGAACGGGGGCACTAAATGCCACTAAATGAATTTATTTGCCAGGCCAGGCCAGGCCAGACCCCGCCCCGCCCCCGTCCGCCGACCGACCGACCGACCGCCCTAACAAAAACAATAGCAATCTGAGCGAGGAACATTTTGAGAGTAAATAAAGCCCAAATGAGATTTATGCAACATGACCGACAACGACCAAGTGCTGAAGTTGCCCCAAGCCACAAGCGCTGCTCCACCTCCCGCCCCCCCCTCCCCCCTCCTCTCATCCACTTTCAGGTTAGTTCGTTAGTTTTAGTGGGCACCCACTTTGTGGGCACTGCGGAGTGGCTGCCTGCTCCTGGCCGACTCCTCTTCGGACCGTGTGCGTGCCTTTTAACCCAACTAATTTTTAGCTAGCAAAAAAAAAAAAAAACTAACCAAAAGCGAAGGGAGGAAGGAAGGAAAACAACCTTTGGAGACTCACAGAAAAACAACATCCTTCTTGGTGCTGCTCCTCTCTCTCTCTCTCTCTCTCTCTCTCTCTCTCTCTCTGTCTCTCTCTGTGTGAGTGTTCGGCCATTTATTCTCCGCAAAATTGTCACATAAATTTCAGAGCGTCCGAGACATGTCGAGCGTACTTCATTTTGTATTTTATGATATTTTTCCTAACTGGTTAAAAGGAAATTTATGGCTCAGAAGCTAAGCAAACGCAGACAGCTTATCTATTTTTATTTCCATTCCAGCCCAGTCTATCTACGAGTATCCCCATTTGAAACGAGCTTAAATCGAGCTGACAAACAAATCTGGAAGAATCTTTTGAATTAGTGAGACATTTTATTGGCTATTTGCGGCGTATATTGGAGATATACGTACTTATCATAAAACAAAATAGATCTATCTAGCAAAGAGACTGAAGCAAATTAAGGTATACCCATATACAGCTGTATAGTATAGTGCAGGGCTAGATGAACGAGCTACACCGATCTATGCCGAGCTATTCTCTTTCTATTCATCTACTGGGGATACTAAGAGTGACTCCAAGGACCAGATGATTGGGAAATGTGTTCTATGCTGCACTCAGTTGAGTTGGCTAAAGTAATCCTTGATTGATAAAGTTGAAGTGCTTGTCGCTCGAAGAGTGACGACTTTTATTTTAAGTTTGTATCTTTTAATGGAAACAATCTTATTAAATTATTTTTCTTTTTGTTTCCTCTAAGAGAAGCTCATCTTTATTGCCAAAAGTGTTTTCCTACATTCCTATACTCGATTGAGTTCCGCTATTCGCATGGCAGGTGAGTCCCATATTCATGCTCAGCAAAATAACTTTATTCTTGCAATTGTCAACTAGCTCCAAGTTTGGAAGAGTGCGATTGGAAGTATATAAGTCTGAACCTTAATGAAATAGATAAGTGGCTAAAAATTTGCCCAATTTAGAATACGGAAACATCTTTCGTTTTGGTTTATATTATTATGTAGTATCTCTTTATCACATGTATTTCATATACATTGCCAACTGAATAAGTTTAATATTTTTTAAAGCTTTTAAAGCTATATCTATTCATTGTTCATTCCAATTTGATTGAAATAATTATTGTTAAGTAACTAAATTTATTTTAAATTGTTTAAGGACCTAAACCACTTCAGATGAGCGAAAAAAGTCACATTTGTTATGTTTTTTAAGAAATAAATTAAAACCATCTAAAATGCAATATAAAATATAAAAATATAAATATATAAAAATATAAAAATATAAAAATTTAAAAATATAAATATATAAAAATATAAATATATAAAAATATAAAAATATAAAATTATAAATATATAAAAATATAAAAAAAATAAAAATATAAAAATATAAAAATATAATAATATAAATATATAAAAATATAAAAATATAAATATATAAAAATATCAAAAAATAAAATGATATAAAAATATAAAAATATAAAAATATAATAATATAAATATGTAAAATATAAAAATATAAATATAAAAAAATTATTTTGATTCAAATAGGAATTCTCGTTGAAGAGTTAACTCGAGTTATAACGTAGTTGATCTAGTTCTGCACACTTATTCAGTCAAGCAGATGCAAGAGTCTTATATATACAGAGACAGTATAGCTCCTTTTTGGATTATCATTCAAACTCGAGCAAACCTGTCTACTTTAATTTGGAAATGTGATTTATGGCCACATTACTTCACCCCAGCAGCAGCTCATAGCTTTAGTAAGAAATTATTGTGACTAAAATTTTGGGTTTTCTGGTTGCCGGGGGTAACGAGTGCACTATAAAGACTTCCGACACGTTGTAGCCAGGGGCAACGTTCGGCTTGCCGATAACAGGAAGTGTGACCCTTTCTCTGTGGGGTTTGCCATGTCGCTTTTGTTTGTCTGAAATTGACTGATTACCCACAAAATAACCGAACTTCCGAAATTTGTACGTAATTCGAGACATTAATAAGTGGCTCATGCTGATTGCCGAACCCTTTTTTACCCAACGAATTTTCGTGACAGACGGGGTTTAGGTTTTCCGACATTTGTTGCCCAAGCTCGCATTGCTAATTAGCTAGTCTGTGAGAAGAAAGTGGAAGAGAGTGGGCAGAGGCTGAGCGGAGCTGAGTATTGTAGACTTTACACAGAGTATGACATTGAGTCGAGAGCAACAGCATCTACTTATGTTTATATATATACATAGCTATTATCTGTTTGAAAACTAGATGCTTTCATGCAAAGTCTAGTCTCGAGACAGTCGTTAAAATCAATAGTCCCCTAAGCAAGTTATCGCATTAGCCTCACCTCACGAGCGCCAAGGCGCTGCCCTTGAGAACCTGCTGCTCGTGTAGTTCAGCGACATTACTTCTGCTTAGTTTAGCAAAATGACTCCCCCGTCCCGCCCCCCAGTGAAAGCATCGTTTTCATTTCATTTAAAATGCTGTCAGCACGTAACCCATGGCCCAACACTCAGCCTCTCTCCAGCTCTCCCACTCTCTCTCTCTCTCTCACTCTGTCTATGTCTATGTCTTCATGTCCTTTTTTATGGCAATTTCAACGCGTCATTGAGTGCGCCGCGGCGCGTAGTCATCAGGCCCGAGGAAGGGAGTGAAGTTCAGTAGTGTGCAGCGTAGCTGAGTGGAGTGGAAGTGAGGCTGAAAATGAAGACGCTTGGATAGAGCATAGCGCAAGACGGCGTCGCTGAGTGTGAGGTGTGCGTTTATAATCAAATTAGAAGCGAAGCGTGAGATCAAAGAGACGACACGACGCGACGTCCTCCGTTTAGCCCAGGCGAGCAGTCGAGCAGTCGAACAGGCGAGAGCGAGTGGTGAAAAGTAGGCGCGACATAATGCCCGAAATGTCGAAAACACAAGCTGCCACAAATTTCCAAATATGATGAGGGGCTGTTTGGCCTGACAACTTGAAGTGGAAATGACTGCGCGGGCTGAAGAAGACGTCTCATTAATGACAACAAGGAGCCGCACTCTCAGTCGCCGTCGCTGTCCAGGTCCGAGACCGCATCGTAAAAAGAAAAGGTGTATTATACACTCAACTCAACTCAACTCAACTCGGCTGAGACTCCCAGCTCTGGCTCTGGCTCTGGCTGTTGCTGTCAATTCAAGTTTTTGTTGAATTGTTTTGCTCAAGTGGTTGGCTGCTTGCTGGTTGTCGACTCGGCGACCACTTCCTCGAAGGATCATAGCGCTGCCTCATAATTGAAAACGAGAAGAAGGTACCACAAAATTGCTCTCGACGCTGCCTGACATTTAAAGTTGATTATGAGTGCCGCCGCCCCACATCTAGGCGAGGGATAGCACGGGAGAAGCTGAAATGATTCTCGTGCTGATGTTGCTGACGACAGGTTAAATGTTTTCATTATGAATCGCCGAGCTGTGCTGTGCTGTGCTGAGCCGAGTTGAGCTCAGCTGCCGGCAGTTTTTCCATAATTGGAGCTGCATTCAAGTGTCCTCAAGTGTTGCTCCAGCCATCGTTAATGCTTTAGTTGTTGCTGTTGCTGTTGCTGCTGCTGCTGTGGCAGAAAACTAAATTGAGTTCTAGGTAGTCAGTCAGTCAGCGGATAAACAAGGTTCCCAGTCTCGCTCTCGAGCTGCTCAAGTGTTGACCCGATAATAAATCGTCGACCCACTCAATTAGTTTTTCAAAATTCCAACAGACGGAAGAACAATTTTAAAGGACTTTGGGTGCATAGTTGCCTCTGAGCGCATTTATCAATTGCAATCAATTAATGTCTCAATCGATAACAACTTTCGAATCTTTATTATTTCTGCATGGACTATTCTGATAGTACATAAAATATTATTATATATATATATAACTTTTAGACTGGCCAACAATTGATTATTTTTGATATTTTATTTTATAAAATAATATAGTAAAATAATATAATAAAATATAATAATAAATATATAAAATATATAATAAAATTAATAAAATATTACTATTTCGTATTTTATTTCTTTTAAATGTTGATATATTATAATTTTATATTTTGAATTATTATTGAATATATTTCTACACATAATATTATTTTTAATTAATTTTATATGGTAACATAGCACATATTTTTTTCTCATCTTAATAATCGAATAAAACACTCTTTTTATTTTATTATTTTTAATTAATTATTATTTATTATAGTTTATTATTTAGTATTATTTTTTTACTTTTTAATTTATTTTTTATTTAGATATCACATGAAATTAAACTAAATTTCTCTGCATGTATATATTTCTATAATATGTGCTGACTGCTAATATACTCGATTGAATGAAGGTCAAAAAGCCCTTAGGCTGCCATGAAGTAAGCTAAGCCCTGTCTAAGACTGCTTTAACTTTCTTATATCTACTGTCCTTAACTTTTCTATGAAAAAGATAAAAAATATCAAAATATTAAGAGACATAGACTCACTTATACACAGCTGATGCACTTGGCATTCCTGATTAGTAAAGTTCAGCATAAATATCTGTGCATACTTGAGCGCAGTAAATACCGGCTAAGGCAAGTATCTACTTAATTTAGTTGCTCGTAAAAGAGAACATCAGAAATGAAAAAGTTATAAACATATATGTGAAACGGCTGTGATTTATGAAACATCAAAGAGAGCCGGGCCCGGCTGGAATGGTGGCTCCAGAGCCTCCTAGGGCAGAGAGACAAAGACGTTCCACGGACACGTGACGCTAAGCGGCACATCAATAAATTAACACAAAAAGCGAATGAGCGGGAGAGCCGAGAGTGGAGTAGAGTAGACTTGAGTGCAGTAGAGTCGTAAAGGACCCTTTAAAAAACAAACATGCCACGCATAACTGATGAGTCCTCACTCTCGCCTGTGTACTTAGCCCTGGTCATTCCAACTGTTCGGACAGCCCGTGCAGCGCGCATCAGCAGCGACGCGCCGACCCGCAACAGCAAAACCTTAACAACGTGCAATAAAAACTAAATTATATCCTTTCACGTTTCGAGTGGCTGAGTCGACGTCGCCATCATCGTCGCGGCGTGCATGAGAAACGAATCAGCGATTCGCCGACGAAGGCGTCGAGTACAGGACAGACAGAGCCGAAGAAGGAGAGCCGCCGGACGGACCGACCCACGCACTATTTAATTTAGTACAAAATTATTATGCGCTACATTAGCACTCGTCGGGGATCGTCTGGGATCGGGATGTGAGCCGCCAGCCGCCAGCCGCTAGCCGTGAGCTGTGAGTTGTCCTAAATGAAGTGTGAATTCTGCTGTCAGCCTGTCATTTCAACAGAGCCGCAATTACCGCCTCGCACGTCTTCCTCTTCATCTCCGGCTTGTTATTTGTTAAACATTTTGTTTTGATGTGCAGCGAGGACTGCTTGAGATACATTTGATGCCTTTCTAAGGTAAAGATGGAGCTGGATTTCATTATGAAGAACTATTATTCCTATTTATAACGAACAGTCATAATCATTACTGCGATTCTAAAAGCCAGTAAAATTGCTTGAGCTTGGTTTCAGAAATTGTAGCTCCTTGATACTCATATTCAAAATATGCATTCAAGATTCGTACACTCTCGACGCAACCTTCAGCCGCATTGGGGCAACATCTTCATTATTAGTTTATTATTATTATAAAAGTATAAATAACTTATTTGAAGAGTTCTCTAAAGCATTTACAAGTTAACGCCTGTCAACCAGTATATGAATGAATTTTTGCTATAGACAATATGAGCTTATCATGATCATGGGAGGAACTGCAGGGGAAAAATTGAGTTTAAGAAAAGATATCCAAAGTTCCAAAAGTTATGATTTGCTCGTAAATAGACTCATCTTTTATTAAATTATATATATTATATATAAGTTTTATTCAGTGAAGATATGAGAAATTAATTCAAGTTATGTTAGGCAAAAAAAGGATTGACCAAACAAGTCTGATAGTATTTAAAATGCTTATATTTCAGCAACTGTATTTAGTTATTGTTCACATTTTACTTTTAAAATATTTAATAACGCTTGCCATTTACGATAAAGTAAACTTTGGCAAGGCAAACATTCAATTTACCGAAATAACACTGCATACAGGCATTAAACCGAATCATAAAAGTATGGATCGAACGCAAGCATTGCTCTCAAGATCGCCGACAGCCTAGTTTCGGGTAGAGTTGGAATATTATTATACTTTATCCAACTTGGCACGAACTAAACTTATTAAAATATCTCAAACCGTTTCGGATAAATAGCAACTTACTTTCCTACCAGACTTATGTGGTCAGCCTTCCAAGCCGTAGCTGTGCAACTTGAAGCTCTATTTTGATTTTGTACTATGTATGATAAACCTTATATTATATATGCTTACTAAGCTGTATTAGCTGCATTTTCAGCAAGTCAAGCATTTGTCCAATGACTCACTTAATCAAAACTAAATCCTGTGAGTATTTCAATCAAGCACAGCTGGCAGCAAATGAGTCTACAATCCGCATATTAATAATTATGTTCGCTCTGAAGTTTCGCTATTGAAAATTTGAGCTTATTAAAAAATAGCTGAGTGAACATCTTCCTAAGATTCAAAATCCTGGAAGAAACTATCAAATCATCATAGACTCAATTTGTTGAATTTCTGATAAAAACTACAGCTTGACAAAGGACATCTTGCTAAGCAACTATTTCCTGAGCAAATTTGATAGAGCCGAAAAGTGACAAAGCGCACCGGAAAATCGCAATCAACAACTGTCACGGCCAAACAGGCAAATAAATGACGCGTGACAAGGCCAGCCAGGACGAGTGTCAGCCATTGCCCAGCTCAGTGGGCAGACAGAGAGAGAGGGAGAGGGAGAGGGAGAGGGAGATGCTGAGCTCAGCTCGAGATACTTTGATAAATGCGTCATAAAATGAGCAATTATCACGTGCTGCGATGAGGCAGCTGAACAACTTGAAGGACAATTAAAAACCAAACACAGACCGTCAATAAAATTATTTGTCAAAGCGTCTCCCTCTCTCAGTCTCTCTCTCTCTCTCTCTGTGTGTGAGGGGAGTGACATACGCAGAAGTGTCAGCTCTGGTGGCAGTGAAATTAATGAGCACCATAAATCAAGGACAATGCCTGGCTGGCTGGCTGGCTGGCTGGCTGGCTGGCCGTCTGTCCTGGTGCCCGCCCATGTGTCAGCCCGGCTGTTGGCCCGCCTTGGAGTCCTTGATTGACCGCATTTGGCAGTTGTTGCCGCTGCGCAATATCCTCGCGAGTGACAAAGTCTTTTGAGTTTCCACATTGTGGCAGAAATTAGCAACGCCGTCAAAAGCAAATCAATAAACATGCGACTACGTCTCTGCGGGCCATAAAAGACCTCGAAGGGCTCTCAGTCGAGCTCTGACTCGGGCTCGGGCTCGGGCCATACCTACCATCGATAGATATTCATGATGTATAGGACCATAATTTATGTGCTCTTTATCAACACACAACACAAGAGACGACAACAGAGCTATTCCGGTCTCTGTCTCTCTCTCCCTCGCTCTCTCTCTCTCTCACTCTCTGTTTGTCTACGCCGTGTAGCGCCAGTCGGAATCCGGAGTCGTCGCCGGGGACCTGCTTTGGCTATTAAATTGCGAAGGTCGTAAACATTTTTATGTTCGCTCATAAATATTTACGCAGCTGAATGCGATTCCCGAACAAAAAAGGATATGTTTATGCAATTGTTTTTCTCCTTCTTCTCCTCGCCTTTTTTAGCTTCTTTCTCTTCTCGCTTTTGTTGCTCTCACAGATTTTTATGCGCTGCTCGAAGTGCAGTTGCCATTCCCTAGAATATTACGCGTCTATTTCTTGCACTCGACTTTCTCTTTTCCAGTGGCAAGAAACCCAAGAAATATTACTCTGAATGCGCTGATTTATGGCGAAATTTGTGGTATATAAAATATACTAAATAATAGAGTCGGTATCTGATTCAGCTTGAATTTATTTATTGTTTGAATACATATTAAGGAACGATTTCCTTATTGTCAAGATATATTCAGCTTGAACTTCTTCTAATAAAAATAAAATCTAAAAAAATAAAATGAAATATAAATATAACTTCTATATATAACTTAGTAGAAATTGATTTGGAATACATGCAGTATTCTCCACATGAAGCTGGATCAATTTTTCAAATAAACAAATGCAAATATTTGAAAAGGACTCTCCATATACATACGAATATATGCATATTAGATATATTACAAATACATATTACATATATATATATATATTTATATATATATATATATATATATATATATATATATATATATATATATATATATATATATATATATATATATATATATATATATAAAACAAATTTGTATATTAAATACGTAAACAGAAGAAAGCATTCGTGATTCAAAAAGAAATACTTTGTAAGCTAACATGAAAGCTTAAAGAACTAAACCTAGTTGCAGGGCAACTCTATTACACATCTTGAATTTGAGATTTTATTTATATTTTATAGAAAAATTAAGTTTCTTTTAAATGTAATTCACATCTATTCCAGAAATATCTATTTTGATGTAAAGAAAACCTACTCTTGATATGGAACTATTTTTTATTATTACCCATTTATCTGGAATGGTATTCACAAGTTAATCTCTAAGAGTACTTCTCAGACTTTAAGCCTTGCAGCTCTATAACTAGAGCAGATTTTTACTTAGCTTACTGAACAAGCTCAAATATTTATTTTCGAGCCATGAACAATACAATGAATACGAGTATAATGAGCACATATACTATAGTTCAATTAAGCTGGATATCTTATGTGCCGTAAATATGCCTTGGATACTCAAGAATTTTTGCTTATTTACAACTGATTTTTCAGCTCGTGGGAATGAGTTGTTGATAAATGGTATGATATAGGATATGAGTCAAATCTTTCGATTGAACCAACTGTTTAAGCAGATAAAGATACTAAATTTACGGCTGCAAAATGAATGAATGAACTGAGAATTGACGAATCGGGCATAAACATTGCTGCCGATCACTAAATTTGTTTACTATAATGCATCGATCAAAAGAACAGACTTCAGCTCTATGAACGTTAAGATCTATCTTTTATTTTGTATATGATGCATCATATATCATATTTATATATTATATATATTATATTTAAGCCCCACAAATACCTCTAAGTCTAAGGCTTACACAACGCAGATTTTTCATTAATTTCGCCTACCCTAACTCCCCAGCCTTTCAGCCATGACCCATGTGCCTTGTGCCACTCCCTTTTACCTATTTTTGTTGCCTTGCTTTTTTGCAATCAATTAATACCCAATAGCAAAGGCAATACAATTTATTTAGTCAATTTGTCTTTCGGTCTTTCTGCACGTGTCACACACATTTGTTGTTTTTTTTTTTTTTTCTAGCCCAAATTCTGCTTTTGTTTTCCCGTTTGCTTTCTGCGACAATGCAGCCATTAATTTGGTTTATTAATCTACCCTGATTGGATATGTCTAGGGGTTCGATGCGACGTGGGGTTATTTCCAAGTTTTGCAACAACAGAAAAAGAGGAAAAAAACGTATTCTAAAGAATCTTTTGTTGTTAAATTTCAATGTCACCAAAGCCAGGGGCTATTTTTCTTCTCTCTCTGTGTATTGGTGTATATGCGTGTGTGTGTGTGTGTGTGTGTGTGTGTGTGTGTATGTTTTTCCTGCTCGTTACTATTACGAGATAAATTGTTGTCAATAAATTATCGACAGTCGGTCTTTCGGTAGCTCTACCTTTGCTGCCCTCCTCTCCCTCTCTTTGGCTGTGCTGTAGCCACCCAGAGGGCATGCAGGATGTTGTATATCCTTTTTTATGTGAGTTATTGTTAGTATATATATATATATATATACATAGGATAGATAGATATGTATGTATTTCGCATATGTGCTTTACTCAATTTATTGCAGTTTGCTTTCCAGTTGTTTCCTCGTCATCATAGGATACCCTCTCGCTGCCTCTAAGAGAGTTGATTCGGATTCTCGCAGCTATGATTCGGGTCTTATACTGTCTCGGGCAGACTTTTCTTCCGACCAGCTTTAATATTAACGCAGATAATGTCAAATTTATTGCATTATTTTTGCGCAGCTTGTTTTGCAGTTATTTTTTATTTTCATGATGGCAATATGCGTGCCACGCCCACACCTCTTTTGCCGCTCTCGCCCTCAACTGTGTCGTCGTCGTCGTCTCTGCTGTTGTTGTTGTTGTTGTTGTTGTGCATAAATCAAAAGGTAAATGGCTGCATTTTTATGGCTGCCTTTTGCGGCGTCGGCGTCGCAGCCATCGTTCATCGTTCGCCTTTTGCGCTGTGCTTCGCTTTTATCACACAAACATTTCTGTGATAATAAATGCCATAAAAATGAAGAAATATGTGGTTAATTTTATGTGCTCTGCCTCCTTTTTATATTCTCTCCACACAGAGAGAGAGAGAGAGAGAGAGATACACATAAATGTTTTCGCGGCTACAAATTTTTTCGCTTCTGCTCAGCGTTTTTACATCCCTGCGTGTAATTTATAATATTTTGTGTTATTTATATGGCAACCCCAACACCCGCTCCCCACCCCACCCCCACACCCTGCTCAGAGCCCGCCCTTGGGCAGTAGTCGTAGTAGAAGCATCTCGTTTGCCATTTGCGTTCGCATTGCTAGTAAATAATTCACATGCCCGCAAAATTTATGACGCTGACAAAGTAGCCGTAAAAATATGAATTACTTACGTGCAACGCACTCGTTCTACCTCTCTCTCTCCCCCCTTTTCTCCCCCCTCCTTTTCGCTCACTCACTCCGTATACAATGCATATTTATTTTGGCATTTAACGCAAATGAGCCCGCGTTGAAAACTGCCAACGACCAACTGCCAGCACCTTCTTGTTCAGTTGGCCAAAAGCCGCAAATTACGTCTAAGCCGCATTTGTGAGCCAACACGCTTTTCCCTAATAAATCCATCATTTTTCTGCGAAAGGCCTTGGCCTTAGCCTTGGGCCCAAGCCTCGAGCTCTACCTGCGGAGGTGTTTACGACCCGCTCTTTGTGCGATTGCGTAAATACCTGTAATCGGTTTATCTGCCCAGATCTTCATCTTTATCTTGAGCTTATTTGCACAAATCTCCAGTTGCTTACGTTGCATTATCTCCAAGCAATCGAAGATTATGTAATCTTGCAGATCTTACAAAGATCTAGCAAAGTCCCAAGACAAAAGTAACACAAAATTTTAACAAAAAAAATATATATATATGAATATATAGAATATTTCTTGGGAATTTTTATGAAAGAAATTTCGAGCATGAATAAATAAAATCGTAAAATTGGACATATCGAAAATTATAGATAAAATATTTACAATTTTTAATATACTTTCTTTCTAATAAAAGAAAAATGTAATAAAATCATTCAGAATATCAGAAAAACTTTAAAATATTCAGCGTAAATTATTTTTAAAAAAAGTATTTATAGATCTTCAAATCTCTGAATGAAATTCTTCTGCCTGTTAGAGGGTTGACATAAGTTAGTCTCTCTCAAAATATATATTTTTTATCAAATATTTGTATATGAAAGATAAACTTAGCTAACGCAAGCGAAGATTTTTCAACAATTTTCTTATTAGCTTCAAATATTTTACACTTGACATGATTTTTATAAATATTGCTGAAGCTTGTCCAACATATTTAATGTTAAAGAAAAATATATATAACTTTTATATTATTAATATTGCATTGGCACATAGATGGGTATATTTATATTATTTATTTTTGTTACATAAGTGACAAGATCTTTGAAATGTGTTTTTTTTTTTATTGATATTCTCTTGTTCCTAAGGTAGATCTCCAACAAAGTGTACTAAGTGGAGAACTGAATTTTAAACAAAAATCATTCAAATTCAGACTTTTCTTATTTTGTTTAGTATTATTTATCTCTTTATATAGAGTATTATTTTTATAATATAAATTATTTTTAATATGTATTTTATTTATTCTTTATTCTCAGCTTCTCTCAATTGCATATATATCCATTAATTCCGATATCCATGCCTTGTTATCCATATCCAGCAAACACCTGAAGTTATTTCGCTCGCTTCACGTCAATCTCGATTGCCTGAAAGTGCATTTCATAGTCGCAAATTTAATAAACCAAAGCGTAATTTCCATTTAAGCCTTGTTTAGTATGAGCAAAGCCATTAACAGCTACTCAGCGAGCTGTATTATTAAAAATACATGAGCTTAAGCAGCCATTAAACTATTAAAAAGTCCAAAGTGCATCATGTGGCAACGCCAAACACATGTGCAACTGATCTCTTCCCCCTCGACACTCTCTCTCAACTTGTGTGCACTTATGGCAAAGCTTAATTAAGACACACACACAGAGAGAGACACAGAGATGTGTGTACAAGAGACGATTACTAGCGAACAAAACATGTGAAAAATTGTTTGGTACAACTTTGACACGGCGACAAAACAACGATTTCCACTTAAACAACAAACAGAAGCTCTTGTGGAAAACAAACCACAAAACAGAACCCAGAAGTTAATCGAAAAACGCTAAACAATGCCCGACTCGCAGTCAGCGTGAGTGAGCCAGAGGAGCGCAGTCGGGGGAGTGGGCACTCGGCGGCAGTCGACGCTCAGTGCTCAGTGCTCAGCGCTGAGCGCTCGGAGAGCGGCAAACAAATTAATTTTTATATATGAGGCGATTGCATAAAAAGAAGAGTGGCTAAGTGTTGAGTGACTGAGAAACAAATCTCGGCGAAGACAATGAGACTGAGCGTCGAATGGCCTGGTGTTGACAGCCCCAGCCGAGTGGGAGAGCGAGCGGGAGCGCTAGCTGGAGACTGAGTGTGAGCTGCAGAGGCGCGTGACATATGTGTGAAGATAAAATTAATGTGCGCGTCAAAGGCGAACTTCCGCGGCAGTCAGCCAGCCAGCCACCAGCACCAGCACAAAGAAAAAAGTGAAAGAGCGCCGCTCTCGCGCTCAACTGTTGCTCTCGCATCGAGTGTTGCCGTGTTGCCAAGAGCCCCTGAGCCAGTGAGCCAGTGAGCCACACATGCCCATGCAGTTGATGGTAGAGCGAAAAAAAACCTGCTCGGCCACTTTACGGCTTCCATTGCATGGCGCATGCGATGTGATTGGGCAAAAAGTACGCCATATTTGAAAATTACACAGAGTGCAGCTCGCTCGCACAGCACGCGCGCCTCTCCTTGCACCAACGCGCTCAAGCGCTGTGCAGCGCTGCTTACCGGTTTTGAGCGCACCGCAGCCAGAGAGAGTGTGAGAGAGAGCAGCGAGAGAGAGAGAGTGTGTAGCGACGTGAGCGCACACACAGCTGAGCGCGTTCACGCTTCACTCTAACGCAAGTCGCCGACCGACAGTTTCGGACAATTCAGTTCGAGTTTAGCCTTCGATGCGTTCAGACGTGCTCGGAAGAAAGCCTTAAACGGAAAGCAAAAGCAAACTCTACAACCACACTTGTGTCTCTGTGTGTCTCTCTGTCTGCTTGTATAAGTATTTGTATCTGACAGAACGTTCGGCGTGTAAAGTGCTCGAGCAGCCACAACAACAAAAAGTGAAAGATTCGCCTCTTGGCCACTTGTCAAAACAGTGAACGCAAGCAATTTCTGAAATTAACAAGAAATTCATAAAGCAAAGTGTGAAAAATATTCTGGAATTAATTACAAAGCAAAGAAAAATTGAATCAGATCTGAAAAGAAAAATTTAAAAATCAAGTTTTGCCGTCGCATTTCACTTGGATTACCTCAACTCATCAGCCAGTCGCTGACGCATCTGTGGATTACCCAACCAGGACAATCGCCAACAGCTCCGCTATGGTCGTCTTGGAAGGCGGCGGTGGTGTCGTTACCATCGGCAACAACCAGTACTTACAACCGGATTATCTGGCTCCATTGCCCACAACGGTTAGTATTTCTTAACAATAAAAAAAAGAACACAAAAAACCTTCGAAAAATAGAGCAAAACTAAAAAAAAATGAAATCTAGAAAAAAAACTGAAGTTGAAAATATTTAAAAAAAATGTGGGTCTAAAAAAAATGCACTTTTGCTGTTAACATTTTTTTACGGAACGAAAAACATTTCGGTGAATGAGTAAAAATTTTATTGAAAAAAAAATTGCAACTCTTAAAAATTGTATAAAAAAGTGAAAAACCCAAATTTAAAAATTGCTGGGAATTTCATTTTATGCGAAAATTGACACAATTTAATAAAAGAAAATATATTGAAAAGAAAAAAAGAAATTATTAAGAATTCGTTAACTTACGAACAAAAAGTTATTTAAATAAAATTTGAAATTATGAGTAAAATATGAAATAGTTCAGATTAAATTAAAAAAAAAATAAATAAATAAACAAAAAAAAACAATAAAATTTCTGTTGAAATATTAATATTAAATTAACTAAATCTGATATAGATTCTCAGTCAAATTTAGACAATTAAAAATATTAAAAATAAATGTGATTTGACTGCAATAATTAGAAAACCAAAATATTTACACAGAATTCAAAAATAGTTGAAATTTGATTTAATTTTGTCAAAATTAAAAGTAAATTTATTAGCCTAAATAGAAAACAAAGTTTTAGTGTCTTAAAAGCATACTTTCTTTAATTAAAATACTACTCAATTCTAAATTCATAAATTTCAAATTCATTTTGTCAACATAAATAATAAAAATATCTTTGAGATACACTATCTGAAAACATTACTCAATCAAATCAAAAATCGTAATGCTCTTCAAATTCAATTCAAACTATTTTGGTTGACAAAAATTTATATTTTGTGGGGATAAAAATACAAAGTAAAGCAGAAATTTTACTCAGTAAAAGAAAATTCAAATTTAGAGAAAAATACAAGTAAAATGAGCTGTAAGAAATCTCGAATACAAATCCATAAAATATTTTATATTTTATAAAACACATTTCAATATGTAGAAATTCAGGTTAAGAAGAGATAAAAATTAAAAGATATATATATAAATTTCCATGTGAACTTTAAAGATTTCAAGAGCCACTTCTAAGACATTCGAAAAATTCAAAAAAATAATCAAAAATCATCTGTTTTCCTTTCGCCACAGATGGATGCCAAGAAGAGTCCGCTGGCTCTGCTGGCCCAGACCTGCTCACAGATTGGCGCCGACTCGTCGGCGGTGAAGCCGCTGCTGGCCGTGGACAAGAACAAGAAGTCGGGCACCTGCTCCTCGTCGTCGACGTCGTCGAGCTCCTCGAGCAGCGCCGATATGGGCGCGGCCAAGTCGCCCAGCCAGGCCAAGTCGCCGAAGTCGAGCACGCCCATCAGCAGCACCATCGGCAGCACGATGGGCAGCGAGGTGAAGCTGGCCTTCAAGCCGTACGAGACGAACGTGCTCAGCCAACAGAACCAGAACAGCTTCAAGAGCAGCGCCAGCGAGGAGCTGCCCCGGCCCAGCTCCAAGAGCTCCACTGGCGCCCAGGAGCGCGTGCCATCGCGCAACAAGTCAAATGCCACGCCCACGGACGGATCACAGTGCAAGCCGGAGGCTCTGGCCACAACGCCACACGACGCCAGCCGGAAGACCGTCTCGCCCGCCGGCAGCTCGCAGCGCGGCGCCAGCCCCATCGTGCGCTCCGGCATGGAGGTGCTGAACAACGCCAACGGCACCGCCCAGCACCCCAAGGAGATGAGCAGCATGGCGGCAGCAGCGGCTGCCGCTGCAGCCGCCTACAAGGCGGCCGGTCCGTACGGTCTCAACCCGCTGTCGGCGCTCTGCTGCCCGCCCGGCATGGAGCAGCACGCGAATCCCGCCTTCCGGCCGCCGTTTGCCGGCGGCTTCTCGCACCACCATGCAGCCATGCTGGCCGCCGCTGCCAACGGCGGCTATCCGGGCGCCGGCGCCGGCCCGGCCGGACAGCCCAATCCGTACATCACCTACCAGCGCATCAAGACGCCCGCCGGCGGCGAGGCCATCGTGCCCGTCTGCAAGGATCCCTACTGCCCCGGCTGCCCCTACTCCGCACACACCCAGCAGATGCTGATGGGCGCCCCCTGCCCCGCCGGCTGCACCCAGTGCGAGCACCAGAAGTACGGCATGGCCATGGCCAGCGCTGGACTCCAGCAGGCGCATCCGTACTCGCAGGCGGCGGCTGCAGCTGCCGCCAATGCGGCCGCCGCCCGCTCCGCGCCCTACGTCTGCAGCTGGGTGGTGGGCGACGCCTACTGCGGCAAGCGCTTCCAGACCTCCGACGAGCTCTTCACCCATCTGCGCACCCACACGGGCAACCTCTCCGACCCGGCAGCCGCTGCCGCCGCCCTCGCCCAGTCGCAGGCTCAGTCGCTGCTCGGCACACTCTTTCCGCCCTCGGCCCTGCGCGCCGGCTACCCGACGCCGCCTCTGAGCCCCATGTCCGCCGCAGCCGCCGCCGCTCGCTATCATCCGTACGGCAAGCCGCCCGGCGCCATGGCCGGAGCTCCCTCGCCCTTCGGCGCCGCCGGCGCCTTCAATCCAGCCGCCGCAGCCGCCGCTGCTGCTCTGGGTCCCTACTACTCTCCGTATGCCATGTACGGGCAGCGCATGGGCGCAGCTCATCAGTAAGAGAACTGGAGATACCAAAAACAGAGAGAGAGAGAGAGAGAGAGAGAGAAGGGAAGTTAAAGACGCTGGCAGCGGCGTTCGCTGTTCTGTGATACTAAACTGTAGATTTGTCGAGGCGCTAGTTACGTTTAAGTTCCGGATTAATCCACAGATACAACAACAACAACAACAACAACAACAACAAAGAATCCAACTTAATTACAAACACACATACATACATATACATACATATATATATTCACTATATATTCTCGAGGAGTTAAGGAATTCTCTGTCAAATCAAAGTTTTGTTTTGTTAATTCATTTTTTATATTTTTTAAGACGTCAAAGTTTGTTCTCAAAGTTCAACCAAAGTTTTCTCTGACTTCCAGTTCTAACCATTATGCGATCCGATTTCGGATCGTGTGCGCATATGTCGTATGATAATCGTATGTTTATCAGGTTTTGTTTACACACCCTAGCGATACTTAAGCTTTGTTTAATTTTAGTTCTTGTTAAGATCCCAACTTAGTTCTTAGCTATTCGCATATAACTATGGATAATAATACGATTACAAATTCAATAAGCTCTTAAGTCATCTATCATATAAAACTAAAATATATAAAATAAAAAATTATATTACAAAAGTACAAAAACAACTTTTATTCATTTCTTTATCGACTAATGCATGGAAAGTGCGCAGCAAATAAATAACCAATGAAAATGGAAAGGAAGAAAAAGCATTTTCTGATGGGAAAATACAAATTTTCATTTGTCTTTAAGTTTATTCGCCTTGTTGCATCTGAGTCTGATGATCCGATCTTGAATGATGAGTGCGAGTACTTTTTGCACAGACTGTGTGCGCATCCATCAATGAAAATCTTGAAACAAGCGAAAATATATTGCTTTAATTTCCTTTATATTTTCTCGGATATTTCAGGAATTATTGCGGAAAAATCAAGATACGATCATTCCTATACATATATATACATAAATCTTGATTAATATGTAATTATTTGTATATATATCAAGATTTTTTGAAACAATGAAAAACAATGCGAAATGTTGTTTATCTTTTTATCCTATAAAGAATATATTTTATATTCTTTATAAAGAATATATTTTATATTCTTTATCAGGAAATTTATCATGCAGCGATCACTCATGATTATTTCAATCCCTCTCTCTCTCTCTCTCTCTCTCTCTCTCTCTCTCTCTCTCTCTGCAAGGTGGCTATATCTTTACTTCTTCTTGTGTTTCTTGTTGTACATCAACTTTTCTTTATATTTTATATATATTCTTTTTTATCGAAGCTACAAAATAGTGCATGATCTAACCAGAGAGATGCTTTTTCAGTTGATTTCTTTTTTCGTAATGATTAAATGCAAGTTTCAGTTAATTATAGTATTCATTCCATCCACATATATATTTTAATAAAAATATATATAAATAAAAATTTTGTATTCATTATATTTTATATTTCAGATTTATATATATATTTTATTTTTCACATTTTTTATATATTTTTCTTTTCATATATTATATTTTATACATTATATATTAATATTCATGTCAATTTCACATTTTTACTGTTATCTTTCAAATATTTAAATAGTTTTAGAGTACGAAAAGTCAAATAGGTTTGATTAGTTATTTGCAATTGCCTTGTGACATTGCGTATGATTGATTGATTGATAGCGCTTCTCCTTCCTTGTGCACTAGCAATAGTTGTTGACAGCCCGTTTCCTTATCAGTCGAACTCCAATGTAATTGAAAAGTAAACAAATAGTTCTTAGTACAAAGTAGTTTCCTAGAGAGGCATTTCGAATGGGGACTCTGCCTTAAGAACTCACCGAACTGCCAAATAGCTTTGATTGATACTTTTACAGTACTTAGATAGTGAAGGGACATGATAAAGTAACTTTTCTTATATATATAACCTATATACATATACCAAATGTAAATAAACTATAAATAGAACACGTATACTATAACATATTCTTTGACAATGTCCCATAAGATACAGCTAGAATACTTCATTTAAAATATAAGGGATATATATAGATCATATTATATAAATACTCTATGATATATAATCTGTGTACTCTAAATAATATATATAATAATCAAGCTATAAATATGGATATAAAATACAATTAAAATTCCTATGATATTTAAAGCAAACTTCGCAGTTTTGTTGTTTTTTTATACTCTTTCATGAAGCGAGAAAAGTAAACTATGTAAACTAAGTAAACTAAGTAAACTGGAATTTCCCAATTCTTGGGACCCAAACTAAAACTGGAATATGAGCTCGTGACTACCCATGCTTATAAAGTGGTTTAAAAATATCCGACAAATTGGGAACTACCTTAGCTTTTCGAAGAAAAACTCTCCAAACTGGGATTATCTTAAGACTACCAGCAATATATTTAAGTATATGTACATATATATACTTACTTAATTGTTAATTGATCATTTGAGATATTTCAGCAACAGATCCAAAATTTAGCAGGTCAACATTCTCTCCAAATCACACCAAAAATATTATATAGAAACTATTATCGAGAGTGGAACTATATCTTCCAAAGTTAGCTCTACAGACCCAGTCTGATTAAGCTCTACAGTTGGATCACTGTTGACCTCCTCTTCCGATCCCCCATTGAGACTTTTATGAGTCTATCTTAAGATATATTCAACAAAACTCTCAATGATATTCCGCATATCGATTACAGATGGATAATTGCCCGTTAAGCAATGCAGAGTATCAGCTTCCCGACTGAATCATTTCCAATCCGATGAACTGAGTCGTGGCCAGCTCTTGATTGGAATGGATGATACTCTATCTGTTATAGCGCTCGGTCGGCGATCGACTCGTCGTAGGCGATCGTCTTTAATTTAAAAGTCAAATCGCAATCAGAAGTCGATTCTGCTGTAGTTCGTATTTCGTATTTCGTATGCCAGATGCAACAGTTTTTGAGCCCACAAAATTTGAATTTCATGAGCTGCGGATCGAGCCGACGGGCGGACAGAGGAGCCATCGAGGTGGGCGCGGCATTTGCGCAAGCGTTTGACAAACTCTCAGCGACAGCTATAAAACACCCAAGCTGAAATTAAAAATCAATAAAATCGAATACATTAAACCAATTGACATTCAATGAGCAGCGCACAGCAAATATAAAAAAAAAAAATATATATATATATATATATATATATATATATATATATATATATATATATATATATATATATATATATATATATACACATATGTGTATATATAAAATGAAAAAAAAGTAAAAATAAAATGCCACTTGGCAATTATCGTTCCACTGCACAGTCGGGCTTACATATCTGTTAAGTAAATTAATTGTGACAATATTCAATTGATTTGATTTAAAATTATCGCCATCAGCTGTCAGGCGAGCACCGAGCTACGATTTTTCAATTGATTTTACTATATTTTTTCGATTGCCCCTATAAATGTATATATATGTATGTGTAATTGGACAATCAGAATAAGCAAACAATGTGACCTTATTTGTTTCTCTTATTGTTGCCCTTATCGAGAGTATATTGATTTCCCCATTAAACTTGCTCTAGAATATATATATGAGTTAAATTCTATGTAGAGATATTGGCTCATATATATCACTCTCTTTATACCCTCTCCCAAAGAAGCGTATCTCCTAGTCGACTTCCGCATTTTGTTTGCTCTTTGCTTGCCTTGTGTTTTTTTTTCCTGCTCTGATTTACAGTAATAATTTTTTTGATTGTTCAATTTCTGTTGAAAGATCTGTTGATCGTGTTTTTATTGCTGTCGTTTGCTGTTGCTGTTGTTACTGTTGTTGTTGCTTGTGCGCTGTCTTCCATTTTGATTTTGTGTTGTTCCAAATTGAATTTATTTACATGCATCATATTTCTTTTGTATTGTTGTGTTGTCCATGTTAAACAATTTGTTTTGTTGTCAACACTCAAGAGCAGCAACAACAACGACAACAACAGCAACAACGACAACAAATGCTAGACAAACGGCATGTCAACTTTTGATGCTATAAATAGAATTCGCTTCGCTCTGCTTTGCTTGGCTTTGCTCTGCTGCTTGTTGTTGCTGTCTATCAGAGCAGTAGAGCGAAGAGTAGCGCAGAGTTGGCGTCGGCTTGCTCATTGGCGCTCTCGCTCCCACACTGGGGCCACGCTTGCACTTCTTTTGGCTGCATGTTAGTGATCTCTCTTCATACTGCTTTTATGCTTTGATTGTTGAGCCACGATCAGCTGGCTCGTTGGTCTAGGGGTATGATTTCCGCTTAGGGTGCGGGAGGTCCCGGGTTCAAATCCCGGACGAGCCCAAGGCGAATTAGTTTTTTTTGTTTTATAATTAATATAGTTTTTTAATGAAATATGTTTCATATATATACGAATTAATAATCATATTTTATTATTAAAACAACTTCGATTCATTTTGCTGAGCGATTACCGAAAATAAAAAGCCGTATCATCGAAAATGTGACTCGATTTATGGTCAATTGAAACGAGTCTTGTGATTCAACAGTATCTAATGAAAAGTGAATTGAATGGACAAAGAGGCGGTAGTGCTTTATGGCCACCATGAAATTAACCATAATCGATCGGCTGTGATTTTGAAAAGATATTCTGAACTTTATGCCCCGGCATTAGGAACATTATTTACGGCCGCCTCATACTAACAAGTCATATATGCGCTCCAACTTATGGCTATATGGCTATAAAATCTATTTTATTGGCGCGCTCGCATATAGATGTTACGATTAAACAGCGCGAGGAGCTGACCATAATTTATAATCACAACAAACGAGTAATGTACGTTACCTGAACGACTGGCAAATACCCTGCAAAGTGATGAACTCATTAGATAGTTTGCCTTGGATAAGATTCTTGAACTGATATTATCCCATCTAGTATAGTATTTTCTCATATCTTAATCTGAAATTCATAAAGATAGTGTTGTGCAATGCCCAACTCTAGTATTGTTAAAGTTCTAGAGAACTAAGTACTCACTCGATGCGCTTGGAAAATAAAGTGTTTAATCGTGGATTTGATTCGCTCCATTGCGATCATATAAATCGTGGCGACGATCATATAAAACTTGATTGTTGACAATGCCTTGCCGTGATTTTTAGTACAGCTGAATCGAATTGATATAGCGTCACGGCGACAACTTGACATTTAAGATCTGATGATTTACTCGCGGCCTGCCACGCTGATTTATGAGGTGTCGCCTTAGATTAGCGACTGACTCTTCGGGTTCAAATCGTTGCTTATGTAAGTGATAAGCCCGCCTCTTGAGCAATTTAAAATACATTTGCTGTTTGTATACCCTTGCTCCGGCATTCTTGTCACGAATTGTGGGTGTGTGCACACAAGTGATCTATATCATATCATATATCATCATATATGGGCCAATATTAAAGTGATATATCACTGTAGTCATATGTAACTGTAGTTATGGGTAAAACGAATGCAAGGGAATGGAACTTATTTCTAGGAAAAGACTTACAGATGATCTCTTTTACACTATCTGCAATTTGTTATCATATATTATAGTCAATATGAAGGTACTACATAATCTAGAAAGAGGTTCTTTCGGCATATCATAAGAAAACCCCACAAAAAATTGATTAAACGAACTGGGCCTTTCTGCTTTATTTCAATAAGTCAAGAGCGCCATTCGCCATTAATCGATAGCTGAATATTGAGCAAGATTAGAATCCTGCAGAAAGCACTTATGATCTTCGCCTTGGTTCCCTTGCCTTTTAAAATGTTAAGATTTGAACAAAGTCAAGAATTATGTTCAGCTATGAGATGTGTTTATATCGTGGGTGAGTATGATATAGGCAATTCCTTGTTATTTACCAATTTTTTTTTCAGTAATCCTAAAAACCATTTATGTATTATGTATATGACAAGTTCCCAAGTTTATAGTGAAAGATCTCTCAATAAATTTCGTTATTCAACTTAACATAATATTCATATTCATATTTTTCACATCTTCACATTTTCGTATTCCTATTCACTTCTTCCGTTCATCTAGCTTACCTCAGCTCAGAAAACCTACGTCGCTCCCTAAATTCATGGCTTGCTTATTATAGATCTGTGCCCAAGGACACATATCCTTGGCTCAATTGACAGCTGTTGCCCCTGTTCGGGTCCTGCGGCCGCCCATAAATTATGCGTCCTGATGATGAGTGATGTCAGCGTAGTCGTCGCAGCTAATTAACAGCTTTGTTATAAATTACGTCAAAGTCATTAAAATGTTCGTGTTCGCCCTCCTGGAGGGGCGTCAATCATGCATGGAACAGAGCCAGACGACGGCCACGCAGCAGCTAATCGACTAGCGGATACATTTGTATCTTTTAGTCGATGCTCAAGTGGAGATGCTGCTGCTGCTGTCAACTCCTTGATCATTTTTCTCTGTAATTCTTGTGCGAGAGAGACACCCCCGCTGTGAAGCTGTTGTGACATTGTTGCTGCTGCTGCTGTTGTTTTTAATATTTATGGCTTCCTCGTGTCATTTTTATAATGTTTCGCTTGACACTTTCCCTTTTGGCTAGCACCGGAGCTGGCAGTCGTATGGGCGGTCGTTCGATGTTTTATGCTGATGTTAATATTAATTTTTGTCTTTTTTGTCAAGTGACATTTGTAGCTGACACGACGACAGCGGCGACTGTCAACGAGCACTTGGCAGGCATTTATTTTCATACTTTACCAGGGCGAGGTATCCGCGAGATACAGATACTGCTCCACTCGGTTTCCTGCGCATGAAAATCCGCATTGAATAACTGAGTAATGTCTCGCGTTTGGCGATAAGTGCGACTGCGACTCTCATATCAAATATAAAGTTAATTTATAGACACATTAAGATATACGCTCGGATGTGGGTAAGGCTGGAATATTTAGGGCTCTGCAAGGCCTTTGCTGCGACATAAATACTTCAGCCGTGGCTGGCACCTACCACCCCCACCTACTCAGCCAGGCGGGAAATACTTTCGGCCAAGTTGGCACCTCAAAGGTGCCGCCGACAGTTTTTTGGAACTGCCTCCGTAATATATTATTGATAGATGGACAGATAGAGATTGCCGATAGATATATAAGCACGTATCGCTGCTGGTCAGTGGGTAAATTGTTGTGCCACAACTGCCTCACTGCCTGACTGCCTGCCTGTCCACACGCTTTGCCATCATAAATAATAAGGCAGCGCAAGGCCTTGGGGTTTATGCAGCTCCTTAAGGGCTTTAGATTCGATAGGCTTACTTTGCATTAAATGGATTTGTAATTTATATAGCTCTTTGGAAATCGGGTCAGTTTTGGAATCGAATATGATGTGAGAGAAACGTAAAACAGATATAGATATAGATATAGATATAGATATAGATATAGATATAGATATAGATATAGATATAGATATAGATATAGATATAGATATAGATATAGATATAGATATAGATATAGATATAGATATAGATATAGATATAGATATAGATATAGATATAGATATAGATATAGATATAGATATAGATATAGATATAGATATAGATATAGATATAGATATAGATATAGATATAGATATAGATATAGATATAGATATAGATATAGATATAGATATAGATATAGATATAGATATAGATATAGATATAGATATAGATATAGATATAAAAAAAAAAAAAAAAGATATAGATATAGATATAGATATAGATATAGATATAGATATAGATAAATAAATAAATAAATAATAAATAAATAAATAAATAAATAAATAAATAAATAAATAAATAAAGATAAGATAAATAAATAATAAGATAAGATAAGATAAATAAATAAATAAATAAATAAATATAGATAAATAATAAAATAAATAAATAAATAAATATATAAATATAGATATAAATATAGATATAGATATAGATATAGATATAGATATAGATATAGATATAGATATAGATATAGATATAGATATAGATATAGATATAGATATAGATATAGATATAGATATAGATATAGATATAGATATAGATATAGATATAGATATAGATATATTCCTTATAGACATTTGCCATATATCTTCTTCGTATTGCGAACACATTATTATATAAAATTCGGTAGCCATATACATATATACATACATATACATATGCGTATATATATTTAGTCGTTAGCTTTGGTATATTTAACGATGTCGAATAGTTTTCTGTTTCGCTGCTGCCCGCTTAATATACCCCAAATAATCTAAAGAGCATAAATATTTCATGCACTGTCAAGATAGCCGATAGCCAAAGTGTTATATCGCCAGAAGTAGCTAAATATGTGCTTGACCTGCTGCTGCTGTTGTTGCTGTTGCTGTTGTTGCTGCTGCCTGTTGTTGGCCACATTATTAAGCCAATTCAGCGGCAGCAGATAAATAAATAAAATTTGAAACATCGCCGCAACAATAAAAGGCGACAGTACACGATTTATTAAACGTTGAGCCAGCTCATGTTGTTGTTGCTGTTGCTGCTGCTGCGGACCAAATGAAGAGACAGACACAACAAGCAACAGCAACAGCAACAGCAACAGCAGCTGCTGCCGCTGCCACCGTTGTTGCTCACATTACTCTTTTTGGCGTGGCAAAGGCAACAACAACAACGGAGTCAGAGTCAGAGTCGCAGTCGGAGTCAGATGTATTGCCATATAGAAAACATACAATACTTTAGGTTGAGGCCAAAATGACTAATGACCAGCGATTATCAAGCGATAAAAGGCAAGAGAACAACAACAACAACAGCAGCAAGAGCGGGCAGCAGCAGCCACAGCAACAACAATGATAATTTATTATTGTTTTAAACATTTGTGTTTTGCGCTCAAACGAGATACATTTGTCTCATCTAGAAACCGTCGCCTTTGTTCATTAAGACAATAAAGAAAAGGGTCCCCGAAAAACAAAACATTTACATACACATAAACGAGGGAAGGTATTCCACATCCATAGACCAATATAGATACAGATATCTCTCTCATATACATATTCAAATTTCGGCTTTTAGCATATGCGAGCTGGCGGCTGCAACTTGTAATTAGTTGGCTTTTATAACCCGCTTATTTACTACTGTCTGGGTGTTAAATTTGTTGCTACCAGAAGCAACAGCAGCAGCAGCAACAGCAGCAACATCAGCAGCAACAAAACAGACAACAATAATAAACTTGAAGATTCATGAAAGCGGCAAAGAAAAATAAACAGCCAACGAGACGTAAATCTTGGTCTCTCAGTATTTCATTTCTTTTGTAGCCCCAACGCAAACTATCTCAAGCCAAGAAATAGAGGCTTCACTGTACGACTACGAAGCCCGATTGCCCTTGCGCCGCATTCGAGATCTATGAGCTTTAACTATTTGCATTATTTTCTGAAATAATTTTAAGATAGTCACAGATTGAAGTCGAGATCCCAGTTTAGCCCAACCTAAGCAGACTTTATAGAAAAAAAAAAATAAATTGTTCAAAAATCTATTTAAGAATTTGTTTTTAATAAAAATTGTAAACATTTTTTTAAAACTAAAAAAATAAAATGAAAATTAATTTATCATAGGAGAGAAAATAATAAAGCATTATATCTGAAATTGTAAGAATATCTGTCCATATATTATATAATTTTAAAAATATTTCAAAGTTATAAATAAAAACTTAAATGCAATAAAATAAATGCAAAATATTTAAAAGTAAAATAAAGACTAATAATCAAAATTTAGAAAATCTTATAAGATCAAGGTCTGTGAACCAAACTTAAAGACAGTTTGTACAATATTTTATAGAGTAAAGAATGTAATATTCGTATAAAGAATATTTAAATTATAAATATTTAAAATATTAAGAAAATTATAACTTAAAATCTTAATAGCAATAACAAAGATGATGAAAAATTGCAAAAATTCCATTTTAATTATAATTTAAATAGCAATATAGTTAATATTAATATATCAAGATATATTATATAAGATATATATAAAGATTATTATAATACAGTGTATAAATAATTATAATATTTAATTATAATGCCCAATATTAATGTTAATAATTTAAACAACATCAACAATAATAATCATAATGCATAACAATAAAAAACAAACTTATCAAAAGTCGAATCGCCTCTGGCAGTTGTTGCATCCATAATCTACATAAATTCAGGCCGTTTATCTGGGCATGTGAATCTACCTGATTGCGGTTGGCTACTCGGTTAGGGTATTCAAATGTGGGGCTTGGCGAGGTGGAGCGATGTTGTTTGAGCTGCGCGTTGTAAATGTGAATTGGGCGAAATTAAAAATAAATTTATGACTTAAGTGGCTATAAATTATATTTCTTGTTAAAATTCTATTGTTTCTGTGTTGGATTTTTAATTTTTGTTTTGTATCTTTTGTGCTCGACTTTCTTTCCATTTATTTATTTTTCTAAATTTTCGTAAATTATTCAGCGTGCATAGTTAGGCCGCCACATAAATTTCAGGCCTTGCGCTTTCTGGCATTATTTACGATCTGCTAATGAAGTTGAGTAGTTTCCCAAATGATTTGCACAAAGATATTTCATTAATTATGAACATGAATAAAACAACGTCTAGCTGTAATCGACACATGTATTGAGTATGCGTGCGTGTGTGTGTGTGTGTGTGTGTGCTTGAGCAACGCCTGTTCACAATTGCTTGCAATTAATTGTAAATCTGTTGGAATACCCACTGATAAGACGTCCGTCCCACTTGAAAACAGATCAAGTCACATAAATTTTCTGTTTCTGTTTTGTTTATTACTGAATACTCGAGTTCTCTCTCTGTGTTGTTGTTGGCTGTCTCTGAGGTCTTTTGGGTGATTTGTTATTTATTAAACACTTCGACACGATTTTTTGTGTGTTTTTCTTGCTGTGTCTCAAGATCTGTAATACTCTCTATGCTCTGTGTGGTACTATGAGCTGTGCTATGAGCTTCACCTCTGTCAAAGACAGTGACTAGGGGAAGTACCCGACTTCAGTCTTGGAGCTCTCAGTATTATATTTAACTTAAAGCATACTCTATACTATACATTTATTGTCAAAAGCTTCTCAGCTTCGCTGAAATGAGAGTGTATAGAATATTCGATCAGTGGCCAACCTAAGGGCCCCATCTCTGTTTGTTTGCGTTGACACTTTGCCTTGCCACCGGCTGGAAGACAGTAATGGAACCGTTTTCGGTGCCATTCGGGAATTGAATCTAATGAGTGGGGCTTTAATAGAGAGGCGTCCATTCAGCAGTCTCTAATCTAAATACTAAGGCAATTAAAATTGAAATTTATGACGCTAATGTGCCACATACGCGGAGGGCTTAAGATCGCGCCTGTCGTCCGCCAGCTACGGCATTATATTTTATAGAACTTTACGATGCCGTTTTCGGGTGTAAGACCCCGGCGATAATTTGTGCGGGCAATTAAAAATTTGTTTGACTGCCGATTCGAGAGCTCAACTAATAAGCTGTCCCCGTCGACAGCATGTGTAATACTCATCGCTGGGCAGAGAGAGAGAGCTATCTCAGTTAAAAATAGACCCCGGCCATAGCACTTCTGGCATTTTCAAGATAAACAGTCGACGGCAGCGACAACGCATTGCAAAAGCCCCTGACAAGTGTCCCATCAGTCTCGGCGCGTGTGTGTTTTCTTTTGAAACATTTGAAAACAAGCGACAAGCGCTATAGTAAATTTAAGTAATACCATATACCATCAACTTAGCGTCGAGGCAAAGATAATAAACAGCTTTACATCTGCATGGATTTGTGGAGGCAAAACATTGCCGTAACGCGCGAGAGAGCTCCGAAGTTCCCAAGTACCGAGACACCGGCTCCCGAGTCTTGAGTCTCGAGTCTCGTGAACGTGCTGCCCCGACAGCTGGCTGCCTGATGGAGGCACGCAAATGTCTAAATTTAGAGCAGTTCATACACACATTTGGTTAGTTTGCTCTGGGCTCCGCTGGGCTGCCATTTAGATAACCCAGTCGGTTGATTGTGATCTTGAGATTTGCAAGATCTGTTTGTTGACGTTGACGTTGATTGCCCGCTGGCACACGATTATCACTGCAGCATTCTATTTAAGCTGCCCGATTGTTGTTTGCAGATCTCAGCGATTTATCATAGACTTTATGACACACACACACACACACACACACGAGTCTCAGTCAGCCATCCCCATACTAAACCTACGAATTTATGGCACAGGTCGGCTTTAGCAGCTTAACATCTTCTTATATTAGGCTGTTGACTGCGCAGCTCAAGGGAAAACTTATACCATAATCATGTCAAAGCAGGGATCAACATTCATCCGACAAGCTGCATATATGTATATGGAGAATTCAGCAGATAAGCCAGACCAGATCGCTGCGATCTCTATTGATATTTTGCCTTTTTATCGTCTCGTGCTAAATCTTTGTGATTTATGCATACATTTAAGCTTAGATATTTTTTATATTTTAATGCGACGTAAATACTTAATAAATATTAAATATTATTAATTTTTATTTATTTACTGGCCATTTGCATTTTTATGCCCATAAACACAGAGGTGCTAAAAGCTTCTAATCAAATTGTGTAAATGCAAAAAGTCAATACAAGTTTTTGCTTGGAAGAGCTTTAGAGTGAGGCTTCCTTATTAGCAAAGCAAAAGTAAATAATGGATTTCAATTGAGAACAATGAACATGTGGCAGTTTAGTAGTTTTCTCTGGAATAAATAAATTTATAAATTAAAATGAAGCTCATATGATATGAGACATAATGTAATATAATTCTAGACACCAGTCATATCTGACACGACTTATGCACTGTCTAGAAGTTGAATTTTTATTCGCTAAATACATTCTTGTTTAGTATCAATAGTGAGGGCAAATTAAGTTGAAGGTATGGGCAGTTCCATTGAATGGTCAGATGAAAAAACTGTATTTATATGTGTTTATGGGATTTTTATAACATTATGAACATAAACATCGAGAGTTCTGGAATATTGTGACAAATGCTTACACGAGACTCATGAATATTTTTTTTTTTAAATTCAAACTTTGAATATCTTGTTATCACTGTTAAGTCAAAGTACTCTATATTAGATATATGTGCTCTAATTGAATATGCCTGACTACGTTACACCCGACAGGCAGTGTTAAAATGGCTTTTTATATATTCTACAAATAAGTTTATAGGCAATCATATAGAAGAAAGTAGCAATCTGAAAAGTATATAAGTGTTTAAGTATTTTATATTCCTTTTCAAATTTATATGATATGATCCTCTATTTTTTTATTTGACAAATCAATTCATATAAAGTGTTACATTTCGTTGAACTTAAAATACTGGTGTGATTGCTGACACTGGGAGTTGTAGTAGAAACAAGTGTTATCAGAGTAGAGTCAATTAATCAACAGATGATATTCTTATCTTAAAACTAATTTTAATTTTGTTTATAATTTTTTTTTTAGATTTAATACTCTATTTCTTCCGATCAAGAATATATATGCTTGGCATGAAGAGGGTATACCTTAGCTTTATCTGACAGACAGACACACGAACAGATAGATAGAGCCATCCCGATTAGCTCCTCTGCTGATTCTCATCACTCTTGATGATACTTTATATGATCAGCCACGCCTCATTCTACCACTTCTGGCTCTGCACGTAAACTAACCTTGCCATTGTGGAGCTCATAAGCTCGTAATTACTTAAGAGACCATAATAAAGTAAATAAATACGAACATTTTGTAAACAAAGCCTTAAATAAATTGTTGATCTTGCCTGTTGGTATTTTGTAGATATTTTTATAATTTTGTTTAGCATTAGCGTGATTGACGTGTCTTCGTAGAGGCTTATTGATTGTATCGTTAGCGAGCAGCGAACTTTTGTTGCTATCAGTGTGGCCGCAGTGCCTGTGTCTGCCTGGAGTGTGTAGGCTCAACGAGCGCTTCGAAGTTGGTCGCTGCGAAATTGTTGTCGCTGTCAGCGTGGCAAGAGGCTGGCAAGCGACGTCGACGTCGGCGTCGCTGGAGCCGGAGCTGGAGCTGGCATCAAGCTGTCAAACATTTAAGCCGCCCACCATCGGCCATCTGTCTGACAGTGGCACTCTTCTGGTCATTTAATCACAGTATTAACTCTTTCGCTGAGCCGCTGTCAGTCTTGTCTCATTTTTGCTTTATTTGGCGAGCTGCCCGAGGGGGGCCCCAGAGGGGGGACGACGGCCAACAGCCGACAGCCGACAGCCGACGTTATAAATACTACTGTCTTCCAACTGTCAAGTTGGTATAAGTTTTGAGCGCAAAATACAAAATACAAAGCCGCCTTGACAGCTGGCTCTGACTGTGGCTCTGGCCGTTGCTTGTCATGCCCCATGCTCCGCCCCTCACCACTCCGCACTCAGCAGATGCTGATGATTATTATGTATTTTGTATTTTTGTTGTTTCTTGGCTTTGCTGACCAAAGAGAGAGAGAGAGAGAGAGAGAGAGAGAGAGAGAGGGGCGAGAGAGAGATACTCATGTGTCTCTGCATTCGTTTAGGCTTTTAAACGCTTAGGCCGACTTATGTTGGACTTAACGCGACTGGCGAGCAAAAGCCAACAGTTGGACAGCTAAAGACGCCTCTACTCGACGTCGGCGGCGGCAAAACTTGAAATGAATTTGGACGCGCTTCGGATAATGAAAACGAAACGAGGCGCGCGCTTCAAGCAGCAAAACGAAGAAACGAAACAGAAACAGAAACAGAAACAGAAAATGAAAAAGCAAAAGACAGTAAAGAAACACAACAGCAACAAAAATCCCCAACGGACACAAGAAAAACCGTCAAAAGTGATTTTGCGCTTTGCTCAGCAGCGAAGTAAAATCAAAAAGCGCCGCCGCCGACGTCAACGTCGCCGTCAGCACCTCCAACGAGGTGCCCCACCCCTGCACCACCCCCTCTCTCCGTCTCTGCCTTGACCAGTTCCAGCTACTGTCCACCCTTAACTGTTTTCTAAAAGCTGACAAAAGCTTCTGGGCGCTTGCGGGATTTTGACATTTCATTTTTTCCGCTTTGCCTCTCCTCTGGCCATTTGACACGTACTTTCGACGGCCCCAAGTGCGCGGTGCGCGCTGTGTGGATCCCCGATAAATTAGAGCTGCTGACAGTGGGGCCCAGCGCGTACAAGGGAGAAGCTTAGCAAATTTCAATTTTAAATGATCGATTTGTGAGTGAGGGAAATGGTTCTAGGTCTTATCAAAGCAAGTGTTTATCCGGAATGATTGATTGATTAACATGAGTGAGACTGATGGCAGATTGACTGATTGATTAAGATAAAATATCTGAGGGAATGAAGAACTGTTTGAATGATAACAAACTGGATGCTTGGATGACTGATTGATTGATTGATTGAGGGGCATACTGCTGATTGACTGTGATGTTTGACTACCAAACTGAATGGCTGATTAACAGTCCCAGACTGATTGACTGAATAAAAGAATGATGTAGATTAACTGATTGATTGTGTGATTGTTAGATAGTTGGACTACACTCGGAAGTCATTGATTGATGCATTGGTATGATTGATGAAGAATACAATGACTATACAGTGATCAAGGAATATTCTTAGCAAATCCGAATCTAAGGAATCTTGAAGATATACAAAGATGTAAAATCTTTGTCAAACTAAAAGCCTGAGTGATTGACAGTGACTGGTTGATGAAGCTAAACTGATTGACTGCATAATGTATTATACAGTATGATATATTACATATGCATTGATTGATGCATTGGTATGAGTGATGAAGAAAACAATCATTATACAGGAATACTCTAAGCAAATCCGAAGATATAGAAATATCCAAATCTTTGTCATACTAAGTGATTGACAGTGGTTGGTTGATGAAGCTAAACTGATTGACTGCATGATATATTATATAGCATGACATATTATACATGTCTTTGAAATATTAATTATTTCTGAAATTAAGTATTTTATTTATTTATTGATTCGATATTCGCGATGGCGAGTTTCTGCCTTATTGAAAATTCCATTTGAGAGATTTGCGCTAAAATTGAGCAGGCAACGAAGCTCTATCCACATAAATAAATAATTAATAATCGCAATATCCACTTACCTATTGACTAGGGCATCATCAGCGGGCTTTTCCCTCGGTTGGTATTAACAAGGGTTTTCCCTTTGGGTTCCATAATTTGGAGGTGTGTGTGTGTGTGTTTGTGTAATCGAAATTGTACATATTCAAATGATTTATATACTTAATTTCAATCAGTGCTCATTAAAATGGGTTAAGGCTCCCGTTGATTGGGCGAGAATGCACGCAGCACGTTTTAATTTATATATATATTTTTTGCTGGGCTACGTGCAATGCGAAATTGTTTATAAATTATTGATTAAATGACAATGCGCTGTCGGAATTTGATTTATGGCCCGGGGAGCGAACGAAGCTTCGTTGCAGGCACGCAAGCAAATTGTGTGGGCACAAAAATACATTGAAAATTTGTTAAGCAAACAATAAACAATAAACAGTAAACAATAAAAGATGGCCGCCGCAGTTGACGGCGACGACGATCCCCACGATTTATGACAGCAAATTATATACGAAAGGGGGGACGACAACAACAGCCGAAAAAAGCCAACGCTGGAGCTGGCACTGAAGCCTGGGCTGCGACTGGGTCTGGAGCTAGAGAATAAACAAAGTCGTCTGTTTTTATTAATTTATCATTGGACAACGGCAACAGCAGCGACGGCGACGGCAACGGCGACGGCAAAAAAAATTGACATTAAGTCAGTCATCAATCAAAATTACGAAATGAAAAAAGAAACGCAGCAATAAATAAACGATAAAAGGTCCATTTCGTACTGTGCGCGCACACAGCTCGCTGGATTTCAATGGCTTTTCAATTAACGATGGGCGCTGTGGGCATATCTAGCCATATTTGGCCAGCCAAATGATATAGCGAGGCTCTGGTTCTGCTCTGGAGGCCATCAAGAGAATTCACAACTTGCTGTTGCTGCCAGATTCATTCATAAATACTATATGATGATAATGATGTTGCTCTTGTATGGCCAAGTAAGGCATAAATTAACTAGAAGACTCTCTGAATATTGTATAAATAGTTGCATGTATGTATAAATAAATAAAAATAATTGTGATATGTGAATAAAAATATTTATGAAAATTCTGCTGAATTTTCTTATCAAAAGTTTTTGCATTAAATGGAACTAATCAAATTAATGATTTCAACGAATGTCGAGATTACTTATTTATAATTATTTATAAATTTAATTTAATTTTTAGACAAAATTAGTAAAAAGTAATATAGAATAATAACAATTATTTTCTGAAGATTTTTTTAAAAATCATATTATATTCTTATCATATTTTGTAACTACAGCACAAGTCATAAAAATTAATTTATCTTAGCAGAAATAAACAATAAAAGCTGAGCTCGAAAATAATGCAAATATTAATATACAAAAAAAAAAGTTTAGTTTTTGTAAATGTTTTTATTATATTTTTATTTTATTTACACTAAAAAATATATGTATATTAAGTTATCGCCTAGTCAACTACGAAGTCAATACTCATTTTAGCCATCCTTCTCGTATATTATTAGATGGCAAATAAATATTTTTGAATACTTTCAAATAGAATTTTTAACGAAAGAGTATCATATAACGAAAGACTATCATTTTTTTTTATTTGTAAGAGTTAGATATAATTGAAATTAAATGCTAACTTAATAATTAAAGCACTGGCTGCTAGGACCTTCGGCTTAAGACTCTCATATACATTAATGAATTTGTATTAATAGTTGTTAAATTATTAGTGGGCTTCTGACCTTGGAGTACATCGAATAACTCACTTGATGAGATTATTTTAGCTCTATAGGTGGACTTCAGATTTACAGATAGACTCAGTATTTTTCAAATATAATATTTAAAACAAGTAAGAACGTTGCTGTCGGACGCAACCGACAGCGAAATACTATTTCACGCCCCAACAGCACACAGGGGCATCTATCACATTACATTTTTAAATTTAACCTTAAATCGCACTGTCGCCGCTTAAATTAGCTACAAAAACTTTTCATTGGAGGTAGCCAGACAGTTTCAATTAGAATCGAAGCTTAGAATGCCACCTATCTCGATTTATCCGATTGCCTTACCTTAGCAAGAACACGCACCTAAATCGAGAGATGTGGCATCTCTCCAAATAAGAGAGGTGTCAACTCCCAAATGAGAGAGGTGGCAACTCAGAAAATGTGAAAAAAGTTCGTTGGCGAGATGAGCATCGAACCCCGGTGCGGTCATGTTGAATTTTTGTTACATTTTCTTTATTTAGTTATTTTGTATTAATAAAATATTCTTTTCAAACCCAAATATAATTTGGCAAATCAAAAGACAAGGTCAAAGGTCAGAATATAATGTGGCGCGTTATTGGCTCAGAAGCTAAATTTTTCAGTTTTGATTTGCCACGCCCCCAGTGGCCGTAGACAAAATTTTTGGCATGTGCATAGAGTGGGCGTTTAAGAATATAACTGTAAAGTTTGGATGCTTACATTCGAAAAATGCGAAAATTACAGGGTATTTTTCTGTATGTCACGCCCCTTTTGGGGCGTAACAAAATTTTTGGGGAATCGATAGAGGAGGCCCTCAGTAACCTAGCATCCAATTTTGAAGCTTCTAGCACTAAAACTGTGGGAATATAAGCTGAATTTGTTGCCACGCCCCCTGAAGGCGTAGAATATCCGCCATAGCTTATCAGTCGTGGGATGATAACCCGAGTAATATACCAAGTCTCAAGTCTCTCACATCAATAGTGCTCAAAATATAACGAAACTGGTAAAATCACTAATATTCAGATCCGATTTGCCACGCCCCTAGTAGGCGTGGCCATAAATTTTTTGGGCGATCTTTAAGGATCGTAACAGTAACCCACGTGCCAAATTTGGGCGTTCTTGCTTTAAAACTGTAGAAGATACAGTTTGACCCGATTTGCCACGCCCCCAATGGGCGTAGATATATCCGCCATAGCTTTTTGATTTTGGGATGTCGACATGAGTGTTCAGTTAAAATCCCAACTCTCTAGCCCTTCTAGAAGTAGTGTTTCTGAGATACAGGAAAATGCATTTTCCGATTTGCCACGCCCCTAGTGGGCGTATCGGGAAAATCTTGACACTTTATCAGACGAGGGTATACACGAGAAATTTCAAATTTCAAGTCTCTAGCTTCAAAGCGTGGAAATGGTTTGCGTTCATACGGACAGACGGACAGACGGACGGACAGCATGACGGACATTGCACAAAACCAATATACTATATCACTACGTGAAATAGTATAATTAAAGTTTTTAATACATTTGTTGATCTTGTCGTTGTTATGAAAATCAATTTCTTCGGGCTGCATAATTACATTAAATATATTATTAGCTATTCTATGCTAGATAGTTCGTGACAGCTCCTCTAGTTTCATATTGCGATTCAATATACATCTTTTTTGGCTATTGAATATTAATCAAATTTGCTTGTTCTATTTCATTCTACTACTACTTCGCATTTCTGTGGATTCGCAGAGTATATTGAATATGTTAACAAATATTATTATATCCATATGCTGCATTTACCAGTTAAGCACCTGGCTCATAGTAGCCCCTCACTAACTAAATGTAGCTCTAAGCCACTGACCACAACTAAGAGCTCAGCTGTAGGCGATATGGAGCAAGTCCCCAGCAAGAGGTGTTCAAAGAGAGCAAGGGAGAGCGCGACACTGTGCTAAATGGGGCTCGTAAAAGGGCACTAGCTTAAAAGCCCGCAGCACATTCATATAATAATCATCGTCTGGCAGCTGGGTACGAGGTGTAAATACCCCCAGATTATGCTGGGTGCAATTGCTACTGGTTGTGGGCAAACAGAATGCCAGAGCCACATTTGAAAAGTACCTCTCTAGTTATTTATATATACATATATATATTTTGTTTGTTGGCAGAGTTTCTTCAGTGGGCCAGCCGAAACGAGCTGTGCAAATATTTGCCAAGCATTTAGAGCCCGTCGGGTGAGCCACTCGGGCGAGCCACAGTCGAGCTCCTATCGCCGGTGTTTGCCGAGTGTAACACGCTGTTTGCTTGTATCCCAACACTCGAAACGCTGATTGCGCACGCCACTCGGCTGGGTTGACTAGTTAATTTGATCGGCTCTCGCGTGGAGCAGTTTCTTTTCGACTCTTGAAACATAATACACGGAGTCGGCCGAGATTTATGAGTCGCACTCTGCCGATGCAGTTGGCTGCACCGTAACACATCCAGTTTTCACTTTTCGCAATGGCCAATCACAGGTGCCGATACCTGTTCAGGTGAATGGGAATGAACATTGTGGACAGTCGGGCGACGTCGCCTGACTTTGATTTACATCGTATAATGCGCGTTTTTCTCGTGTTTAACAGACTTAATGTCTGTTTATAAGCTTAGCCAGAGTACGCTCCCCTTACCCCGGCCACCTTGCGATGTCATCGAGAATCGCAGTGACTCTGCTCGGCTGTTGTCGCTATAAAATTAATATATATATGTATACATATATAGATATATGTATGTATATATGCTTATAACAATCTGATTTATTGCATTTTGATAACCTCACGGCCTCATCTCTCACTCCTCCTCGGCAGCCTAGACAGCCAGTCGAGCGGAACAGCTCCGAGTGACTGTGCCAAATGCTAGCAATATTTGCGACCATAATTTATGGTCCGCTCTTATGGTTCAGATTTATAGGGGCGTACCTCTATATATACATACATATATGCGACTATTTGAGTATGGGTGAATGCTTTTAATGATTTTATTTGCTAGAGCTTGGTTGGTGGATCAAGTGGGGAGCGAGGGCAGGAGAGGAAGACAAAGAGAAGCAAAATATGAAAGATGGAAAAGAGAAACGAAGAGAGGGAAGTGAAAGAAGGAAGACAGAAGAGAGCGAGAGAGAGAGAGAGAGAGAGAGAGAGAGAGAATTGTGAGAAAGGACTAATGAGAGTAAAGAGTAATAAAGAGAAGAAAATTCTGAGGGAGAAATTGTAAAGAAGAGAGAGAAAACGAAATAAGTCAGAAAAGGGAACAAGGAGAGATAAGGGGAAGAAGGAGAAGGCGAAATAGAGAAAAGAGAGGCGAGAAACGAGAGAAGAGAAGAAAATTAAATCAGAGAGACGATACAGAAGAGAAATGATAGAAAGAAAAAAGAGAAAAGAGGAGAAGAGAAATAAGAGAAGAAGAGATAAAGATAAGAAAGAGAAGCGAAGCTACAAGAGGGAAGACAGAGGAAGAGAGTAGAAGGTAGAGACAAGGTGTAGAAGAAGAAGTAAAAGAAATATGAAGATATCGCGAAGAGAAAGACAGAGAGAGAGAGCAGAAAGAATTCAACAATTGAGATAGAAAGATCTGAAGAGAAAGCAGCGGGAAAACCAATTGAAGAGATCCGAAGAAAACAAAAATCAAAAGATGTGAACAGAAGAAAAGAAATTGGAAGATACATATGAGAAGAGGAGAGAATAAACAAATTCAGAATGCTTGAATTCTTTAGCAGTTGCCTAATTTATTTAATTCTTAATTATCTAACTTCAACTTATCTGCCACAAAGGAATTTTAAATACTAAAGTTTCTTATTTTATTTTTTGGCACAAGTTTCTCATAGAAGTACAAATATTCTTGAATATTATTTAAGCATATTTGTTCTCTTTTGTTCGCTGTTTGCTTTGGTATTGGAATTCCCCAAAATCTGCAGCAATTATTCACGGACTAGATTAACTGATCAACAGTATTTAGAATGTCTGGCATAATGTGGGCTTCATTGGGTCTTAAGCTCGGTTATCAGAGCATTACTCAACCTTGCGGCACGTGTGGAAATTTTTTTGTGCAGATTGCGATTGCGTCAAGTGCTGCGGATTCTGTTCGTTCGCCAAAAACTTGTGCAAATATTTTGAGCTGACAAATGAGAAAGTCAACACACGTTTTCTGCAGACAGCGCCTAGAGTTCTGCAAATAAACAGAGAATTTGGCTTAGTCTGTTTGCTAGAAAACATTAGATGGGCTCTGCTCATGAACTCTTTGGGAATGATATTCAAATATTTATATTTCTGGCTGTCTCGCAGTTCAGCTCGATCCGTCTCCCTCCCAGCTGTAGAGACCTAATGTTGTATAATTGGCACGGAGCTTGTCGAGCTCTAGGCCTGTCCAATATTTAAACAATGAGCATGTGAATAACAATATTTAATGTGCCCAGCTAATTAACGAGCAGACGCAAAAAATAAGTTCGCTCAAGCACTCGGGCCGGCAGCCGTCCGTCCAAGCAGCAAGGCGGCGACCCACTCGAAATGGTCTTGTCAAATTTGAAAAGCAACATTATTTTGACACACTCGCCAAATCACAGAGATCGGGCGGGACTGGGGGAGAGACTAGCTAGAGAATAGAGACGACAGACAACCGCAGTGACGTGACTTTGGCAAAAGGCAAAGCAAATTGTGTTAATCAACACACGAGGGCAGCTCACAAGCTACGTTTGCATGGCTGTCAATCAAGGAGGAGGAGGCGGGTCGACGGCGTGACCATAAACATGAACTGCAAACCGTGAACCGAACCGGGCCCGCTGCGATCCCACGGAGCGTCGCTAAGCGGGGGTTAAACTGCCGTTGATAATGACAGCTGAATAATTTTGATGCGGCGCGACATGGAACATCATCAAAACAATTTCACGCTACACTTGCAGCCAACAGAACTGCACAGATATAGATACACTCGCCCACAGATACAAAGTGTGTGTGGGGCTGGGGCTGGCGTCGCATAAATTAAATGTAATGTGACATTTTTACAAAATGCGCTCATTTCTCAACGTATCCGGCTGAAAGAAAAGCCGAAGCAGACAACAGTAAATACGAAAGAAAATGCTAAAGAAATATCGAACCTGGAATACACTTTGCCAGAACAGATGAAGGCGACTCTTTGGTAATTCATTTTGTTATTTATATGTAAATATATTTAATTTTAGTAATTTATATATTTATTTATATAAATTTATGTTTATTTATTTTTTATATATTTATTTTTATTTATTTATAGGTATTTATAAATTTTTATATTTATCTATAAATATTGATGTATATTTATAAATTTTTTTATATATTTAAATTTATTTTTTATACATTTATATTTTTTAAATTTATAGATCATTATTTATATTTTTTATATTGACTTGTATATATTATTATATTTTTTAAATTTTTTTTTAATTATTTCTATACACTCTGCGAAATTAGATTAAAGGCACTCACATTTTTTAGCTTATTTTTAATATTATGCATGTTGGTATAGTTTTATTTATTAAATAACATATTTCTAGTCGTTTTATGTTAAACACAACAATTTTTTTAAACTTTTGTCAAATATTAAACTTTTTATGAAAGAAAAACAAAAAAAAAAAAACAAAAAAATGCGCGAAATTTGATTAAAGGCACTTTCTTCTAATATTTTTAATTATTTATATTTCATTATAATAGCTATAAGTGATTTTTTATAGACACTATTCCTTGTCCTATTCGCAAAGTTAATTCATCCTAATGATACCTTCAAAGAAGGGAAAAGGGAGGGACAGACACAGATCCCCTATTTTTACGCCCTAAGCAAGCTAATATATTTATATATATGATTATTTATATATATGATTATATAAATAATCCATTTATGGTTAACACATTTCATAACACTTTCATAATACCCTGCAGCTTGAAGAAGATTATACATACACATATGTATATATATACATAGTATATTAATGAAAAGCAAACGTGAAAAGATGCGACAAAATGAGACGCATAAATTCTCATATGTGCCAGGCGAAATATTTCGCCTTAAATTAGCCTCAATTAAATGTTAATGCATTTTGACATTTCTGCTGTCGCTCGCCTCCTCCTTGGCTCCTCCTAGCGCTCGGTAGGATTAAGTATACAAATATAAATATACTTATGAATAAGATGGGGGCCTCTCAGGCGACGCGTCGTGGGCTTGTCACATTCACATTCACATTCACGAGTCGGCTCGGCATTCATGAAAAATTAATTATGATTCGAGTGAGTATCTTTTGGATGCGCTGCAACGCAGTATCTCATATCTCGGCTGGCCATGTATCGCGCTCTCAGATGCGAAGAGCAATTAGCGCTGATGTAGTCCCAGCAGCTGCAGCTTCATTTATCATACTGCTGCTGGTGCTTCGCCTGTTGCTGCTGCTGCTGTTGCTGCTGCTGCCACCTGTTTTCCTTTATACTTTATGGCTGACATTCGGCTGGCAAATGTGTATGTAAATGACTCGAAAGGCTTGCATCAACACTCACTATTGTTGTCTCGTTAACAGACTCTGGCATGACAAAATATGTGAATGGACACATTGAAAGTCTATTCTCTAGGAGATGGCTTAGTGTTTTCTAAACTATATTATATATTATTATTATTGTTTAAAATAATGAAATATTTCTGAGCGTAATTTAGTTTCTATAGAAGAACATCTTTTCTCATTTCAACTATCACGAGCAGCAATTCATGAGAGCATTGTCATTACTTTTGGTCTGTTATTGATGTATTGCAGATTCTTCCCTCTATACATATTTTGAATATTTTATTTTTGTCAACTGTCTACAGCAGTGACTCTGTGCTGGTGGCTTCGCCCAACTGCAGAGACTTGTTGATATCGCCGGACTTTTATACACATATCAACTAACAAGGCGCTTCCTAAAATGTCATCTAAGCACTTTCAACTAGCAACGCTCGATTTTAGTGTTCACTAATAGCCCAGTTAAACGAATTATACAACACTTTTCAACAGCAGGGATGCTAAAACGATAACAGCCTTGTTATCGACTTTTTGCAGGCTCCGAAGAGTATAAAAAGCCCGCTGCGCTCGTACAGAATTCAGACGCCCCAGCGGCGCCTCAGAGAATAGATCTCTATTCTATAATGGCTTACAATATATATATATATATATATATTTTTTTTTTATTTTTATTTTTTTTTTTTTTGGTAAGTCTCTTCTTGCCTTTTTAGTTTGAATGCTTGAAGGCTGTGCAATGCAAATTTTTATTTTGTATATTCATGAAATGAGTATTCAAGCGAAAAACGCACTTTTGATATCTGGAATTATTTAATAATTCTTCGACCATCCGCTACTATTTTATTTTTGATGGTCAGATACAACTTGTGCAAAGCGAGGCATAGTCGACTTATATCTGCTACTGCCGTCGTATTTACCGAGCTTTTTTTTTCAAATGCTCGATTTTCGCTTGTGAACAATGGGAGTTTATTTCCATCGAATCGTCAGAATTGAAAGCAATAGCTAATACATTCCTGACAAGTATTTTATTTTTTTTACTTTGTCTGGCTAAGTTCCAATCCCCACCCAAAAACCAGAGCGTAACTGCCTGACGAAGCATGCCAAATATGATATTCTTTTCATTCCAAGCGTTAATTTGTGGCGTATTGATTAGGTGAAATTTGAATTCCAACCCTCACAATTTTGAATTGTCGACGATAAATTAAAATGAGTGCACGAAATGGAATTGCTTGGATTTGAATAAATTCATTTTACTGAAAATGATTTTTTTGTTTTTTAAATAAATCTGATAGCACGAGTCAGAGTATACAATCGAAGTGCTTTAGTGAATGTGAATGGCATTCGCATTCGCTGTCTTAGTGTTTCGCTAATAATAATGTACTTGAGCTGAAGCTCATCAATCTAGCCACTAGTCACCATGAGTGGGCTCCACAGCGAACCCAGACTTTGTTTGGCTGTTCATGTACACTATTCATATGCATTTTTACAATAAATGAGAGAAAATTTTTGAGGCGAGAAATCGCTCACTTCTAGCTGACCAGATCAGCTTTTTACACTTATACTGATGCCCTATATTTTTTCTAGATGTCGTTTGTGTTAATAGCCGTCGAAAGAATCTCTGGCAAGAGTGATGAAAATGGCATTCAAACTGGCAGCGGCTATTCGGCCGACATGCAAAGAAATAATCTTCTATATAAGAAGTTATTGGGTTCCTCTGCCAAGGCAGGTGAAAAGTGTTCTTATTGATTTGAAAACAATATTCATCTGAGCCTTCTGGCTGAAGAGACCTTGGCTCTGATTCAACAAAATAAAACTGAAAAGTTGACAGAAGACTTACATTGATAACACCACATTATTCCGTATTATTTATTGTCGTATAACTTTTTAGCCCAATCTTGCTTCTCTGCAGGCATTTGATTGATGCCAAGTCAATTGTCATTTAATGAGCGTTATCTTTGAGTAAGTGCTCGAAACGTGAAATATCTCGTATTATTTTGTTCGGCTTGTTCAGGGTTTCGCTTTTGCATTTGATACCCAAGAAATATCATTTTTATTTAGAGGTCAATTCAATCGAGTGAATGACAAGCGATAATTCCACCACGATGGACTTCCCAGCCTCTTTCTGAGAATCAATCATTACTTACGAAAAAAAAAATAAATTTCCGAAAATATAATTTTTATTAAGAGAGCGCAATTAAATCAAGTGAACAAGCTAAAACAAATCAAACATTTACGAACAAATTTACGAAAAAATATTTATTAAGAGCACAATTTGATCGATTGAACGCCATACCGCTCCACCAGAGAGGACTTTTCTTACGATCGATCATTACTTTTTCTTTCCATCTTTCTTAAGGGATATTTTAATATCTCCGTCATGTGTACCTAATGAAAACCCCAAATAGCTGGCGAATATAGGTACGGCAGATTCTTCATTCGCGTCCTTGACCTCGTCCAAGCACTTGTTGGCTCTAGGAGCATGGGGCGCTCATTCATCGAGATGTCTTTGCGATATCCGACGGATTGTTTGCCTTGTAAAAGTAAATTCCGTTATCCCTTAGTAAAATCAGTAAAACTTTTGATGTCTATTCGGTAGGAACAAATCAAAATCGACTGATCCCTTTTATCATTGAGAACCGCCAAATTTTTAAGGAGAAATTGATTGAACATGGCGCTGTTCGTGCACGGCATCGTTTCACTGAGCGAATTGTAAATATTTTACTGTGCCACAAAGTATCACAGCATTTATTGGAATTATTCACAGCTCAAAGTATGCTCTAGCTAGTGATTAGTGATAGTGATGCCAATTTCTTATTATTTTCAATGGTACCAGTGTTTATCCAACACAAATGTCTCCAAAATATTGGCTCATCCGTGATCTGCGGATGTGTTCGTTGGGAGTCAGATTTGGGATCCAGCTTCAGGCTCAATTGTCTGTCCCATGTATGTATATTTTACCCGCTGATTATTATTTGAATGTATCCGATTTTGAATTTCTTTTAACGGAACCATTTTGGTTGTCGAGGTAATGTTAGCAGTTTTTGCAGCATTGCGGCATTTAGATTGGTGTCCGCTTAGTAACATTTTCATAGTGTTGCGTGAAGTTTCCGGTATTTTCTTCTGTTGAGTTAGCTTGTGTCTGAGAACAAGCGACAATAATATGTTTCTTCTTAAAAATGAGCTTTAGCACTATAATGCTGAACAACTTTTTGTTTGGTCGTCAGCATCACTACTGTCGCTACTATCGTTACTGCTAATCAGTCGAGATTTCCTCCTGGCCAGAACTAAGTTCCTTTAAACCTATGCGAGGCATCTTGATTGCCGGTCTGAGTGCGCTGAGTGGATAATAAGTCGATCCATAAGTTAAATATTATCCATGGCATCGGTTGGCATGCCACGCAGCAGCAGCAGCCCGCCCAGAGCTTGACATCGCAGACCCTCAGCAGCTGTGTGCGAGAGTTTACCTGCATTTTATTTCCTTTTATGTGGGATTTGCGTAGTCGAAGAGCGAGAGAAAGCCCTTCGACCCTCGCATGCTCTGCGGTTGTCCTTTTTGCTGGGTCGCTCGGCCGGTCGACCGTTCGGCTGCATGTCATCGTTAGTGTCTGCTCTCGGCGGGGATTTGTAATATTATGCTGTCAAGTCAAACATGCCCACTGACAGTTAGCAACTGTCTGACGGCCGGACGGTTGACTTGAGTATGTAAGCCGACGTCGGGTTACACCCCTCAGCGGCAGCAGCAGTCGCAATCGGCATTGGGTATGGAAATTGGGAAGTCCGGGGAGTGGCATGCGGGCTGCCAATTACACTTTTGACGCCGGGACAACGTGTGCGGAGGCGATGACAGTGGTGTCCTCGTATGGTCCTTGGCCGCCGTCACCGTCACTGCGGGCTTCGGTTTGATGCTAACAAATAATGACATGGCAATTTGCAGATTTCACAGCATGCCCAAAGCTCTGGCTGCCTGCACGTAAATAGTCGCAAATATTCCACTCGAACGTCGGCAGTCAAGTCGAGTTAACCGAGTCAATTTGCAGCGCAGCAGCTACAAGTTTGTTTAGTGCCCGCCTTGGGATCGCATCTGGAACTAGAACTGCTTCCCGCCCCGGCTATCAGTGTCAAGTCAAGGTGGTTCCTCCTGCTGCTGCTGGTGGTGGTGGTGGTGATCCCCCGCCGTGGACCGCCTGCCAATGTCAGTTAGCTGAAATTCCTGGCCTAGTCCCCGCCGCTTGTCAACTTCTGTCCGCCCGCTGCGCCCCAGAGAAATTCAATTGCGAGCATGGGTTAAAAGCTTGCCAAACTGACAGCAGCTCGACCCGCATCCGCACCAGGACAGCAGCTCCCCTGCTTGGTCGGTCTCGGGTGAAGACCTCCTACGTGTCCGCTGTCAAATTTCCTGTCCCTGTCCCTGCCCAGGCCTATATATCAGTCCACTCACCGAGCGTGTGTCTCTTTGCTATCGGCAGAACTTGAGACAGGCAAGGGAGCAAAAAATATTTCTTTGGCTTTGCTACTCTCATGTAGTCGAGTCTTTAATTTACAGTTTCGGATTTAAAGTAAATATATAAATACAGCATGGAAATCTTACATTCTCATGGATTTCCATATTTTTATCCTACTTCCTACTTCGGAGTTCTGAATCATGAAAGAAAAGGTCTTCAACTGCCGGTGGTTGCCTTTGACCTGCAGTGAATTCTCGTAGCTAATCAATGAGAATCGACAATTTCTGTGCCTTGATCATCTTCTTCCACTTACTGTGCTATGCGCGAACGCGTCTTAAAGATTTTGTTTGGTTGGTTAGGCTTCCTAGTTAATCGACTTACTCGATTGGTATCGCAATTGGAATGCTCAGTAGGCACGGCCTTTATAGCAAGTCGGAGATCGAGGATCTAATATGAATTTAAATATGAACTTTAAGCCGTTAACTGTGTGGTTTGTTTATACGCCACTAGCCTACTAGCGAATGTTTGGCTTGATAAAGTTGTCATGGCTATATGTCGATATATCGACCACGGAGTCCATTCAATGGGCAGTCTCTGGCATTCATCGACAATGCTGAGCCATAAAAAGGCATCAAGATTGGGCTTTGGTCTGGGTCTGCGGCGGCTTACAATCAATTAGCTTGTGTGCAAATCACATAAATCGATGTAACATTAAACGTGTCGCAGCTGGGCTGCCACGGCCCATGGTTGTGGCCAGCATTTCTCAAATTTTACGAGCCTCTGCGCTTTTCAAATTGATAGAAACATTTACGCAGCTTGCGAGTCGGCCACAACCAGCAGCAAACCAGTTCGCCAAAGCCTTAGCCCAGAGGCCGTCAAGTCTCTGAATTTATTGCACTTCCTTTTGCATATAGCTCTCAAATGCAAATAGAGCTTCGGAGTGTTTATTTGCAAGGTAAAGAGACATTTGCTGTCGTACATTCTGAAATGAATTCAATGCTTCACGCTCTGGAACTATTGGAATTGCGTTTTGGATTCAAGTATCTTAAACTGCCGAGTTGATCCACGCCAAGAATGATTTCATTAGGCTGCATTGTACATTTCTTTCTACCCAAACGACTTTACGCTCGGCGAGAATGTCCTTGTTGTTGGTGTGAAGATGTGCACACTCAAGAGCTCTCGAGCTGATTTTATCTATATGAAATATTAAATTTCTGTTTTTCCGACTTAATGTTGGAAGTCACTTTTTGGTCATTTGGTTCAAGTCTTTGTTTAACGTGACGAACTTTAATCAGACAATGCTTGGTAAAGAGCAGTGTTCCATTATCATATTTTTTATCTTCAAAGGCTGCTTCGTTCGGTTGTGCCATTTTTGCGTCAAATATTCAGAATTGTCCTGCTGCAACTGCGTGCAGACGTATATTTTACCTGGATTAATTCTCCATGATGATCATGATACTCCCACTCCCGATATGAAGCTGAGAGTGCAAACGCGATTATTTCAGCACCATTTTTTACCGGTCGGAATTAATCGGTTGTGGCATCAGTGGCTTATGTAATGTAATTTGAAGTCGATTCCATCGCATCTAGGTATTTGAGGTATTTGATGACTGTCTTCTCTGATAGTTAAAAATCTGTCTTTTTTCTTCAGTCGACTTTCCGAAGGTTGAGCGCTGATTTAACAGCCTTATTAATTCGCAACACAATCTTTCGTAATATGAGATGCACTAGTTCATGTAGTAGCAGTGGACGACGCAAGTTCGGCAGTCGCAGGATATCCCAACAGCCACAGCACAGGATCATCAGCAGCCCTCGCTGACCTCTTGCAACGGCACCTACATTGGACTTTTTTTTTATAACTTTCATATGAAAAGCAAAAGGAAATGAAATTGAATATTTAAACGAAATCTTCACTGATTTATTTTATATATTTCTTCAATTTGTAATAGTTTCTAATAGAAACAAAATAGGAAAGAAAATATAAGTCAAATAAAACTTTCTTATAAAAATCAGTTTTTTGGCTTTCAATTATCGCTCTTTCCTTACAGGAAATAAAATTGAATATTTAAACGAAATCTTCGTTGACTTTTATAAATATTTGTTTGAACAACAATTAGTTTCTAATAGAAACAAAATAGGAAAGAAAATATAAGACAAATAAAAGTTTGGCTTTTCATTAACCGAATTTACCTTTTATACCCTGAACCCATTGAAAATGGGAATTAAGGGCATAATGTTTTTTATAAATACTAAATAGTTTTTGGGCTTTCAATGGTCGCTCTTTCCTTCGAGTATTTTGAATGTATTCAAGATATTCAGTTCATCTTTCTTGCTTTTTTTTGGCTCTCTCCCAGTGCCTCGGGCACTGATTGTGTCCTGCCATCTAGCTGACAGGCGCTTCCTGCGGCAGCGGCCCAGCCCTCTGTGGTGCTCATCTGTCTTGGCCAGGACACTCGCTGTCTGTCGCTGTACGCAGCAGTTCCTGTTGGCCCGGCTTACCCCTCCACCAGTTTGGCCTATCGATTCTCTTTGCTGACGGCTCATTAGCATGTGTGCTTGCGTGTATGTGATTCGTTCCCCTCTCTCTCTCGGTCTCCCTTTTTGTCAGGCTGTCAGCCGCTTCGCCATTAATTTCGCCAGCCATGCAAAGCCGCGCTTCGGCGCGCCTCGAGCTCAGTAAAAACTAACCTAACCTGCAGTGTGTAATGCGTTGTATTGTTCACGCAAAATTTATTTCCGCTGCGTCATGAACATCCTGCTGTCGTCGCTGATGTGGGGGCATGTTGCAGCAGTTGCTGTTGCTGTTGTTGCTTTTGTTAATTTACGTAATAAATACGCTTGAAAATTTTGCACGCACATGCAAAATGAATTACGTCGCTTGACGTTGGCGCAGTAGCAACACCAACAGCAACAGCAACAACAACGACAGCAACTTAACTGTCACTTGTCACAGGAACGTTTCGTGGGGGCCCTTGGCAGCATGTCCTGGCTGAGCTGGCAGAGCCGGCGACGTTCTCGTCGTCTCTCACATGTCAACGCGCGTCGCTTTGCTTGGCATTTTTGTGATGTGAAATGAAGCAACGAGGTGACAGCCAAGGGGATGTTGCTGCTGCTGCTGCTGCTGTTGCTGGTTGCAGCAGCAACAGCAGTACAAAATGAATTACTCGCGTGAACAACAAAAACTGTCAGAGGGCTGTCAGCTGTGCTGGGGCGGCTGTTGTTGTTGTCATTGTGTGTGTGTGTGTGTGAGTGTTTGAGGTGTCAGCGCATCGCATTTGAAATGCTCGAAAGACACAGACACAGAGAGAGAGAGAGCAGTTAACAACCAACAGTCAACTGCGACACGCTGGCAACATGGCAGCAGCAGCAGCAACAGCAGCAGCAGCCAGCGGCAACATGTTGCCAAAGCTACGTGCGTGCCTCGACTCCACTCCACACCACCCTCTACACCACTCTACTCCACTGCTCATGTGGCACACTCCACAAGTGATTATCTTACCTAAATTGCTTGTAGCAATCCACCAAATTTGACGTCCTCGCATCTCGAGGCGTCTTTTCTTCTCTTTTCTTCTGTTCTCTTTGGTCCTGTTTCCATCCTCTCTTCTTTTCCTTTTCTGTCGCAATTTTCATTTTCGCACTCCATTATAAAGTAATTTTTTTACATTACTTATGCCTGTCAACGTCTGCTTTGACTGTTTTTCCTGTTTCCGCAGCGACGCCTCGTCCTTAGACGCGGCGCATCCTTCGCCGTTGCTGGCAAAGATTAATATGTTGCCGCTCTGCCATTTCCTGGCTGCTGGCTCCACCTCCCGCGTGTGTGACAGTTTGCAAATGTGATTGACAACTGACACTTTCATATAAATTTAAAGCTTTCACACACACTAAGCGAGAGAGAGAGAGAGGGCGCGCGCGAGCGAGCTGCGCGTTGACAGTCGACACAACACATTGCAACCGAAGCACACAGGCCGCCTCGGAGCCCTGACAAGCTCTGAATGACTGTCTGAATGTCTGACTGGCTGCCTGGCTGACTGAGTGACTGACGGCCTGACTGATGGGCGTTACGACTCCGCATGACGACGTCTGATGGACAGCCTGCCAGCAGTTGGGCGTGTTGCGCCATCAAGCAGCCAGCTCAGCTCAGCTCGGCTGGAAACAGAAAATGGCCAAGTCCACCAATTACTGCGACTTCTAATGGAGATGTGCAATGGGCCAGCGCAAACCACGAAATATATTCAAATGAGCAACTCTAAGCACTCTACTCGAATCTAGATACCCTGCAACCACATTTTTAATGAATAATAAATGAATTTAATGAATAATAAATAAATATCTGGCATATCTTCAGATGATTTGATTTCCACGAACCAGTTATATACTAACTAAACTAGGCTAGGCTATATTTCCATAGCCATATTTGGCAATTGTTCAAGTTATCGATCGCATTCAATCGCTTACAGATCTGCCATTGACTCTTAAATTGTCTTCCGCCTCATCTGATCTGATCTGATCGCTTTTCTGTCGAAGTAAGATCATTCAAAATATAAATCCAAATATCAATAAATATGTTTATGCAAGTCTCCCTCTCCTCTGGGACTGTGATTTGTTGTCCAAGTAAAATCAACTTTTCACTCGCTTCCTGTGCCCAATTATCATGACTGCTTCCGCTATCAGGGCCGAGGGCGAGCTCAAATTACGGTCTAATTGCTATTTAGAGTTTCGGCTTCTGTCCCATTATTCAAGCATCAGCCTTAAATGCTGACACGGCCAGCTTGATAATAGACTCATCATCAGCGGACTCTCTCCGGGCACCTGGTCCCACCACCATCATCCTCATCAGAGGCACAGCAGGTAGCTGGCAGGGCATGGTGGAACCTGTCGTTCGTGCAGACGACAAATGTCTTGGCCACTGCAGCGAACGGAAGTGACATGACAGAAATGCCTTGATTATAAATGCCGAAGCCGTGCGGAAAATAAAACTAATAAATTGATGTTCATCAGAAGCTGTTAACCGACTCGAATCCAAGCAACAGCCATGACAATGACAATGACAAAATCAACTGAATGACAGCCCAGCAACTGTCGCGATCTAGGTAAGACCGAATCCGAATTCTCTCTCGGCGTGACTTGTCAGCTGGACATCATCAGCACTTTGCCTCTGGCTTCTTCCATTTGTTTGCCTGCAATTTGAATGGCGGGAACTCCACACGTTCCATCAATCATATTTACAGAATAAATAGAAATTAAATTTCAAAATTTACTTTGTTTCTTATTTATCATTTAGTCCTCATTGTCTGTCGACTCGACACGACTCCAGTCTTCTGTCATCCAACTATCGCGTTTAGCGGATACCACAGCAGCACAGCTGACACTTGAGATTGATTGTTATCCATCACGGCGACTGTCTCTCCTCGGTTGAGCGAGTGAGTGAAGGGCGAGGCTGGGCCTTCTGCATTTCGAATTTGCATGCAAATCCTCGGCATTTTTGGGCGCTCTCTGAGCACAGTTTATATTCAATTACGAAGCTGCCAGAGCCAATTGCTGTGCTGACCGCAGCTACATCTCCATTACTCGCCCAACAGTAGCAGCAGCAGCTGTCTTGGCATCATAATCAAAGCGAGCTCATATTCGAGCTTGACATGTGCTGCCCAGACGAACGTCCGTCCGTCCGACCGCAGCAACAAAGCCAATCTCGAGTCAGCTGCGCTGCCACTCGCAGATCGAGCAAGTAGCGCATAAAGAAATTGAATTCATTAAACATTAGCTTCCTGACACGATTCGATTGCCAGCACTGAACACGGCCAGTGGAAGGAGGCCTTAAAACATTTAGTGTCGCAATATGCAAATGCATAAATTTCATGCACAGATCCGAGCGCAGTTCCCGCTTTCAAGTCCTCAGCCAGTCGCCAGTCTCCAGTCGAAGTCGAAGTCGGCGTCGCCAGTCGCCAGTCGCCAGTCGTCGTGTTGGGGAACAGAAGACATACACACGCGATAAAGAAATTCGATTAGGCATCAATTTTAAATGAGACGCACTTCCCTGCTCTGGTGGCTGTTGCCTGTTGCCCGTTGCCTGATGGCTGTTGGCTGTTGGCCGCCTGCTGCGGATGCCACGCAACCTGATATGGTGACACTCGTCGACAAAGTCGACAGCGTCGACATCGGCCACATCGTCGCGGCTCCAATCTAATTTATGACTTAATTATCGGGCCATATTTAATGTGTCCAATAAACTAGTCTACAAAATTATACCAACACATCGTTGTTTAGGCCTGCTGTCGCTGCCTGCCACTCCTCGCCCTCTCTCGCTGCTGGTCGTGGCTTATTAGGCTTTTGGTTTATGCGTGGACGGGGCAGAACTTGAATTCGCAGCTCGGTGGCCTCCTTTACTTTTGCGGCCATCAATTTGCTTTTAAATGCAACAATTTGGTTGCCATTGCGCCGGATCTACAGACAGACGCATTCGCAGCTTCTCTTCGGATCTCCCTCCGCACTCTGGCAACTCTCGATGGTCCACGTCATCGTCATCGCCACTGCATGCAGTCAACGTTTTTTGTCTTCCTCTCTGTCTCTCTCTCTGGCGTCTTGGCGTCCAACTCCGCTGGCTGGGCAATAAAAATTTCGTGAAGTGGCAATAAAATTCCATTTAAAATGGCAGCGATTATGTCTCAACAGACCATTAAAGTCACTCAAATGACAACTACTACTTAGGCACACTCACACACTCTCCACTGCCTGTTTTATTTTGGCTTCACTCTTTTTTCTGTTTTTTAATTTCTCGGATCGTCGATCGCGACATCTGTCGGTGCCGGTCCTCGCACAGTGGGACTCATTTAACGGCTCGCGTTTATTACCATGGACCCAACTGGCCGGAGAGCTGTGTTTTTTTTTCTCATACATCTCTTGGCACCAGGGAGCGTAGCAGAGCGTAGCTATCTGCTCGACATAAATATTAAAACATTTATATTTTTAATGTGTATATTAATTCAATGTGTAAATGCAATTGATCCTACAAAGAATTGATTTGAAGTATCCAGCCGAGTTGGGTTAAGTGTATTAAAAGCCCGTTTCCTCTTCAAATTCTACCAATTCTAATGTCTTTACGTGTCACTGACGAAATGATTTTAGTTTGATTTTGTCTTAACAGTCACTTTACGGCATTCCCCTACCTCTTTCTCGTCTTCAGGCTTAATATGATTGTGACAGTATCGATCAGTTGCAGAGAAGGAGATGTAGAGTTTGATAGACTGTCTTTGTCTCATTTTGTATATTCAGTTAACACCCTAGCCTCCTCATGCATCTGTTTTATGAACGGAAATATTCATTGAATGAAATCTGTCTATTTTCCCATTTACGTCACTTTTAGTTTTGACGTGTAATAAAGGTTACCTTAAAAAATAATTCATACTCGCTGAGCAAAGAAGCCCGCTTTCATTATTTGTTGCCATTATTCTCGTACTTGAACTAACTTTTCACGTATATCAAATACAAATTTTGTTTTTAAAGGGAAAAAGCTTTGAAAATTTGAAAATGTATCAATGCAACTCAAATACTTCCTCCCATTATTTCGCATTTCCACAATTTCATTTTCTGAGCCATTTTTACGAAGAGAAAAAATGTTCCAACATTTTAATTTTTATCCGTCTTCTACTTTCGGCTTCTTGTTGCGCTCACTTTTTTTATGATTGAAACTATACAATCCTGGTCAAATACGCCAACTACTTCAGTCTGAATAATCCTGAATATATAAGACCTATTCAAGATAACAAGTCTGAAGAGTTTGGAAGCACTGTCCTCTTATTTAAATACCATTTAATCGCCAATGAGCTTCACTAGTTCCTCAACAAAACTGGCAAACTACCTATAGGACTCGCTCCTATAGCAACTAAATGTCGTGTGGAACCACCTGTGTGGTGTTTTGTGTCTGTAACGGTCTCAATATGGGTCAAATATTATTTGATTCCGGTATCAGAGATAAAGATTCGTGACAGAACGTCTGCGACATCGTTGTCTTTGCCGGCTTTTTAAAAAACTTCGCAATTATATTCCTCAAATCTAGATTTGCATCGCTTTAGTTTGGCATTAGAGGTCCTATTTCCGCAGCTGACGATCGGCGAAGGTCACGATGGATCCCAAATTATTGCGAGCATTTCTTTTCAATTTATCGCATAGTTCTCCTCAGTTTTATTGAGTGACCGAGATAAACCGGACCTTCACTGTCCAGAGACAAAACTCTCCCAAGACAAAGCTGTCCCGAGACAAAACTGTCCCAATTGCATAAGCTTCAAATAGTTGCCCAAAGTCTGGGAAGGCTAGCACCTCAGATGATGACTGAAGAGTCTTGAGCGCATTGAATGCCTTCAGCGCATCTCCCTCCGTCAAGGGTGATTGACACATTTTTCGATTGTAAAGCTATTACTTTGACCTAATTTCCTCACAGCTTTTGCGTTGCCCAAAATACATTTTCTTAAATAGGAAATCGTTCCTAACTTTTTAACTCATTAAAATTTGATAGAGCTTCAGCTCGTGATAATGCCTCAGCTTCTTAATAACAGATCTACTTTACTCTCATTCGACTTATATCGTCTGCGGATACTTTATAGCCCCAGGAATTGATACTTTCGGGCTCAGTAGATTTCCTTTCCGTTTTTTTATTTTTGTAGATTTACTTATCGCTCTGATCGAATCCTTGCTAACGACCATTACATCGTCTATATAAACGTGGTAATTTATATCTAGGTATGGCCTTAGGACATCATCGATCTTTGTCTGGAATATGGCGGTTGCAGTCTTTAGCCCAAAGGATAATCAAAGAAATTCATATTTTCCATTTAATGTAGAGAATTGCTTCTTGATTAATAAAATGTTTAACGCGAACAAAACGAGTTTTTTAGTACTTGGGTGTTGGGATTGCTTTTGGAGAATTGGTGTATATACATATGTCTGAGCCTTCAGCTTGTTGCTCAGAGCTAGCTTGACTTAGCTTTTTAGGACATCGGGATCGGATCGAGCTGTAATCGCCAGAATGTGTGGCTTTAAAACTGTTAGGGAAAGGGCAAGTCTAATCAAAACTAAATATTTATAATAACTATTTAAATATTATAATAAGAAATACTCAAAATGGTAGCCAGATAAGAACTTTAACAAGTGCGCAGCAGACTTTACTTTGAGGGCATAAATTAAATTAAATTAGATGACAGCAGCTGCTTGTGCGAGTTTATATGTTCAGTTTCGGTTTTAGAGTCTGTGAATGGCTATTTCCTGCTGAGTGTACGTTTATACGTTTTTTTGCCCTCTTTGATGGCAATCGGGCTGCAGTTCAGACGCTCGTTTGGGCCAAGTACGTAACATGGATGATGATTATGGCTGCCTTCCTGACCATTTTCGTGCGCCTTAACGGCGTATGGCGAGGCAGCGTTTAGATAAGAGAGCCCTCTCCTTCAGCCAAAGTACATAGAGCGTTGCAGCCGCTCTCCCCATCTGGTTCCCTATTTGCGTGTCCTTTCGAGTGGCATGAAAATCTTCCATGAAATCCGGGCAAATGGAAATTTAATATAATTGGTCTGAGAGGGCTGCAGACGCAGACAAAGGAAATTCAATGCCATAATTTGGCATTCAAGTGGCTGAAAACACCAAAAACAACAACAACAACGAGGCAGGGCTCGGTCGCGTTCATGTGACGAACGAAGTTGATCCTCATTAGTGGTCACATGTCAGAGCGGGTCGCATTTGCTGCATAATTTTGTCATTCATCATTTTTCGCCCATTTCATTTTATGCTGCATGCCGAAGGACTCGTATTTCACGCTCGCTCATGCCACAAAAAATCTTTCAACTCCTGTGACATGTGACAACAATGTGGCCCGCTGTCATTGTCATCGTTGTCGATGTTGTTGTTGTTGTTGTTGTTGGTGTTGCTGTTAGTAGCTGTTGCTGTGACACATTTGTTTTCCTGCTGACTGCGACATTGTGTACAGCGAGTGTGTGTGTGTGGGAGCGAGGTGTGATTTTCAACAAGTTCGCTTTTTGGATCATGTGTTGCGAGTACCTTCCTTTGTTGCCGTCTCTCCTGTAGTTGCTGTTGTGTCTTGTATGTTTTTCGATGATGATGTTGTTCGGTATTTTGGCTGCTTTCGTACGCATTCTTTCGGGCGTAAGCCGTGTGATATATTACGCCCCAGACGACACTGAGTGATGACTGACGAAACGCTGGAATGATGACTGAGTGCCTCTAATGACAAAATGAGCTGGTCAGCTACTGTCAGCACATAAGTGGGCGTAAACACATACATAAATATCTATGTATGTACTTGGGTATACATATGTACCTAAGCCCAGAGGTGAGAACTTGAGCATGCGAAACTATGTTTATGTCATGTCTTTATTAAATATCTAGTGAAGAACTCATAAGAAATATATCTTTGTTCAATATAATAATATTTAAATAAAAGACAATCATTAAATATTAAATTGTAATTAATAAATGCTATTACGCATAAACACTATTATGTATTTAAATTAAATATATATACCGTCATCTCGTGCTTTAACTGTTGTGTCGTGGAATCTCTTCACTCATATGTGAATATATTCTATTTTAATAAAAATATATTGAAGACTAAAAGTGTATACATTTTCATCATGACTGGACCTTAGCTATGGAGATATTATTTTCTAGCTCAAAACTTTTTGATTGATAACGAAGAGCAGTTGCAGCTAAAATGCTTCACAGACCTGAACATATATGTTGAATATTCACTTTAAAACAGAAACTGGAACGTAAAATGAAAGACTTTTCTTTCACCTCAGATGAATTGTGACCATTTTTACAGGAAGATAAAAACGTTTCCGAATATAGAGGCAAACGGCACTCTACGAATTCTGCTGAAGCGCATGTTTCCAGTATACATCATGAAATCAAGCTATGACTATAGCTAACCTTTTTCTATGATCCATTATAAATATAAATCATATTTTATTATCAGTTGTTGTATTTTATTTCATAGCCTTCAGGTCATCCTTGTCAGAGGGGGAATTTTATAATGTCTATAAAATAGAAAAATATAAGTATTATACATTATTGAAAATGGATTAACTTGGCCTAAAGTGTGTCAGCAGGTAGTAGACGGCGTGGCCGAAACCATAAAATATAAATGTGTTTCAAATAATAATAATAAAAATAATAAAATAATAACAATTAAATAAAATAAACTTTTTTTCGCTGACTTTGAAGATCTTTTTTTTATTTTCCTCTTCCTTCATCTGATTATTTTTCAGTACTTCACTTTGAGCATCTTGTTACGGCAATCGAAAGGAATTCAAGAACTGTTGAGCTTCACGGAACGTCGCCAGAGTTGTCATTGCCTGCTGTGCGACGTCGTTCGTTGGGCTCTCTCTCTCTCGCTGGGATCCAAGTGACAGATAGACAATCTTTGGCCAGGCAACCCTGCAGCACGACAGCCCGAGCAGGCCGAGTGCTCGACAGCCCGACAGCCTGGCTGACTGGCGGGAAGGAAATGCCAGAGACAATGGACGGGAGGAGATGCGTAAGACGAGAAGCGGAACAAAAGTTTCTCCGACACTCGCAGCCTTTTGAATGGCATTTTTTGCTCTTCTGGCTTGAGCGTAATTGTGAGTGACAACGTCTTGATGCCTGATTATGATAAATGAATTGTTAAATTGAATTAGGTGTTGCCGCGCTGCTGTCACTCAGAGCCAGCCTCGTGTTTGCCCCTTTGTTCTATTATGCTTATTTTTCTCTGCGTTGCTTTGCTCTGCTTTGCTTTTGAGTTCTCGCAGCAGCCTCTCCACAATTAAATTGCATGAAATTTGATATTTTTCGGGGTTGTCAACGGCAAAGGGTTGCCAGACCAATGGCTGGGGTCTGAGCCGTCGGCAGGACGGCGGCCCCTGCCCCTTAGCCATTGTGCGACTCGCGCTATTTCCTACGTGAAAATTAGCTCAGGTTACCATAAATGATGGGCTCTCGATGGCACTTTGTCTGCTTGGCTCAGCGCTCCGATTGCCAACAGGCCAGAAAAGTTAATAGCAAATTGAAAAGGTTAATATCTGTGTCACGGCATTAGCTTGGCTTAGTTTACTTACAGCAAATATATATTTTAAATAATATAATACAATAATAAAGCTTAATAAATTAAATGGTAATACAATTTGTAAACCGATTTTTATTTCTTCTAAACTACAGATACAAATCATAACAAAGATTCAGAATCATTTTGCTTTGGCCAGCTTTCGCCTTGACTTGGTCAAGAAAAGACTCGCAGCTGACCTAAATGTGACTTGACGGAGGTGTGGGAGAATGTAAGCAACAGACAGAAGGAGGCGTGCCATATTTAATATATGTATATAAATATAAAATAGTATCGACTATCTATCAGGTCTTCACAGGATACCACATATATCTTCTGGTCTCTCTTTTTGCTTTGCAGAAAGAGAGAATAATCCATTAGATTTGCATTAAAAAACTGGGAAACAGGCATCTGACAAGCATTCCAAGTCACGTGGATGAGTTCGTTTGGGAAACCTTAGGGAGAGAACTGAGATAGAGCTTTTATGAAAGTATTTAGCGATGATAGAATGGCAACAAATCCTGTTCGAGCTGAGTCTTTGAATATTCGAGTGAACATAGCTTTTTGTTGAATACAAGATTTATTACAATATATTTGCCTCTATGGTAAGTATAAAGAAAGATCATCATGCCTTGGTGTATAGGTCTTCTCCACTGTCATAGTATTGCTCGCTTCTACTTTTGATGCATATATAAATCAGCTTAGACAGAAATACAAATGCATTTTGCAATTGCATTTGCATTCGCTTTGGCGCTTGTAACAAAGCGATATATTAGATAGACGGAAGACAGACTCACACACACACACACACTCAGAAATTGCTAGTGTTTGGCAGCAACAGCGGCAGCAGGCAGATGCATGTGTCAGAGCCAAAAGAGCAAGTAAAACAGAGTTGACACCGACAACTGAGACCCAAATTCAAAATGCAATATGAACACACACATATGTGTGAGAGTGTGTGAGAGAGTGTGTATTGTATATTTGTTATATGCATTTCAGCTCAGCTGCCACTGGCCATTAATTTTCGGCCAGCAGAAACAGCAAAAGCAACAGCAACAACTGAAGCCAACACCCATGCCTTCTGCTTACGTTGCGTTACGTTACGTAGCTGTTGCTGTTGCTGTTGCTTGCTGTTGCTGTTGCGAGCTTCTGTCGCTGTCAGCAGCGACAGTGCTGCTGCACTACCATTCTCCACTCTCCCACTCTCCACTCTCCACTCGCGCTGTCAGCCAACAATGCTTTCACTGTCAGGAACAGAGACAGTAGAGACGTCGACGGCGACAGGGACAGGAACAGGAGCTGAGCAGAGCAGAGCAGAGCAGCGACTGCGGCTGTGTTGTTGCTCTGCAATTTGTTATGTGTCGCATTGTTGTTGCTGCTGTTGCTGTTGCTGTAGATTTTTATATAAATTTTTGCCATATTACAACTCGGGAGAGTACGACACATGTCAACAGCAACGATGCATTCTGACAGCCCAATGACATTTTCTACATTTTCGTAAATTGCTTCGATTTGTTGTTGCCGTTGCTGTTGTTGCTGTTGTTGCCGTTGCTGTTGCCCTTGTGCACTGTGCACTGTGCAGGCGTGTTGCATGACCAAAGCTTTAGGTGAACTGCGAATGGCTCGTATTGTGCAATGCCAACAAATAGTATACGATGCGAACGCAATTTCACTTTACATACATAATGCTCATAAATATGTGTGCTTGAGAGGCAACGCTTAAGGGGATGACTTTTGGGAGGACAAAAAGAACGTAGATTGGTGAGCATCTGAGAGTATATTCTACTCAAGAACTAAATATGCTTTGTAGTACAATGTTTGTTTATTAATGTCGAATTTTTATAGTTATTTTCAGCTGATTAAAGCCAATGTGTAGACAACTTGTGTGTTTGAAGCTTAAGCAAAGATGAACGAGCTGAATGGAAAAACAATCATCAAGGGTTCCAAAGTCAGATTGATAGTCTTTCATATCAATATTGCAGAATAACAGTCATTTCCCAGCCAGGAGCTCGCTTAACCAACTTCAAATTCCTCTATTCCTTTCCCTTTTCCTTTAGTTTTTAGTTTTTAAAACAATGAAATTGTAGCCCTATTTGCAATGTGTTTATTTATCAGCATAAATATTGGCATTTTCTTCCAATTGTTCATCTCCATTACTATTTTTAGCAATTCGAATATCATATATCTTATGAACGACTGCCTGCTTAGGTTGTAACAAGTTGTCTGTGTTCATGCAATGGGAATTGCTCAATACGAGTTGATCTAATGCCCAAATTCGACAGTTGCATTCCGGTTTCGAATCATTGAAGTAAATTCGCTCAGCTCTTATCTCTTTTAATTGGACAGAAACCAGCGCCAGGTTCAGTAGGAGCGACATTCTTCATCCATCTCTTTGGAGACAGTGCAATGCAGAAGGAAATATATGTATATTAATCGTTTGCCATTTTTTTTATTTAATTTATTATTGATATAAGTACATTTAATTTAGGTAAATTTGAAGTTGAAACGTGACTAGAGTTGTTGGTATTGATCTCTCTTTGGTATCCAACTGATAGATAGGATAATCTTCACGAATTATGTTGATAACCATAGTTAATGTCCTTGCAATATGTCCTTGCTTGTCCATACCATATAATCATTCTACCCACTCCCTGCCTCTGAGCCACCCTAATATATTTACACTATCTTTTAGGTATAACCTTAACTTGTCAGATAAAGCCCAGCGCCGTCACCTGTTACCCTTAGTGCGATCTGGAGCAATCTGGCGCAGCGAGAGCTTAAGTATTTGACCTCTGCGGAATATTTATTGCTTCCCCATCGAGTTCTGGTGTAGCCGAAAAGTATCTGGTTGTTAGCCCGACTAGCGACACGACCGCTAAGTGATAAGAAAATTACGGGCTACACTTATTAGACAGCAACGTGTCAGAGATAGCGCAGAGAGCAGAGGGCTGGGCAAACAAAAGGCTTGCCAGCTGCCCCTGACACCCCCTGGGCGCCCTCCCGGCAGATCCTGTTCCACTGGCATGCCATGGAAATCAGAAAGTGTAATAAATTTTAAACAATGCGGAAAATTTACGGTGATTTTCGCTGACATGCCCACTTCTGTGCATTTGCTAGACGTACTAGAGAGAGAGAGGAGGAGAGAGAAAGGGGGAGAAAGGGTGGCAGTTAGAGTAAAGTGTTGCTAGCATGTCTAGAGAGTCGCCGCCTCGACTCCAGGCGGTATATCAAAGCGCTTGAATGCCCCCGCCCCCGTCCCCGCCCCCCTCAACGGAGCCAACGAGGCACCGATGCGACGCTCTAGGATGAATGTGTAGCGTCGTCGTCGTCGTCGTCGAGGACGTCACAAACTGTTGAAAGCCCAAAGTGAAAGATATATGACTTCAAGTAGGTGTAATCACACTCGCTTACACACGCACACACACATACGTGTGAGCTTAAAAAATTGCACTAAGTGTTTTTCAAGGGAAGCCTCCTCGTCGGGTCGTCGCGTCGTCTCGTCGTTGACTGCTCCACGCTGAGAAATTACTTGTCTGGATTGTTGTTGTCTATCTGAAACTGAAACTCGACCTATGCATAAATTGTCTTGGTCTCTGTCTCGCTCTCGCTCTCGCTCTGGCCTGTTCCCCAGAAGGCATTCAGAGGGTTTCTTTTGCCCCGTTTCCTCCTCTATCCCTCTCTCTCTCTTTCACTGCCTTCCTTTCGTAGTCTTTATTATTTTGGCTCCGGCTTTTCGCAAAGTATGCGTGAAATACGATTTATTGTTTTCGCTAAAAAGATTTATTATACAAGCTCGCTGCCCCCATCTCTCTCTCGGACTCTCTCACTCCCAGCTAACTGCGGTTGAACTTTATTTGAAAAGTTTGCACTTGGCACAGTCGGTGGCATGCCTTGGCTTGCTGTGGCACAAACAAAAGGCTTTCCTCCACATACTCAAGCCCTTGGCTAACCAAATCGAAGTCAGACTTCGATTATGAGCACGAATCAAAGCAGTTCCCACCTCATTAGTCGACTAGTCGCTGATAGCGTTCATTATGTAAGCGTTAAGTAACAAGGCTCAGGTGGAGTGGGGAGTGTAAGTTATAAATGCACTTTCTTGACTGCCCTCAACACTTCGGCACATCCATCAGATTGCGTGTGTGTTTGCCCTGTGTCGATAGTTGCGGCGGGTGCACGCCTCCGCAATCGAAACTTTGAACTGCTGCGTGGCACAGCTGACCCCAGCCAGCCAAGCAGCCCACATCCATGGGGTCTCTCTGTCTGTCTGTCTCTCTGTCTGTCTGTCTGTCTGTCTGTGCAGCGACACAAATTGCAAGCGCAACACATTTATATAGTTGGCTCCGAGCCGTGCCACAGCTGGCGCTCAGCCGCACAGCCGTCAGAGCATATTATTGTAAATTGAACTCAATTACCAGTGACAGCGGACAAATTGAAGTGGAAATTGAGATCTTCTTTGAGGGCGGCGAGCACTGAGCAGTGAGCAGTGAGCAGCGAAAAACTTAATAAAAATGAGAAATGCCCCGGCCCACCACTGCTGCTTTGGCCAAGAATATGCTTATAAAACAGCGACAACGACAACTAATTCACTTTAAAACACTTTGCTCGTCGGCCCAGTCTCGAAATTTGTTGTAGCTCAGAAAATGTGTCTGGCAGTCTGTGAAATGTCATTTGTCAAATGCACTTTGTGTCAATGTCTGTCCGTCCGTCTGTCTGTCCGTCTGTCTGTCTGTCTGTCTGTTTGTCTCTTTGGCTCGCTGCCTTCCTTCTGCCCCCTTTTTACCTCGATGCTTTTGATGTGCAACTGTCACAGACATGCGGGTGAATATGTCTAAATTCACAGGAAACATATTGAAAGAGAGCAGCGAGAGGAGGGACGAGAGAGAGGGATTGATAGAGCGAACCAGAAAGGGCTAGAAAGAGAGAGAGAGAGAGAGAGAGAGTAGGCCTGTCAGCCAAATGCTGGCTAATTTATGAGTCAATTAGTCTGCCTGTTGGCCAAGCATTAATGTAAAACAATAAGATATACATATATAATATAATTAATATTTCAATTGTGATTTCAAAATAAATATAAGAAATTATTACTAAATAAACTTAATCAATTTTATATAATAAATAATGGGAAACATATAGACATTCCAAGCCTTAAAGCTGACTTAAATATTTTGAACTATGATTTTTTTTTAAATTTTATATAATAATATTGAATATTTTTATACATGTATCCATAGATATTTAAGAAGTTGGAATATACGCAGCTCGGTGATTTTAGCAGAGCTAAGCTTATGGTAAGAATGTAGGAACTTCTCTGAACCCCGAAGTGAAGGACAATGCGAGAACACTCTGATGGCATGATAACAATTCAATGAGAATAATTTTGAAAAGCCTGTAAGATAGTTAAAGGAATTCAGAAGAGCTAAGCAGAGGACAGGCGCAGAGAGGGAGACCTTCAGATAATGTATTCTGCTATATATAGCAGAGATTTGTCCAAGACAAATATATATAGCCCAAGAAGAGTTAAGGATCACGGAGCAAGAATTTTCTAAGACTCTATACATTATTTATTATAAAGCTTGATGTGTGTGAGCTGTTAACCTGATGTCTACATGGCACACAAATATATATAGTCTAAGCAAGCGGAAGGATTATTAAAGAACGATATTACGACATGCCTGCGATGCATAGAAGGACTCTCTAAACTTGCGTTATATTCTATAAATATATATATATAACCTAGGGATCTCAAAGGATGTATATATAACGAATCTATTCTCAAATATATATAAATATATAGTCTAAGCAGTAACTGTTAAAGCTATAGCTAAGAAACTTCAATAAATTATTGACATTGAAATGTTCTTTAAAAGTAAAGTCAAATTGGTTGGTTAAATTACAGTATATTATAGTTATTATAGATACTGACTGCATTGTAGGTAAGCGAAGTTAAATAGATCGGTCTGAATGAATGAAATTGGTTCTTCGTCTTTAATCACTTTGAACTTGAAGCCCAGTACGATCGATACTTTTGGTTATGGCTGCCAGATCAGAGGGAAAAAGCCACTAATTGCAGTTACATCCGAATATAGTTGAGTTACGCTTATTGCTGTTGCCTCCTAAGACTTGAAACTTATTTTCTAAAAATTGTCAATTAAAATCTTTTCAGCTTTTAAGTTTTGTATATACTGTAAGTTGTCTATGCATTTATGTATATAAATATAGTCGTAAATACATATTTATTTAATTTATACAAATTTATGTACATATATATTCCCATGCCATTATTTAGGTGGCAGTCGCGCCTTGATTTAATTGTCTTTTTGGTTTATGACTCGTTGCATTTGGCACATGCCGGCGGGCATACATGCCTCATGCCTCATGCCCATGCCCATGCCCGATGCCTTTCACTCAGTCAAAACGTCTGATCGCTGCCTGAAGCACTTGCTCCATAAACAGCGAACACAATTGCCCTATTGCACTGTTGCAGTGTTGCAGTGTTGCACAATGGGAATGGCAGGGCAACAATGTTGCGCAGCTTTTGGGTGGCAAACGCATCGCTGCAAATTAAGTGGCTCGCCCGAGGCTGAGGCAGCCAAGATTAAATGGGTTAATGTGCGGGGCGTGTGCTGCACATATACTTATTGCATAGAAGCCCAGAGCTGCCGATTTGAATACGAATCGAGTGCAAAGCGAGTGAACTCGAGCTCATCCGAATAACGAGCAAAATGTGCAGCGTAACTAGACGAGGGAAGTCTCTGTGTGTGTGCTTTGAGGAAATCAAAATCCCATTTATTCTATGATCTGCATTTGGCTATTTACGATTGATATTGAATGGCGTTATACAGCAACTGGAAGCTACTTGAACACGGGTATGTTGACGGGGAAAACTCCAACACTGAGATTCTGATGTCTCTTTGTGATCTATTTTGCAAGTGAGCAATTTGCAGACTCGATTGACAAATGTCTTTAAAATATTTAAAAATAATTTTTATTTTTAAAATATTTTTATTTGTCTGTTGAGCTCATAGATACACCCTGAAGCTTTCTCCTTTGGAAAGTTTGGTTTGTGTATGCTTATTTGAATTTAGTAAGTTATAAGTAGATATGATTATAATGAAATTTGTCTGACGTATCTCAAAAGCCCAGCAAACAAGTTTTCAGACAAAGACAACTGCATATAACAGATCGAGTCCATGAAAAACGTGGAAAATCGAATGATTTTAGCAGCTGCTCAACAATTTGTAAAATATTCGATATTCTAGATAAAAATCGCATTTTTTTTTGGCAATAAAATGTACATTAAATAGCGGAATGCTTGCATAATTAAAATTTTTGTAAAGTTTTTAAATGCTGCAGTTCAACAGCAACAACAACAACAACAACAACATCAACAGCAGCAGCAGGAGAAAAACAATGGCAACTAAACATCCGGCGGAGGTCAGGAAAAATACAAAAAGCTCATAAATAAAAGCCAGCTGACACGCTGCAGGCCAAAGCAGCAACAACTAAAGGCCAACAAATTTGGAAACTCACAATGCGAACCGAACCGAACAGAACTGAACTGAACTGAAACGAAAATAAATATTATTGGTGGCAGGAGTCTGTGTGTGTCACAACAATAGTTGCGCAGTGGCAACATCAATAATAACTTAAAAATTTGTAAATATTTCATAAATGGCTCATAAATTAACACAACTAATGCCGCGCGCGAGGGCAACAGCAACTATTGCCATGATTTGTGGCTCGATAATGCGAGCAGCAGCTGCTGCTGCTGCAGCCGCACAGAGTCGCAGTTGACATTATTTTCGCTTTATCTAAATGCACTGAGAGAGAGAGAGAGAGAGAGAGAGATGCAGATGCAGATGCAGATAGAGATACCAACGGGCACTGCTGTGGCTAAAGGTGGCCTGCAGGGGCTTCGGCGGGGGCTGCATAAATATTTTATTATATGATTTACAAGCGGATGCCGCCAGAGCGTCCGAGCTCTAAGCGCCGATAAATGCAATCTATATATACATAAATAACTGTAAAACTCATTTTACAAAACAGGATGTTTACCACGAAGTTGAAAAACTGTTGTCGTGCCACGCCTCTCCCCCCTCAGCACCCCCTCACACACACACACACACACACACACACATATGCAATATGATTAAGTATTTTGGCCAACTTTTAACCCAAAAGCATATTCATATAGTTTGGCCTTTGTTTTATAGCTGTTTACCCGCAAATACTATGTGTATAGACTATTTCCAGTAAATATAGTGTAACTATATGCTCTTACTAACTGTTTCAAATAATAATTTCAAATAATTTATACATACATAATGTTTAGAGGTGGATCTATCAAGAGTATACTCCTAGAGCACTTTAATAATGATCTCTCTTTAACAATTTGCTGGCTATATTCCCTATATAACTGTGCTATAATAGATGAGATGACTTCCAAATAAAATAGGATCGCTCATTTAGCTTCAATTGTTAATATCTCTATGCAGACCACAAAACTTATTTTCTTTACTTGGCAATGTGCACTTCCAAAAGTTGAGAATTGCCTTTAAAATGATGCAAATTTGATTAAATTATATACAGTTTTATTATTTGAGTTTTATTATTTGATGGAAAGCGAAATGATTTCTAGTTATGTTAGGCACACAAAGCGTTGACCACGTAACTCTGATAGTATTTACAATGCTTATATTTCAGCAATCTGTTTGATGTTATTCTTTACATTTTACTTTTAAAATATTGCATTAGGCTTGCCATTTAGGATAAAGTAAACTTTGGCCTACCAGAACTTTCAAGTTATCGAGATAACACTGCATGCAGGTATTAAACCGAATCATAAAATTAAGAACCCAACGCAAGCATTGCTCTCAAGACCGCCGACAGCCTAGTTTCGGGTAGAATTGGAATATTATTATACTTTATCCAAATTGGCATGAATGCAGCTTTAAAATAAAACTAAAATTATTAAAATATCTCAAACTGTTTCGGATGAAGAGCAAATTTACTTTCCTATCAGACTTATGTGGTCAGCCTTGACAGCAGTAGCTTTTCACCTTGAAGCTCTATATTGATATACTTTGTACAATCTGTGATAAGCTTTATATTATATATAAGATGTAGTTTTATAGAAAACAAAAATCATAGACTTTAACTCGAATAATGTACGAAATATTCAACAATGACAGAGAACATGGAGAATGCACTATGCTGTTGACCTGCAGTGTTTGGGCTATTTTGAATTAGTATTGAATTAGTTTAGTATTTCCGAGTCGTGAAAACAATAGCAGATTAACTGCAGTCAAGTCTCAAGCCCTCCATCTCCTGCTCGGAAACCCGACTCGACAACAAACGCAGCTGATTAAGTTGCTGGGCTCCGGCGAGGGGGCATTGCGTGAGCTGTGTAAATGTTTGTGTTATTGATTAATTACATTTACAACAATCAAAGTCCACTGATTGATGCCGATCACAACAAGGCGGAGACAACAATGCGAGGCGCACAGAGAATGCAGCGTAATGCAATGAATCTTCGGCACTGCGTGACTGGCTGAGAGAGTGGCTGATTGATTGAGTGACTCATTGAGTGAGTGAGTGAGTGAGTGAGTGAGTGAGTGAGTGAGTAGAGAGAGTGCTGGAGAACATTTCTAATGCTTGTGCTGTGTTGGCCCCGCCGATGATTGGTTGCGTGTCGCTGGCTTGTAGCGCATTTGTCTGTTTGCTCGCATTGCTTTGATCTTGTTTTTTGATCTTCACTCGCTTTGATTGATCAATTAAATTCATTTGTAAACAAGTTCTGGGACGACGCGCACGCTGACGAGCCGCAAGACCACGGCGCGAGATTTATTTCTATTTCTATTTTGGTAAGCCACAACAAACAGTGAACGAGCAGCAGCGAGCGGCACGAACCGATCCCTTTCCAGTTCCTGTTCCCAGTCACTTGCCACCCGTTACCCGTTACCAGTCACCCGTCACCCGTTACAAGCTGCACACTCGCATCTGCCCTGGCCAAAGAGCTCGCATTGTTCATTTTTATAGTTGTCAGTGCATTTTGCCTGTCAAGTGTCAAAAACATTTCGCAGTCCCCCGCGCACCACCGCCCCCAAATGCAAATGCACTTACGAACAGCAGACAGAGCGACGGACTGGCAGAGAGACAGCCAAACGCGACCAACTGACAATTCGCAGTTCACAATTTGCAAGTTGCGCTCGCTGAGGATGACAGGCCAACAGAAAACAAGTAAGAACACCGCAGTGGGCTATAACTGACTGCGTAATGCTCGCTCGGAGGGAAATTTTAGTTGGATTTGATTCCAATGTGGTGCAGCTGAACATAGACACTTAAGCAGATGTCAGTTGACTAGCGGAAGATGGAGACTTTGCCGAGGAGGAGGAGTATTTCCCATAAAGATACTTGCCATACATATATGAAGTCTCAATTTGATATTCCTGCTATATGTCGGGGAAGTGAGCAGGGAAATGAATTTATATTACAATACCAAATGATTTATTGTTAAATAAATACTTAATATTTATAAAAGATAAGATGTATTGATATATACCTATTTCCTATGCACCACAGCTCAATCGAGCTCAATGTCCTCATGCATATGCCCAACTTTTTAGTCTGTGTCTGCTTAACCCATATACTCTCTTTACTCACCGAGCGAGTATATTTATGTGCGATGAGCAATTCGCATTGTTCGCCGCAATATTACACGATTCAGTCACAATTGTTGTTCCTTTTGTTGTTGCTGCTGCTGCTGACTGACGATTGCTCTGACATGGCTGACGCCTTGATTAAACTGTCATTTAGCTTCATTTATTTTGACATAAAACTGACAACAGGCCCCCATTCTAAGTGGGAACTTGAAATGCATTTTCAATTTGATACACAATTTGAGTCGACATCATTTGCGAGTGACCTCATCAGGCGAACGTCACTACAGACTCGACATGTGCATAAATACCTTTGGAGGTATTTCGAATAATACGATTTTATGTAAGCTGTAATTATGTAAGCTGAGAGAGTTGAGATTTCTTAATATAAATTATAGAAATATCAAGAAAATGTATGAGCATGAGAATAATATTTATTTAAGCCTTAACTATGCTTGGCATTTGGCAAATTAATCTCAACTCCAAAGATAAACTTGATTGGTTCGTCAACATCTTAATTGGATCCGCTTAGGCTATTTTGAAAACTAATTATAAAATAAGGCAAGAGGATATAAGATAAACATAAACATGCTCTCTCTCTCTCTCTCTCTCTCTCTCTCTCTGTCTCTCTCTTGAGTTGGATTGCCGTAAGTCATTCGCTGGAGCAACTCATTTATGCAAAATAACAAGTGATTAAAATTCGCATGCGCCGATATAAAGCTGTCACTGAACATAAATTACAATATGTCAGTCTCGAGAACCTTTGACTTTTATTAATGTAAACATGAAAAGCAACACGCATGCTGAACAACTAACTGAAAGGCCGAGATAAACTCGAACTCGAGACTCGAGCACAGCCACAGCCGCAGCCACAAACCCAACCCAGAGCCAGAGTCAGATTCGAGCCCAGTCCCAGGCCCAGTCCCAGGCCCAGTCCCAGACCCAGGCCGATTCCGGTCCTCAGCCACGCTGACAGCATGTGTAGCTGCTGTGCGAGTGAGCAAGACACAGAGAGAGAGGAAGAGAGAGAGAGAAAGAGAGAGAGGCAGTGGGGGCATCATCTCGAGTGAAGTGTTTGCTGATTTGTTGCTACTCGAAGCAGATGCAACACTTGAAGTTTGCCTTTGATTATGGTATAATATTTGTATCCGAAACTCTCCACATACATACTTACGTACGTACGTACGTACATATATACCCTACCCTGTTTAGCTACTCGCATTCGTGGCTGGCTTTGTATCGGCGCGGTGCTTGAGCTCAGCTAGCGATCATATCATTTTGACATGCTCGTGTGTTTAAGCTGTCAAATTGCCTGCCTTGTCTGCGGCTGCTGCTGTCTGATGCTCTCCAGTTGTCTAGTTGTCTAGGCTCCTCTGGCTGCAGTCAACTATCTTTTTACGTTGGCCGACTTGGGCAGCACACTTCACTCCACTCTGCTCCACTCCACTCCACTCCACTCCAGGCCCCAGCTCGGCCCGGCTCGACTCGACTCGGCCTGTCTATTTGTATCTAGACAGGCACTCGGCCTTATGCCTCCTTAAGTTGACGTGTTACGCTGTCAGCGTGGAGAAAACCTCAATTTCAAGCTGTCAGTTTGTATGTCAGCTCCAACTGACAGTTCTCCACAATGTCGTTGTCGTACTCGCTGTCGTTGTTGCTGTTGCTGTTGCTGTATCTCTTGCTTTTGTATCTTTGCTTTTGCTGTTGCTCTTGCTCTTGCCATGGCTAGAGCCACAGATACTCAGATGGACATTTGAATAATGCGCGCTCAGCGTACAGAACGAGGCTGTAGCCAGGCGTTTCTTATGGGCTAGTTACATGCTTTATGGCCAAGTTGTTAGAGCCACTTAAAACGTAAACGACAACTTACTTCGAAAATTGCTAAGCACGTTCTCCGATTCATTTGCACAATTGAGACTAAGTTATTACGAGTTAATATATATATGATTATGTATGTGTAATAAATTGATGAAAAATAAGTTTGATTTGATTGTTAAAGGGAATTCAGGGCAAAGTGTAAATATGAATTGAGTTTTTGAGGTGTTAAAAGTTCAATTGGACTCAAATTATATTCTCACTTGTCTTTCGTAACAACAATTCCCATATTCAGAATCTATTGAATTGAAAATGGGAAATAAGGATGATCACAGAGTGACGCAAACTTCATGTCTCATATAAGTTAGAATAAATATTTCAAGCAAATTATAAGAAATTCTGATTTGATGAATTTGAAGTCAGGTCAAAGTATTTCAATTGATTTTCATTTACAGTTCAAGATTAGTTTCACATATGAGTAGCCAACAATAGAGCGTTTCAGGTCTTTTATAGTGGAGTTGGACAAAGAAAAATGAATGAACTAAGAAACTATGCTGAAGTTGAGTTAACATAGAGCAGTTAATGTGATAGCATCCGTTTTATGGTCGCTGTGTGTTTGGCATGTAATGTTCTCGAGCGATAAATTAAGCTGTGAACATTTGCTCGATTTGTAGAGAGGTAGACTCGCAATCCTTTGCAAGTGCCGCTGCTGGCCCAGCTGAACGGGCTGCCCCAACTGGGGGCCCGGCTGGCCGACTGGTCGACTGGGCCGGCAGCTGCCATGTCGTCGGACACAAAAGATTTACGATTATGGCGCGACTATTAAAAAGTTTCGCCTCTCGCACACACCTCGCCCCAGCCGCACTGAGGCCAGCTCACTCAAGCCCACATTCAAAGTCAAAACAAAATATTGTAAAAAGCACAAACGGCGTGACGACTTTGCAGCCGGCTTTCGACTCCAACTCCAACTTCGACTTCGACTCTGGCTCTGGCTCCGGCTTGGCATCGGCATCGGCATCGGCATTGGCATCGATTAATTATGTGTGGAATTTGGTTTATTGAGTACGAACCGCCTTTAAATTGTCTAAAAGACCAGAGAGCTGCTGTCAGGGCCCCAGCGATCGCAACGACCAACGAGAACCACAACAGCAACAGCAACAACAACGAGTTTCAACGGCTGACTATGCTCGTAATTTATGAGTTTAACTATAATTTTTAACATTTACGCTGCGCCTGCGTGCGCTTGCAATATGACAATTTCCAAACTTCTCGACTCGAGCTCTGGCAAGGGCGGGGAGCCACCGAGTCCACTTGGCTGTAGCCACCAGCCACCAGCCGCCAGCCACTGGACTGTATTTGGACTTTATGTGGACAGCTGCTGGTCAATTGAGTTGGCGTTACCAGACAGCGCGACAGACAGACAGACAGACAGACAGACGGACGCAGCGGCAGACTGGGCTGACTGCAGCTCACAGCCAGGGTCTCGCTCGCAGCGGCAACCATTTTGTTGGCTTCGATTAGACTGTTAAGTTGTCAACCTGGCCAATTGATTTGTAGCCGGCCCCATCGCTTTTGCCCCAATGTGTCTTACGTAGGGAATTGACTGAGATGAATGTCGCACAAAACGTGCAGCTAAAAGGTGTTGTTCGCCTCAATTGCCGCCTGATCATAAATCGATTGCGCCGGACCCGAGCCCACGAATGCATTTACTAATTATTTGTAAATACTTTTGGTCTCAGGCAACGATTGCCGGCTCTAGATAAATATTGATTGCAAAGCTAAAAGAGATTTATGGGCCATACGAGAATTTTGATAAAGGATCGATCGACTGAAACCCAAAGAATAATTTTGAATATATGTATATGGATAATAATCTATAGTATATTTATATATTATTAAGTTAGTTTTACTCATAGTTTCAAATTTGATTGACAGTTTTTAAGTCTTGAATTATTGAAAAATGATTGCCTAATTAACAGAAATTTATAGACGCAAATTCTGATCAATTTTGAATTGATCTTGAAGCTAAAAGGATCGATGAATTGAGAATATAAATTTCGAGTTTATTTTTTAAAAATCTTAGAAATATAATGAAGTCCTATGTAGTAAAATATTATTAGAGTTGTATCGAGAATTCTAAAAGTATTTATTTATTTGGGAATTTGTATTCTTGATCTTGATATAAGCAAAAACAATTTCTTAAGGCAAGCAGAGATCTCAAAAGGCTCAAAGTTGATATAATTTAATTTTTAATTTTAAAAAATTTAATTTTAAAACTAAAAAAAAAATAAAAAAAAAAAAAAAAAAAAAAAAAAAAAAAAAAAAAAAAAAAAAAAAAAAAAAAAAAAAAAAAAAAAAAAAAAAAAAAAAAAAAAAAAAAAAAAAAAAAAAAAAAAAAAAAAAAAAAAAAAAAAAAAAAAAAAAAGAAAAAAAAAAAAAAAAAAAAAAAACCCAAAAATAAAAATACGGTTTTTTAATAAAAAATAAAATATTTAAAAATAAGCAATGCATTTTATTTTTATTTTATTTATTTATTTATCATAAATAATAGGGAAGAACGTTGCAGTCGGGTTTGATGAAATAGCAACATTACCGTGTGATATAATATGATTATTATTATTATTATTATTATTATTATTATTATTATTATTATTATTATTATTATTATTTTTATTATTATTAATTTTATATATAGTTAAAAAGTTAATTCGAATTTGATTAACAGCTGTAAAATACCTTCCTGATTGTAGTGTAACGTTAATCGAATAGATTCTTTGCATTGAAAGCTGATTTTATGATTAATAGATGTCTAATTTTTCCATTGGTATGCATATAGTTCTTTGAGGTTTCTACACGCCCCTAATGGACAATGGTCACGCAAAAAGCAACCAATTCTCTAGCAATGCGAGTACGTGGCGGGTGTCAAACTGTGATTGATCAAATCTTGTTCGAGTGCCATTAGCAGAGCCTAATGCCACACACAAACACAGCTGGCTTGGCTTGGCGTGGATTGGATTGGATTGGACTGGGGAGAGGCGCGATAAGTCTTGGCAAATGTTAGTTGTGCTCAAAAGCCGCACTAAATACCAAATTAAGTGTCGTTGCGAATTTTCGTCTTATCGAAATCTCTGGCATTGGCGATTTCGTGCTGTGGGACTGTCGACTGCCGACTGGCGATTGCGGACTGCCGACTGGGGACTGACGATTGACTAATCATCTTTCAAAATTCATTGCGATTACACTTAATGCATGCTCTAATCCACCAGCATTTCCAGCCCACTGAACTGGAGATTGTCAGAGTGTGTCTCTATGAGAGCGTGTGCATAAAAAGCTCTTTGAAAT